>CM040395.1:135554693-135865287 GCA_022702515.1 Ilyophis sp. 1 JC-2022
CTTGCGAGAGTACAGCTTAATTAAGATCGCTGTCAGGTGCGGCGGCTGGATGGTAGATGGTTAAAAAAAGAGAGAGAAAACTTCAAAGCCTTTTTCCCCTCCCAAACGGCTTCTGATGGGAGGCAGAACGGAGACGCATGAGGGGGAAATTATGCCGTAAAGCCGGGGCTGCTAATTCAGCTGTTTTAACTCAAATAAAACAGAGAATATGACAGTGATCTATGACATTATCTCCTACTCTGTGCATTTAAGCAATGAAGAGCGAGGCAAGACACATTATTTCAGAGGAACTCGGGAGGCATTGATGACTGGAATTCCCCTTTAAGACAGTCAGCGAAGGTTTTAGATTTGAAGGATAAGACGCTTTGGGAAAACAGCCTGTGAACAGCAGGTCTGACCCTGGGTGCGTGTGACAGGTGGAGGGACCTGCGGTCAGCTGGTCAGAAATTTTAGTGTTGCGACAAGGTCAAAGGTCACCGTCCCGGTGACTCAATTCCTCTCCTCGCCACGCGGATTCACATGGCCACGCGACCCTTCCCGTGTCCTCTAGAATAACCTACCAATGCCTTAAAAAAAGTTGTGTCATGAAAAAAAGGGCTGCGGTACAGAGCTGAGCCGTCTCCAGTTCTGACATTTTGCTAGGTTTATTTGTACAGCAGTCTCGGATTCCTCCGAACGCGCGGCTCATGGCGGTAATCTAATTTGCTCAGCACTCAGACTCTTTGCAGCATTGTGAAATCTATCGCAATAGTTTTCCAGACTCCAGTTTGATTTATTGGCTTCCCGCGAATACTCCATTCCCGCCGTGGCATAGAGATCTCTCTGCACGTCCGCATCTCCACATCTCCCTTCCCACCGTTCTCACCTGTCCGTCATTCCGCTCTGCTGATTGCACGCGCAAAGCAATGAAATTATCCTCAATTGTATGTACGTTCCAAACTGCATGCATTTAAAATCCGATCCCCTGGATAGTTCCCCCACCTCCCCCAAAGATTATCTTAAATTCTATCCCTCTCCCTCGGCTAGAGGTGCGCAGCACGTTTTGTTTTGAATGAAAAACTTCCTTCCAAAATGCAGTGGAGAATGTTAGGAAATCCGCAGAACAAGCTCTCCCTTCCTTGTTTAAAAAGAGGAGGCTGTGGCAGATTATAATTATCCCTTTTCCATTGCAGCATAATTCCATCATGCAAAGGCTGCAGAGCTCACATGTTTTTGCTCACTGTTCTGCGAAAGGAGGTGGCACGCTTCATTATGAAGTTATATATTAGAATCTTTCTCGAAACGTGAAATTCCAAACCAGAGAAACATGCCGCGGTAACGCGTCAAAAAATATATATTACCCGTTGCTCAGCTACTGCTAGAATCGATGTAGTTTTACAGTATATTTTAATATATATTGTGCAACTCTACAAGTCAATTATATGTCAAGTGAAAGAACTGTGTGCATTTTTTGAAAGGCATGCCTGACTGAGAACATGTAAACCTAAGTATAATCATTGGCTTTTTTTAAAGTACACTTTCCAGCTTTCAAAATGCGGGAGCAATTACCAACCAATACCAGGACTCGTCTTCCTTTCTCTTTCAGATTGTTTGCTTATGAGACTCCACATGCCCCTGGCCACAAACTAAGCCTCTTGTACACACATGTCAAGATGATCCCATAAACATAGACAAATTGATCTGGTGGCTTGACTCTGTCTCAGCTGCATCAGACTGTTCCAGTTAGTGACACGAATGCAGTAATATTTATCGACGAGACGAGCCCCGGCTGCGCCGCTATATTGATCACGATCAAAAGATCAAAAGATGGACGTTGACTTTGGGTTTTTTAAAGGGCGCAATGGGAACCACGGCGGTAATTAATTATAACCTGGTTTAAACGATTGTAAAACTACACACGTGCATTTATGCCATTTGAGTCCAACTCATCTTTAGCAAATGGCAGGAGCAGAATGGATAACGGCCAGATAAAATCCAGCGCTCACTGAGTTCTACAAAACACCTGAAACTGGACTCTCCAGAGCAAACACTTTGAGAAGAATACAAATGAACAAAAGCCCACAACAATTGGCGGCTTCATCGCCATATATGTCAGCAATCTTTTTGTCCTTGTTCCTCTTCTAGTGAAAGCTAGAATCCCTCTGGGAATGGACTGCCTCTCACTGCAGCATATGTGGCTTATGCCCAAAGGGATAAAGAAGAAGTGTGCATGCATGAGACAGGTATAACCCCAATCCTAACACTCAACATGAGACATATCGTAGCAATATACTGCAAGCTGAATAGCGTGTTGGTGGCACAGATACCATTATATGTCCAAAGCACTGCTGTGGTAACAGTGGTGACAAATATTTTGCATATGTGCTTTCCTGGCTGGTATAAACTGGGTCTGGTATAAACTGGGAACAGTTTAGTATTCCCGAAAATAATGCTTTAATGCCAGTGCTTTGTGGTGAATCCTCACAGGGTGTATTCACTCGATCAATATCCGTGGAGATGTACGCTGGCGTAATGTCGGCTTGAAGAATTCTGAAATCATGTAAATGGCTTGAGAATAAAAACTGTTGGAAGGTCGAAAGCATCAACAATTTGGCGCCTAATCAATCATGCCACAGTTGTGGAACAAATATTCACATTTTACCGAGCAGTATTTGAATCAAGTCTTATAGGGAAAACAGGATTTAAGCCCCACGCGTCCCTGCTTTTGGGCAGTGCAGCAGGTAATTTTGTTGCCATTCCAACAGTCCTGTGCCACGTCTCTCTTTGGCGGGGTAGGGGGTGTGATGTGGGGGGGCGGGAGGTCTGAGCCCAGCCAGCTGGCTCATGGACACCAGATTTGTCAGCTTGCAGGGACAGGGAGGGACGCTGAGAGCAAGGTGTGCAGAGAGAGAGAGAGCGAGAGAGAGAGAGAGAGAGAGAGAGAGTTCAGCTGACGTTTGCAGGACTGTTAGATGTCATTAGTGGCCTGCTTTCCACAGTTTGTCTCCTCGTTCATCATTAGGGAAAAGAGAAGAAAACGCACCCCATCTTTCACATCACTGGCAGAGCGTTAATTCACTGCATGTCATCACACAGCTGCTTAGCATGTAATCCCACGCCAGGAAGTCTTCGCTCACACCAGGAGTAGTGTCACACACCTTCAATAGTGGCGCACTGTTTTAATCTTTTTTTCTTTCTCTTTCTCTCTTTCTCGCTTTCTTTTTCTCTCACACACTCACACACGCACGCACTAGGTTTGGAAATGAATCTCTGGAAATTATCCAGATGAAACATCGGAGAACGTAGCATAGCTTACTTGACCTTTGACCTTTAAATCCAAATATGGCCGAGAGGTGAAACGTAAGTTTGCGCTGCAGCGTGGAGCCGCTCGCTGTTCGAGTCCCTCAGAGGGCGCTCGGCATTTGCATTTTTCATATGATTTGTATGACTCATTGTTTAAGAGTAATCCGTGAAGAATACGATATTCAACTTTGTCTCGGGCACTGGCCTACATTCATTCAACAGTCTTGAAGTTTGACTGATTGAACACAAATGTTTGCTTCTTCACAAACACACTTTGGCGGGTTGATGTTGGCCACTGCTAAACCTGCCAAACTGTGTCTGCAAAAAAAATAAATTAACACGTGCATTTGACTGAGCTACAGATAAGGACAAACGTTGATTGAATCCAGGCCACGGGCTGTTTTCCATTTTCCTGATGGGTTGGTGTCTTTCGACTGGTTAGCCTTTCAGCAAGTCCAGTACGCCATAACACTGTACCCCATAAACTTACACTGTTTTAGTGCAGCACCCGGACGCTAAATATATTGTACGCTTCAAAAGCTCAGCGGTATAAATGAACATTATTTGAATAGAAGCTTATAGAAAGCTGCAGCGTGTAAGTACCCGCACGCAGTGCTCATGCCCGAGGTGAAGTTATGCACAGCTGCCAGGGAAAGAGGTGCACTCCGAATAAACACATATATCAAATCGAAATTAATCAATGAAACTGTAGAAATGAATGAGTGAGCTCGCACAAACATTGCCTGATTTCTTATTTACATGACAGAGCTAATGATTTATTTTTGTAAGTAGAAATAGAACTGACGTCACAGTATATAGGTTTGCGTTTGAAGTAAAAAAGGAACCCACAGTCCTTGTTTCTCTATAATGGGGCTCAAGGAGAAAAACGAACCTGACTATAATTGAGCAAATGGTGACAAAGGTGTCATTAGAAAAGAATTGAGTGACAGATGAGCTAAAACAGAAGAAAAAATGTAATGCTCCTTAGAAGTTTAGGATTGAGTTCTTCCATGCCTTTGGTTCAGGGTGTGAAATTAACACCCGCCACCAGCGAAATTCTGGCCAAATTTAGATTGTGGCTGGTAACATTTCTACTCTGCCAGCCACTTTGGCAGGTAACCAACCAGGTTGTGCTATATTGCAAATGATAATGTGGCTGGAAAAATGTTTAAAATGGCTGGTGCTTTTTAGAATCTACAAGCCACTCTGGCCAGTGGGTAAAAAAGTAAATTTAATGCCCTGCTTAGGTTACCTAAAAAACAAAGGCTCTGCATAAAAATAAAAAAAACGATTACATAAATGAAAGGAAAGGAAACGGGTGTGATTTGCCGGTCTTATTGTTTCTGGGCGATTGTGATTTCATAGCAAAGAGCACAGGCTGTATGTGACCATGTCATGATATTGGCTACTGCATGGTCTTAAATACCCTTCTGTACATTGTCCTTTTGTGGCACTGCACATGAGATATGCTCATTGCCCATCAGCACGGCAGTCTTGCTAAGGAAGGGGGTGGAACTGGTCTCTCTGATCTGAAGTATTTAAAAATTTTTTGGAGTGCGTTGAAACAGATAGCATATTTTTGCAAGTAATTATTCATATATTCTAACAATCGCGCCGTTCAGGCAGTGACAGGCTCCTGGAGCAGAGTTTGCTGGTGCTACCCTGCAGCCTCATTAAATGGTTCCGGTCTTTCATCGGTGAGGTAATGTCACTCTGGCACAGCGCACCGCATTTCATTCTTGATTAGGGCCGCGCGGGCTCCGCCCCTACCGGTGGCCTCAATGCATACATTTTTACTATGGGCGCGGTCGCCTGCCAGGCGTCGCGGCTCGCTTGACAATTTTGCAGCTCACGTTCTTTAACGACTCATTGCTGGCATTTCGCACGGTAAACCCTAAGTCGGTTGTAGTATTCTACAAGGAGGGGACAGGGTTGTGGTGGCATGCTGGGGGAAAAATGGACTGGGACGGAGACGGACCCCAGAAGGAGTGAACGGCATGTAGCATCTGAAGCGTGATCCGCGACTGTTGCTCAGAGCCGAAAACACATCAGCGAGCCAGTTACAGCCGTCCAACAAAAGAACTAGTTTCATAACATTCACACCTCGTATTGGGAGTGACCGCTATACCCACCCTGCCAGATAATATCTCCCCGACAACAGCATTGTCTGCGCGTAGCTTTTAATGGAAAGGCCCGTTACACAACATAATTGTCTGGCGAAAGGACACCACTATGCCTACTTTGCTTAATGTTTTTTTTTTTCCAGTCTGTTGATGTTACTCTCAGCGCTGAAGCTCTAAAATAGCTCTTTTCTAGGCACCAGGGAGGTTTTGAATCTCTTCGCTTGTTGGAGCATTTAGACACAATTAATTCAAATGCTCTACTCGATATGCAGCTCTGTGCAGTATGATGTACACTGCTTTGGCCCGATTTGCAGCGGCAGAGCTAAACTATCCAATAATTATGATATGTTTTCGCATGCTCAAAGGCACAAGGGTGTTTAAGAATCGTGTATAGCCCATAGCATTAGAGACCTTAGTAAATGTGTGGGCCCTTTCAGAAAGATGGTGTGTGTGCTTGCATGTACGTGAAAGAGAGGGAGAGAGAGAGAGAGAGAGAGAGAGAGAGAAAGAGAGAGAGAGAGAGGGAGAAAGAGAGAGAGATGAGATAGAAAGTGCACATGATTTAAGACATTCTTTATTACTCCTGATAAAATAGTAACTCTGCTCAAAAGTGCATATTTGGATAGCCGTATTTGTCAAACTCTGATCCATTGGAATTCATGAGGTGTCTTTAGCTAGTGACATCACCTTTTTGCTGAGTCCAGCCATTGTGTGTGTGTGTGTGTGTTTGTGTGCGTGCGTGCATTTGCGTGTGTGCGTCTGTGTGCATGTGTGTGTATGTATGTGTGTAGGCGTGCGTGTGTGCGTCTGTGTGCATGTGTGTGTATGTATGTGTGTAGGCGTGTGTGTGCGTCTGTGTGCATGTGTGTGTATGTATGTGTGTAGGCGTGCATGTGCGTCTGTGTGTGTATGTATGTGTGCAGACATGCGTATGTGTGTGTGTGTGCGTGTGCGTGTGTTTCTTTATGTGTGCTCTGTAACATGCTGCCAAGAGGTCTGAAGTGCGCCAACGATCGTCACGGTGACAACACACATAACAGGCACTGAACACTCGGCAGTTTCAAACAACCTTGAGAGCGAGTCTGTTTCCCACAGCACAGATGGGACATCTCACACACTGAGACCCCTCGACCAGGTTGTGACGACCTCTGAGAGAAATGCTTTCATCTACAAGAGTCAGAGTGCTCTCTCTTTCGCTTTCTCTCTCTTCTCCTCTCCTCCCCCCCTCTCTCTCTCTCTCTGCCTGTCTCTCTCAGTCCCAGCAAAGCATAATTATATCTCTTTCAACCTTATGGAAATAGAGAGTTAAAACACTACTCCGTGGGCGCTCTCTCGCTCTTTCTTTTGCTCGCTCTCTCTCCCTCCCTCTCTCCATGAGGATAATTGTATCTCTTTCAACTCATGAAACCTTGAGGAAATATCTAAAATAACTCAATGCTCTGCAAGCTTGGATCAATTTCCTAGTGTTATTATCCCATGTTTTTCTTATTTGTGAACCACGCAGTGCTGACATAGCCCGTCGCGAGCGTTCCTGTAAACGTAGCTCACCACACGCAACCCCCACCCCCCCAACGCCCCACCAGAATATTCACTGTAGCCAATACACCTGGAAACCTAGCTCCCCACCCCGTGCCTTATATTTCTTTATTTTCCATCGTCTCCCAGCGCCGGATTGTCTCTGCTCCCTCTCCCTCCCTGTTCAGACGCGTGGGGATTTGTGGGAGGATTTTCAGCTGCGTCTTCCTTTCCTGCAGGAATCTTCAAAGGGAGGATGGGGGCCAGCTCCCAGCCAGTTTGACGCAAACCTGCACTGCATCTCTCTCAGACTTTGTCTCTTTTTCTGCGTGTCTGCATTTGTGCGTGTGTGTTCGTGTGTGCGTGTGCGTGTGCGTGTGTGGCCCGGAGAACCAGTAAAATGTTTGATGGTAAATAGATTCTGATAACAGTTAATTTGATCCTGCTTACACTTCTATAAAGTCTATTAGAGTTAAATGAACACTGAGCGTATGTGTGTGTGAGACACACAGAGAGAGAGAGAGAGAGAGAGAGAGAGAGAGAAGAGAGAGAGAGAGAGAGAGAGAGAGAGAGAGAGAGGCCCTAAAAACTATTTGGATTTGGAAATAAAGGCAGTCTGAGATTGTATACATTTGTATAATATCACACATTTGTCCCACCCAACATGAGTTGTTTATTTTCTGGTCCACAACTTTTCAGGAATCAAGACCCCCACACCCTGCCCTCAGAGCCTCTTATAGACTGTTCACATTAGGATAGTCACCCCAGTAACCCTAGACTCTGTTAATAAGACTCTGTAAAGTGCCACCATCTCAGTCTGACACCCACTCTCATGTCTGTCTGGATGAGCGTTTACATTTCACCATTCCTTCGCTGGATTTCATGGGTGAGGGCGACGAGCTAATTAAAACGCAAAGCCCTCTATGTCGCGGCAGATGTCGCTTCCCTCTTTCTTCCTTGGTCGGGGAGTTTCGCTAGTTTCTCTACTCCCAAGATTTCCCATGGCGACCCGGTGTCACAAACTATTCAGAACAAAAATTTGCCAAACTGAAATTTCGTTTTAAAGATAAAAGTTGCTTATGGTAAGGGACAGAGGCTATCCAGAGGGAAATTAGCTTATATACAGACTCTTGATGCAGCATGAAGTGGATTAAGTAAACAAGTTATTTAGCATATTTTTTTGTGCAGCACCCAGTAAAGACATTAAATAAATAAATATTGCTCACACTGTACTGGAAAAGATAATGAAATGTATCTATTGATTAATTGCATAAACCAAGAGCATCATACAAACATTGTATCATACAAACATTGTATCATGCACACATGACTAACACATTTTTGAATTCAATATTTTCTTAAACCCCAGAAGACCGTGGGTAAATTTTTCTACGGTCAGAAGATGATGGGAGCAGGGGCTTATGGGTCATTGCTCTCTCACTCAATCAGAAAGTCCCAAAGTGGTGGTGGGAGGTGATGTAGTGAAGTACCGAGGCCCCCCTGGGCACCAGCCTGCACATGACAGATGGAGAACATTCTGAAGCCTCCTTAAATCTGGAAGGGGGGAAGAGGGAAGGAGGGAGAGAGGGAGGGAGGGAGGGAGGGAGGGAGATGAAGCAAGAGAGAGACTGAGAGGGGAAGGAGGGAAGAGAAACATACGAAGCAAAAGGCAGACGGGGCCTTTACTGGCAGGATGGACCGGAGACGTGGTCATAAAGCACCGACACTGCACCAAGAATATTACAGGAATTATGGTTTTGTTCAAACTGAGATCTTCTGTATTGGCCGAGTCCTCGGAACATACAAGGACAAGTCTACCGACCACAAGTGTGCCTCATTCCTATGTTCCTTAGAGGAAGTATTAAACATTTAAATATTGCTTTAGCTTTGGCTGTCTTGATGTACTTATGTCAACCAAAAAAGAAGAAAAGAAAGACCCTAGATTCGTGAACTTTTCACACGTTTCAAATACTTATATACAATGGGGGAAATAAGTATTGGACACGTCAACAATTTTATTATCAAACATATTTCCAATGTAGCTATTCACATGAGATTTTGACCAGACATTCGTATTAACTCAATAAAACTACACAGCTAAAGAAATTATAACGTTCCAATTCTTAAAAAAAGTTATGTGCAATAAAGTGAAATGACACAGGAAAAAAGTATTGAACACGCTAAATTAAATGTGGTAGAAAAGCCATATTTTTAATATTTGGTTGCATATCCTTTGCATGCCATGACTTTATGATGTCTGTGACCCAACAACATCAAAAGGCTCTTGATATCTTATTTGCTGGTACTCTTACAAGCGATACTATAACAGCTCTGCATTTTAATGGATCTCTATGGGAATTGGGGGATGAGACAAGATTTAGCTGTAAATTACACTGGAACAGTATAGAACACTTGATTGGCTAAGTGTCTCTAAGTCATCAAGGGTCTGATGTATTAAACAAGCCTTTAACCATCTCTCTGCTGCCAGAAATACAGTAGATATGGATGGATAACTTGAAGGGTTGTTTCTCCTGACCGATTTTCCTATTGAACTCTATGGAAAAATAAGTCAGGAGAAGAAACCTTTCAAGTTATCCATCCATATCTACTGTATTTCTGGCAACAGAGTGATGGTTAAAGACTTGTTTAATACATCAGACCCTTGATGACTTAGAGCCACTTAGCCAACCATGTGCTCTATACTGTTCCAGTGTAATTTACAGCTAAATCTTGTCTCACCCCACAATTCCCAAAGAGATCCATTCAAATGCAGAGCTGTTATAGTATCGCTTGTAAGAGTACCAGCAAATAAGATATCAAGAGCCTTTTGATGTCGTTGGGTCACAGACATCATAAAGTCATGGCATGCAAAGGATATGCAACCAAGTATTAAAAATATGGCTTTTCTACCACATTTAATTTAACGTGTTCAATACTTTTTTCCTGTGTCATTTCACTTTATTGCACATAACTTTTTTTAAGAATTGGAACGTTACAATTTCTTTAGCTGTGTAGTTTTATTGAGTTAATACCAATGTCTGGTCAAAATCTCATGTGAATATCTACATTGGAAATATGTTTGATAATAAAATTGTTGACGTGTCCAATACTTATTTCCCCCATTGTATATATTTTTTTTCTTAAATCCCAGAGCGTAGTAGATTAATGCACTTAATTCTGATGACAGATCCAGTGAAAAGAGCCTAAGCAATGCAGGGAAGAGCTTAATGTGAGTTTGATTAGCCTTTGGGGATGTTTGAGCACATGCTTTATTAACCGAATGTGTACTTCAGAACGTTTTAGGCCCAGTAAAGGTAATGTGCTGGAGATCTGACCACATGCTACAGGCTTTGGGTTTTAGGCCCAGTAAAGGTAATGTGCTGGAGATCTGACCACATGCTACAGGCTTTGGGTTTTAGGCCCAGTAAAGGTAATGTGCTGGAGATCTGACCACATGCTACAGGCTTTGGGTTTTAGGCCTAGTAAAGGTAATGTGCTGGAGATCTGTCCACATGCTACAGGCTTTGGGTTTAAGGCCCAGTAAAGTTAATATCCCTGGTGCTGGAGATGTGACCACATGGTACATGCTTTGGGTTCAAAGCCCAAGTCCTAATCTGGTGCTATAGTACATGCTGCACGATCTGGTAGAGGAGAACACACATTATAACTAAGTAATGAAAAAGCTAAAATAGAGGGAGAGAGAGAGTGAACGAACAAGAAAGACACAGAGAAAATGTAATATAGGAACAGCAATAGACAAAAAAAGAAGAGAGGCAGAGAGAGGGAGGCGATGGAGAAAGAATATGAGGAGTGTAACAACACCGCGCGCGGTCTGGCGATGAAAGCATTTCTCTTACGAGATCGTCACACCCCAGTAAAGGGGTCTTTGTGCGCTCCTTTGTCCATCTGCTGTTTTTGAGATGGACTAACTTTCAAGGTTGTTTAAAACTCCAGCATGTGGGGTAGAATAAGACAGAAAGAGAGACAGAGAGAGAAAGATAGAGAGAGAGAGAGAGAGAGAGAGAGAGAGAGAGAGAGAATGGGAAACTGGAGGACTCAGTACTCAACTTCCTAGAAAGCCAGATGCATTGCTTCAGTGATAGAACAAAGGTTGTGACATTACATATATCAGAACATATGTATGTTTGCTTTATGTTTCGCATGGTACTTATATTGTACAATACTTATATTGTATGTATGTACATACTTTGGCAATACAGTGCCAGTGTGTCCTGCCAATAAAGGATAATTGAGCTGAATCGAATCAAAGTGAATCAAATCTAATTGAATTGAACTGAAGTGAGTTGTGGGATGATTCCAGTGGCCAGGTTGTCTTCTGCCTGATTTGTTCTGGTATGTGCTCATCAAGACTGCCTTTGGCTGGGACTGTAAGGCAAATGCACGGACACGCTGGTATTCCTACTGACAACTGTGGACAGCTGTGGCTTGATTTGATTTTTTTTTCTCTCTCGTTGGGGTTTTCAGTGCAGCCAGATTTGATTCCTGGACTTCAGCTGGGGAAAATTAATATGTCAGTGAGAGCCAGTAACCCAATCTTACTGGTCCCACATCACTTTCATAGCACTGATTTACACACTTGGATCAGTGACAGCATCCAGATTCTCTTCGGGTCCCCTCTAGTACGTGGGCTCGACTCTGTTTCTCGTTATTATTTTATTGTTCCCTGCGTGGAGTGTACGTCCTCTCTCTCTCTACCTTGTGTGCTTTGGTTACCTGTTTAACATGTACGCACAGTGTTGTTCTTTTAATGTTCCTCAGCCAATAAAAAGGAAAAGCAATTTCACATTGCTTTTATTTTGACATCTGCTGCACAGTTTAATCGCGGACGATATCTTCAGCTGAATTCCAGAGATCATCAAAGGCCATTATTGCAGCTAAGGAGTTTAATGGTGAACCTCTACAGCGAATGTATTGTTTCATTTATTTTCCGAATTGCATGTATTAATAATTTTGTACTAGATAGCCATAGTTCCTGAAAACGAAACCCACAATGTCAGATTCTCTTTTTTTACTGGAGTTGATGAAAAGCGCAGCAGATGCGGGAGATTACATTAAATGTAGCGTGTACCTTGACTAACGTGCGCGCCGCCCCGCGCTCTATATTACGCAGAGCTGAATGGCTGAAGTTAGCTTATCGGCGTGTGCAGAACAGGACAGCAGAGGCAGGATCTCGTTCATGTGGCTTTAATTGGAAAACAGGCTAACTGCATTTGCCAAAGGGATTGCGCAGGGGAGAGACCCAGCTCTTTTACATTTATTTTCAAGATTCATCATAATAGAAAAAGGGAATAAATCGATGTAGATATACAATAAATGTATCTGTATCTGTAATAAAATGAATTGTGAAATGAGAGGTTGGTAGGTGCAATAATCCCTCTGTAAACTCTGTTAGACGGTACAAAAGGACCCTCATTGCATCAGACTGAAAGTGCACTGCTGGTGTTCCTTCAGGCCGTGTGTATCTCCTAATGAAGTTGTCATGTTATCTAATGGCTCAACCTGTATTATTGTTGGCTTGGACTGGAGGAAGCAGCCCTAGATCTGGCTGTGCTCTTCACTCATTTTCTCTCTCTCTCTCTCTCTCTCTCTCTCTCTCTCCCCGTTCTCTCTCTCTCTCTGTTCTCTCTCTCTCACTTTCTCTGCCTCTCCCCCCCCCATTCTCTCTCTCTCTCTCGCTCTCTCTCTTTGTTTATAACCTGGTTTTCGGTGCTGGTGGAAAATAAACTGTTGTGGCAGAACCCAATTCTCCCGGCACATCAAACAACTTCAAAGAAAAACATGCCATTTGTCTCTCAAGACTATATATGTATATTAAAATAGCTTTAAAAAATGACCTCGTTGGACTCTTGCTGCTGCTTGATGTTGGGCATGAATAGCAGATTGCTCTTTTTGTTGCGGACGGAATAAAAAGTAAGGCGTGATGCGTGGACACAATGCTGTCTCCTTCCATTAAGGACATCGATTCTGGAGTCAGAGCTTCAAGGGGCTCTCTCATCTGCATTAATTCATCAGCCTAATGTAAAAGCAGCGAGAGGTACTTCAACACGGCACATCCTGTCCTCGTCGATACGGCCTCTGTCCCTCTGCATTTCTGAAAAAAACGCATCCATTTAAACACACACACCTGGGGCCCCTCAGCCTGAGAACCAAAGCTCTTCTCCCCTGCTCTGTTCACCGTGGCATATATGCGCACCTGATTTTACTCCCGAGGAGAACTACTTTCTTAGGTCTGACCAGACGGCTAATTGAAGACCGGTCTCGGCTCGGCTTCACTTGGCAGGGATCCACTGATGGCGATTTGGGGGAAAAAAAGATACGTGCGGTCAGAAGAGCGTTTTCACTAACAGGGAGAACATTTCTTATTCCCGATCATTTGCGGACCTGAAATTGCTTTTCGACTGGGAAGTGATTAATATTCCTGTGCCGCAGCTGGGACATATTTGTTTTAGGCGCAGACCTTAGCAAAGGTTTGCTGGGAATGGCCATTTACTTCATTAGCGCACAGCGCAGCGTTTTCAAATGGATTTATAACATATTAATTCAACATAGATACGTTCAATTAACAGGGCAGTCTGTACTGATCAATTAAAAGCTCCTAGAATGTTACCAAGCTCATGCAGAGTATCCACAGGGCAGAGATGTAGAAACTTTGTTTTTTAAAGATGTGTTTCAATTTAGCTAGCAGGTTCAGGGGACCAAACATCCTGTTGCATCCTCCTCAGCAGTTAAAAAATTTATGTATTTTCCTAAACCAGTTTACTCCAGCTTGTGGAAAGTGGAAATGTAAGTAAACCGTACAAACAGTGAAAGTTGCGAAGAACAATTATTTCCTGCCCAATTTTCACAAGGATTCTAAATTTCATTGTTTCTATCCATAAGAGTCTCGCTAGTTGAAACTCTACTATGTAAATCAAGCATAAAGTAAGAATGATCTCAGGTTTGTGTGTGTGGGAAGGGTGTCAGTGAAGTAATCGGTTCTGGTGCTAAGCTACTTGGGTACTAGATAAATACAACTTGATGATACACACCAGCTGTTGGGGGCCCTGATTAAAGGGACATATCTGTTCATGTTCTCACCAGTGGTAAGATGAATATGCTTCCTGGACATCAATAAACTTCTCTGTTTCATTATATGTTTGATTAAAAATTTGGCTCAGAAGTTACAGCCCTCAATTCTATATCACCGTCTATGAGCACACAACATTTTTCACTTTATTTTAGGAAACACTGAACTGACAATGTTATGCAAGGACTAAAACAAATATTGTAAATCTTGCTCAATTTACCTGACAAAATACACAGTATTTGCATCAAATCAGGGGCCTGTTCTAGAAAACAGGATTACTGAGTTAGCTGGATAACTGCGCTAAATAAAACCCGGAACAGCTCTTTTTACTTCAGTCTGTGTTGCAGATTTGGGAGGGTTCTGGTTTTTACTCAGTTAAGTTATCCAGCTAAATTAGTAATCCTGCTTTCTGGAACAGGCCCCAGTTCTACTAATGCAGCCATTGCAGTCCATAAGGGTTAGGCAAGGTGAGTTTTTCTTTTACCCAAAAGGTAAACTATCACTTTAAGGAGGCGTAACTGGGTGTAAACCATAATGTCATCCATAATTTCAAATAAAAACGGAAAAATAAAATGAATAAATTCCCAAGAAGCAACTATAGTTCAGTGAGAAGAATGTTCTGGCGTTAGTGAGAGTCGATTTGACTTGTTTCCTTTTTTTTCTCCTTATCCTTTTTGGAAAAGCAAATACTTTGAGGAATTTTAAAGTCTAACACCTGCATGTCTGAAAACATGTTTGTCTCATTTGCGGAGGGTAATCTCTTTCTGTGATCCAGCCAAGCTGAAAACCTTAGAGCTCCTTTGGCTGTCCTCCCTCCCACCGACTCCCCCATCCCTCAAGCCCCCGCATAACCACTGAGTACACAAACCGTTAATTGCGCCATAATTCCTCTCAGATGCTGAGTGTCCAGCGGCACAGCAGATGATAAATCAAATGGTTTTAATAAATGACCCCCATTAGTAAAAAGGAAACCTGGTGGCCGGCCCGCATGAGTGGGACACGGGGGGAGGGGTCAGGCCGGGGTAAAGGCGGACCCTGTGCGGTCTGCCGAACCTATTACGACACCTTCCTCATCTTCATCATGGTCACTTCCTCTTTAGCCTCGCCGCTGCCATGAGGAAGACGTTGATTGGTGAGCAGGGAGCCAGTGATGATGTAAATGACTAATGAGATACATTACAGAAGGAGGGCTTTACATAAGACCCTTTCACACATCCTTACCTAGACAAATTACCCACCATAAATAGAGCTTCCACCACTGGCTGCCCACGAGTTTGAAACTGGGGGAATAAGTAATCTTCAGAACTGGAAAATGGCTCTGAACTTTTTTTCTGAATATTTTTAAATAAATATTTTTTTCCAGCACATTAAAAAAGGACCACCCATTACCAACTGATTCCTTATAATTATGTTCTTTGTTGTAGATTTATGTATCCTTTGTGTGCTTTAAATTGAACAAATAGCATACTAAATAACATACATATTTATTTAACTGTATTCAACAATGCCAGCATGGTGATGTCATAAGCACGACAAAATTCCTGTCGCAACTAGTCATGACAGTGTATTACAGATTATGACATCTATCACAACACTGTCATAATGTATGAAGGGATTTTTGCCAAACAGATTGAAAACATCAGGTTTAAAATGATCGCTCATTGTTGAACATGAGCTAGTCTTGCTCATAACAGAAAGTTTGGAAATTTGCTTAAACTTAAAAAAAAAAAATTCTGTCAAAACTGAAATCAACCTGCTAATGAAAAATGGCTGCAAATCATGCGAGATATGCAAAAATAGACCAGGGATGGTTACCAAATAAAATGTTCTACCTCTGTATACAATATTCATATCTTTCCAGACACCGCTGGCTTCTATACTTTCTTTCCTCTGCATGTACCTTGTGATATTGCTCTGAGGATATATGTGTAAATATTGAAACACTGTAGCTGTACATTTTGGAGAGCGTTCTTATGTGCTCATCGTGCAGATGCCCTAAAGTGTGAGACAGACGAGTATGACAAGTGCACTTCTCTCAGTGTGGAACAAAAGTGCACATTTTGGGCTCTATGTCCCTCGAGCCGATTTTATACGCACTTAAAATCTATGGCTTTTTTGCCCGTGTTTACTCGGAACAAGGCCTTGGGTGGGCTGTGTTTGGGGTTCTGTCACAACATGGTTATTTTTCTGGTGTGAGGCGTGCGCGCGGGAAGGGCTCACGGCGTCTGGGGAGGATCTCGCCGGGAGAGGGTCAGTAGTCACGCGGCGTCATCGTTAAAAGGTGTTGTGATCCGAGATTTGAAAGGGCAATAGAAGTCCAGGCCACCCCGAGTCTCTGATTTATCGGCTACTAGCCGCAGACCTGACTGATCTGAGCTCAGTAATTGCTTCCGAGCACAATGAGGTGTGGCGAACCTTAGTGAATCTGGAAAGGATTTCGCTTCTCCTTCAGATGGAGACGGAGGGTTTGATACCGTAAAATTTATCAGCGTCACGTTTCGTTGTTTTTTCCCCCCTAACTCTTCCTTTCATTCCTGGAGGAGTAGTTTGCTCTGCTATTTTTCCACTGACGGAGATGATGATCCTTGTTGAAGACACTAAATTACTACATTTTTATTTTCATTTAAAAAAAATATTTTGAAACACATAGTTAAGGATAAAGAAAAACAAAGGTCAAAGCCACGTAAAGTGTGGTTCAACCTGTATTATTGTTGGCTGGGACTGAAGGAAGCAGCCCTAGAACTGGTTGTGCTTTTCTTTCATTTACTCATTCTCCCTCTCTTCCTTTCCCTCACAGTCTCTTTCTCTCTCTTTACAAACTATTTATCTCTCTCTTTCTCGCTCTCTCCCTCTCCCTCCCTTCCTCTCTCCCTCCAATATGGCTCAATCTTACTGTCTGCTCGGAATAGAAATTTCAGAGCAAGGCTGCGTGAACCTGTGATAGGCCTGCAGCAGATCTGGGACCGCTGCCCTTGCCTCGCTGTGCAACAAGAGACAGGATTAGCTCACCGAGCTCAAATCCATGGTCCAGCATTAGTTATAAATCTGAGTCCCCCGTTGTATACAGAGCAGAGAATTTTAAGGGTTGATGCCAATGCTAGCATGTAGATAAAACCATTGTCCAAAAGCAAAAGGAATGTGTTGGGGGACATAATCCCCTCTCCTTTGCAGAAAAGAAGGTTTCCCCTCGCTCTCTCCCTTTCACAGCAGTGGTAAAGCATGGCCCTTCAAAGGCCTATAGTTCTCAGCATGGCTGCTGGCTGCGGTCATTATTCTTTCTGGTGTGCTGGGCATGTCTCATTCTCTCATAAATCAATCCTCTTCATGATCTCTGATACCACTTCCAGCTTTCCCAGTTTTCCCGTTCCCTGCCCCCTCCGACACACCAGATGCACCACTGTCTTTGATGGTATAAAATCTGGTTTTTATGGTATAGTGGGACATCATATATCTGCTATATCCCAAATACCACTCGGGCACTATAACCAGTTTTAGCCTCTTGGGTGCCAAAAGCATGACATCTCCTATTTGCTGGTGTATCCCTAGTTTAGACCAATCAGGACCCACGTTTTGTCACCCCTCCCACTTTGCAGTGCCGTGAAGTCTCCTGACAGCAATGATCTTAAAAGGCAAGCTGAGGAATAAGCTGATAATAAGGTTTTCCATTTCAATCGACTTTTATAATACGTTTTTCCCTCTCAATTGTTTAAAATGAGCATGGCATAATAGGGGTTTACTGCTTGACTGGTTGATGAACAAACAAGCACAATGTTCTTGTCTCTCTCTGTAATTTCTTCCATCCACATAGAATTTAATTAGAAGTGAAATCATCAATGCTGTGAAATACCATTTACTGTGTGAAATTCACGAAACAATAAACGAAGACCATGTGCACAAAACCTAATGTTGATTAACCACACTTTTTTAATTTACCGTATTCGTTTCAAGAAATGCTATATTACAATTGTTATAGTGTAATTTCTTAATTCTCTCTTTGTACAATTAAGACATGTGGAATAATGCATTCCTATGCCATTCTACAAAATATTCTCAAAATATATTGCCTTAAAGTTGTGACCCTAACATTTCTGCATATACATCAATACATGTAGCAATTTGAAATTAGTTGGAAAAAGCCCCCCAAATAAATATGAAAATGAGCCATGGAAAATGGAAAATATTTCACTGGACATATTTTAACGTTAAAGTAAAAAGTCATGAACAGGCCATAGTCAAAGTGTGCACCATTTTTGCCTTAAAACATGGGAGTTAAGAGAAGCTTATTGTTCAACAGCTGGGAGGGATTTGCTCATGCTGAAAATAAAAAGTGTGGCTGTTAAACTGATGTGTGCTCAATGGATTTCCCCCGACAGTAATCTTTTTAACCCCTTAATGGTATATGTGTCAGCCAAAGCTGGATATCATTATGAAAAGCATCAGGATGGATTCATGAGTGCCAGAGAACAGCTCAGTAGCTGTACCACCCCGTGGTCTTCTGAACAGCTGAAGCTAAGTGGTGCTGGGGCGTGGATATTTTAGCTGGGTTTTGGGATGGGGGTTGGGGTAATTACCTGTGCAATGTTGAGTGGCTTAAAGGGCCACTCTGTCTGGAGAGGTAATTATTTTGAGAGTTTTTTTATTTACCTTTCTCCTACTTTCTGCAAGAAAAATACACACACATACACATACACACACACTCACATGCACACACACATTCATTCACATGTAGCCTACATACATACACATTCATATGTGTGTACACAGAGGCACACATACACAGTCATTATCTGCACTAATATCTATGTTTACTTTTTTAATTTATTAAAACAAAAATGTGCCTCCCAACTAGAGGCTTTATATATCCAATTCCCACCCCAATCTGGAATGACAAACTGTTTGCAACCTCAGTTGCTTTCCAAAGGTGAACCACCCTGCCAATTCGGAAGAAATTAAATATCCGTGGTTCTCCTCCGAAACTTGCGGTGTCCGACAGTTACTTTTTTTCCAGTGGCAGCCCAAGCTAGGCTCGGACAGAGCAGTGTTGGAAAAAGACCTTTCATATGGGACTTCGACATGCATTCTTACCAGCGCTCTTTTTGGCCAGTGGGGGTCGCTCAAGAGATTATCACTTTTTATAACTAAGGCTAGACCATGGAGTTCAGCTCAGTGGGCTAATCCTGTCTCTTGTTGCACAGTGAGTAAAGGCAGCGGCCCCAAATCTGTTGCAGGCCTATCACAGGTTCACACAGCCTTGCTCTGAAATTTCTATTCCAAGCAGACAGTAAGATTGAGCCATATTGGAGAGAGAGAGAGAAAGAGACATAGTCTTTGAGCCCCATAACCTTGGCGATACAGGCACCTATTGTGCATTGCCCTATGGAGCTAACAGACACAGTCAGCACTGGCATGGTCCAGAGGCCATGAGGCTCATCAATGCACCACAGAGTTGTGCCTTAACCGAATGAGCCATCCAGCAGCTTTTGCTTACATTTATTAAATTAGCAGATGCTTTTGTTCAGAGTGACTGATGGGCAGAAGTTGGATGGAAGAATAGATGAAAAGCAGTTTAGATAATACAAATAGCACAAATGACATTGTGTGCAGGATGTCCGGGATGGTCTAAGGGTTAAATCTGGAGGATGGAAAAGAGCATGGGACCAAACATTGATTCCTGTGGGACTCCTACTGAATTTTTAAGCTGAAATAAAACATTACATAGTGGGGTTGCCCATGTAGAAATAACATCTAGTTGAGGACAGTGCCTGACATATCCATCTCTGCCATCTCCTATCAGCTGCATACAATGCAGTGGAGGACATTTTCAGAGTGCCCCAGTCACATGGCTTATATATTTAAATGTCCCAATCAATAATGTTTCCAACATTTTATATCCCACACAACCTCTGTGTGGGAGATATACATATCACACATCGAATCTGTGATGGTACCAATTGACAGTAAATCGAGAGAAGATAATCCAGTCAGAGTAGTTTGCTTGATCAAAGCAGATCCCCCTTTTGACTTCCTGAGATTTGAATTTTTAGTGGCTAAAGAAGGAGGGGTACATTTGTGTATGCATGTGTGCTGGTGTGTTCGTGCGTAGAAAAAACAACTTGACATCTCCCTTGTGGCTCCCCAGAGAAAGATGCAATAAAAAGAATTATCAGAAAAAAATAAACTTCCAACGTCTAAAATCTGGTAGTAATTGTATGTAACCACCCATACCCCCACCCTCTGCTTTTCAAACTCATTGACAGCACAACAATAAAGGGTGTATTGTCCTGCTGTGAGGTCATTGAGCTGTCAAAAGCTCAAACAACCCCAGCACCAATGTCCCTTCTCTGTGAGGATGCGTCTCTTTATCGTTTTTTACTTTTTTGTTTGCGCTGTGTACCTCTAGGCCCATGGTTGCCATGGGAACACCTGCCGCAAGGCCCGAGCTGAAATAAGATGTATTTAAATGGAAATATATCCAAGAATGAAACATTTTTAAAATCCTTTCCCCCCCGTTTCCTCATCACTACGCATTTGGGTACGCCTGGTTGCACAATAAAGGCATCCCCTCAGTCGGATTGCAGGGTACGGTCTTAAAAGATTAAGAACCAATTGCATAAACTAATCGTGGAATGAAAAAGCAACACTGGAGCACTGAGAAGAAACAGACGGTCATAGGCAAGTGCTTGATTAATACACGCTTCTGTATATGACTCTCCACAAAATGATTTCATTTTATACTTGACTCCATTTTTATACATTATAAAGATATAGAGGATCATTTAGAATTGTATGCAAGTGAATACACGGTTCTTGAAACAATCCCAACAAAGGTGTCAATTTATGACACAAAAATATAATAATTCCTACATTAATATATACTTATAAGTACAATTATGTAAAAAATCTCATAACTGATTAAAAAAATCATATATATGTATTATGTTTTTTATGGACATATAACATTCACGGATACAACATTGAACAGACATTGGATCACTGTATGGCGAGGGTGGCTGATATCCCTCTGAAACAAATTCAATGCCAGAGTAATAAAAGAGACATTGTCAAGATGTCATAAAGAGAAGAGAGCCGTGACTGAGAACTATGTCCAACTCCACTAAACCGATTAGCTCTTCAAAGTCGCTGTTTCATTCTGTCACCCAGAGGGCAGATTTAAGGCTCGCTAGCCACAATACAGAACCACACCGTTGCGCGTACGGTCATAGTGAGGTCAGCAAAGTTATGCAAAACCCAATACTGTACAGAGCTATCGCTCAGGCTAAAACTGTTTTTATTTTTATTTTTACTAATTTTGTCGGCTTTGGCTTTTGAAGTCCAAACTGGCTGAATTTTCATTGGCTTTGAACTGGCTTGTGAGATTGAAAAACCATCTGGCACTTTGGCTTTTTTCCCTGAAATTGTTTCAACTAATAAAAACATGCATTTGAGTTAAAATAGAACAACAGACTGAGTGAGACTAAGACTTGGACATTGATTTAGTCAACATTCGTCTTTACCATTGCCTCACAATTAAGTGCAAGTGTTCCTTGTTTCTTAACAAACAGTTTTTCAAGCCAATATGGGTGATTGATAAATTTGGCAAAAAATGTTATGTTAAATGTTAAAAATGAATAAGTTTTAATTAAATTTTTAGAACAAATGTTGATTAAATCTAGAACTTGGACTTCAGTCACTAGATTGCTGTAAAAAAACACTTTGACCTCAGTCACTAGATTGATGTAAAAAACCATAAAAGATAATTATTTTTTTCAACTATACAAATTATTACGAAGGGCATTGGATTTTTAGTTGTATAGTTAGGCTGGAAATGTTACAATTCACTGCAGTTTTTTTCTCCCATACAAGTAATTTTGCAAGTTGACTATATTCGAATATCCAATTTATTAACTCAATGCACAGATGTCATTCAAAATGTGGTGATTCTATGGGATGTCCAAGGTCTACATAATAAAACAACACAGTATATATACTGAATGATTGTTCACATTGGCTAAATTATTTTTGAAATGTAATGCTTTTTCCCATATCTGGCTTTTGATACAATGGCCAATGACAGGGGGGACAGAGCAGTTAATGCCAAGGAAAACAGTACTGGCAAGAAACAGGAAGACAATTGCACTTGACTTCCATAGAAAACCTCTGTTTACACTTAACTGTCCAGGAGGTCAGGAATCCCTCCTGCTGTCTCCCGGGGAGAGTTGTGGTATATCAGCCTTGACCTCCACAGAGTCAGCTTCCTCATCAGGGGGCCTGGAGTGGGTGGAGAGGTCGACGAGGAGCCTGCATTTAAATTATATCGTTGACTGCCAAGGCTTATTCTCCATCCATCCTTCTCCTTCTCTCTCTTCTTCTAACAATTCAAGCATGAGCAGAGAACCATCATATGCGTGGACATATTGTGTGCCAGTTTTGCATCTCGTTGCGTGTCTCTGTGTCTTTGTGGAGTTGCATTTTATTCATCATTTTCCCCACAGGGGCTGTGGGGGCAGCCTGAGTGTATTTTGCTTGGATCTACATTTACATTGAATGTCACTGGGCGTCAAGTTGCTCAAAAATCATGCTGTTTTAATGTATTGACTGGTGCGGCAGCCCTTGTTTTGTCTGACAGCAGCTGCCAAAATTCCCTTCCCAAACCCGCATGCTCTGGAACACAACCATTACAGTCTTGCTATTGGCTTCTATGGTAACTGACTCAACTATCAACATGTCTTCCTGCTATGGACACAGGAATGGGGGTGCTTCTTCTTCTTCTTATTATTTTTCTTCTACCTCCTCCTCTCCAAGTTCTTCTGAGAGGATGTGCCATGGCATTGATTTATGTTTGCACCCTACCACTCTCTAAGCTTAAGGCTCTAGCAGTTAATGGACTGAGAAAAAAAAAAATGCTCGATCTCCGATCAGGTGTGAAATGTTACGCCATAAATACAATTATCCGATTTTTTGTTTCAATTGCTTGCTGTTTGCGGGATTCTGTTCAAGGAGGCAAACGTGGGAAAACTTTCTTTCCTGCTGTATTAAAGCATCAGCGCTGGATTTGCCTGGTACCATAACCCCTGAGTTATTCAGTATCACAAACAATCCGATTACCGTTAGCTATCCGCACTCCGTGGGCTGTTCATTATTTAGCCCTGGGCTTTTTGTTGGACACCTTTAAACCTCTAGAAAGAGATGTGACTGGCTCAGCTAAGTTTAAAGCCATGTGTGCGCGTGTTTGGGGGTGGGGGAGTCATGGCGTGTGACGATGTGGGCGGAAAAAAACCTTTCTAGGTCAATGCGATTCCATTTTCAGCATTGGCTTGTGGCGATGCGACTGTAATTGACGTTAGTAGAATAGTAGAAATACTAGAAATAAGAAAAGAACATGACTGTCAAAGACAGTGAATCTTTGACCACAGCCCAAGCAGTCTGCACCATAGCGGCGATGTCACCGAAAATCAAGGCACATCGCGCCCGTCGCAAAATTTCCCATCCAGGAGGAATGGCGTGACGTCATGCTTAGGCTATTTTCTCCTTCTTTTAATTGTCATTGCTCGTTCTCATGCTCGCTTGCATTCTTTCATTAGGGAACGCTTAACATGCTTGAATTGTGCTATTCGGAGATTGGTGTGGCTTTGGACCTCACTGAGAGTGCAGGTAGGACTCTTCTTCTTGCGGTTTTTCACTCTGAGAGTGCAGGTAGGACTCTTCTTCTTGCGGTTTTTCACTTTCCCGTCACCCATCGGTACAGGGGAGGACCTCTGCCCTTGTGCACGTCTGAGCTCAGGGAGAGGTCTTCACTGAAACGGGGGAGAGGGGGGTGGTCTGGAATTCAGTCACACACACACACACACACACACACACACACACACACACACACATCACACTACAGAAGACACAAATAACAACACTGTCAGGACAATGATGCGAACTTATTAAGATGATGCAACGTGGGCATACTGTCATCTTATGATTTGCCAGACTAAATTACATGCTTGGGTTAGTTTTTAATATTATTGTGTGTCTGCCCAAACTGACATTTCTTGTCAGAGTGGGCTGCTGAAAACCTTAGAAACTTTCCATGTAAGCAATCCTCCTACCTTCTACAATTGTGGTTAAACGGTTGAGTGGTGAAAGGCCTGATATACGCTTCGCAGTAAAAAGTGTGAAAAAACGTACTTGATGGCAGGATGCATACGAGTCAAAAGTTCAAGATGAGGACACGACACTTGTGGCTAGACTTCTTGTTACATTTAGCACAGAACAAGAAAAGCTTTGGGGTGACCTTCAAATAATAATAATAATAATAATCATCCTAATTATTATTATTATTATATCCCTTCGATCACTATTTGTCATTATTTCCTCTTACAGATTAAGCACTATGCCATAGTGGAGCACACGCAACCATATCATTTTCGCAGAATTAATTTTAAATGGTGTTGGTTTATCCATCTGTGAAGAAAACCTTCACTCGGCTCCTCAGGAGGGTCAGATATAAATTCCACTTCTTCTGTATATATTTACATAAACCGGGCTACACTTACAGAAAAAAGATGAATATGCAAAATATCGAGTTCACATAATTTGAAAAAAAAGATGAATTGCTAAATATCAAATCCACATATTCCTCACACCCTCATTTGCATTTCTTGGCAGTTCTCTCTCTTGCTGATCTGTCCTCAGGTTGCTCTTATGCGCGAGCCTCTCTTATCGGCCTCTCACGCATTAGAGTTCAGCTCTGGGGCAGCAGCAGGAAGCCACCACTCAGTCAAAGTCTTTGAAAGATTCTCTGATTTCCAACAGTTCAGCGAGGTTTAGCAGTCCAAGCAAGCGCGGAGATTATACTTCATAGACACCTGGGGGCTTCATTTACTAAGATCTTTATCGGGCGCCAAAAAACGTTTAGCACACGCAAAACTAATAAGACGACAAATGATTGGTGCAAAACAATTACCATGACCAATAATTTGTCATGTTATTGGTTTTGCGTGTGCTGAAAGGTTTTTCACACGCTAAAGGTCTTAGTAAATCAGGCCCCTGGTCTTTTCCAATTGCGATGACCTCAGTGAGATTCTCTGGAAATAAACATGTTCGGTGACATATGGAACCCTCAGAATTATGAACGGACCGGTCAACTAGGGGTATGAAACTGCATGTGCACACGCCATTACTTCTTATTAAAATCCTTATTATCACTGACCCAAAGGGTGAGTATTACATGAAAAAAGCTCACACTTTCCATTGTCATAAAACATAACATACTAATCTAATTAGATGAAGGGGTATGTTGCGAAAGGGATATGTATCATTTGAAGAAAAAAAAATGTTCTAATGAGATTCCAAATGAGGTTGGCAATGATTATTCAATTAAACTAATGCGGCGTTCACACAGCGGGCGGTAGACGGCAGGACGGGAGATGGTACAAAAATGTCCGTCGCGGTAACCCATTGTTTATATCCGTAAAATCCGTTGCCACATAACCGGTGTACCAAAGAGCGCCTTTGCAAAATGGACCGCGACCGAAAGTGTATTTATACATTGTGTGTGTGTATTACAGCGTTGTTTCAGTCTGTCCCTTCATAAATGGGCGGTGTGTGTAGCCTATGTATCATAATGTCAGCTAGTTTAGGTAGCTTTGCTAGCTAGTTAGTTACACCACAAATCGTACACAGAAAAACTTCTGAAAATACAGCTAGTAATAATGTGTACCTGGAATCTGCATGTCAGTGCTTACAACATTCCATGCTGCAGCCTTTTTGTCAAGATCTCTGAATTTTTTTAAACTTTTTGGTTTATATTGGTTCGATATTTTCTCCCACCTCTCTCGTTCTCTGCCACGAAGTTGCACGAACTTCTCATCCATTTTGAAATGGACCACTTCCGTTCGATCGGCATGTTACATTACATTACATTACATTATAGGCATTTAGCAGACGCTCTTATCCAGAGCGACTTACATACTTCTTATTACATTTATCCATTCATACAGCTGGATATATACTGAAGCAATTCAGGTTAAGTACCTTGCTCAAGGGTACAACGGCAGTGTCCTACCTGGGAATCGAACCTGCAACCTTTCAGTTACAAGTCCAGCTCCTTGACCATTATACTACACTGCTGCCCCGGCATGTGACCCTACAGCCGCGGTAGACGGCAAAAATAAGAATATTTTCTATTCCGGTGGCAAGTTCGTCCTGCCATGGGCGGTTTTGCCGTCAACTGCCGTCGTTGTCTCATTGAAAACAATGACATCCGGTTTCGTCCTGCCATCTACCGCCCACAACGGCCCATCAGGTTGATACTAGCTTCAAAATGGGAATACCTTTTTTTTATTTTTTTATAATAATAATAAGGCAACAGTAATGTAAGTGATCTCAGAAGTTCTACTGTATGTGTGTGCGTGTGTGTGTCTGTGTGTGTGTGTCTGTATTTCATATACACACACATTCACTTGGCCTCAAACCCACACTCTTGGCCTGTGATGAATGCTCAGAATCGACTGACCAACGTCTGTTTACAGCCAAGGTCAAAGACTTGGCTGGAACATGACTCAGAGATATGCAGCATTGTTATTACGGTCTTTACTGCTGTTACCAATAACCCCTCTTTATCACTTCCCTTTCCCATTCTTTTCCCCAAAACTCTTCTTCCTCCCAAGGTCAGATAAGCCGTAGATAGTATTTCATTACACCTGGCAGCGCTTGACTTTTTTTTCCCCGACGCGCTGTGAGAACCTGACATATATGCCCCTGTAAAAGTCGAGAGAACACCGAGATTTAGAGGGGGTGTTACACCGAGTGTCTCTTTAAATGCGATATTTTTATACTTCGTGTTAATTATAGAGCCTACGCACTGGTTCTTCTTTTGTGTTTTCAGGAAGGGGAAACACAGTACCTGTGTAACTAATTGAGGAAAATTAAATCAAGGTGGATAGAAAATTGAGGCTTGAGTTTCTTTAGGAGACGGCACGAGGAAATGGGAACGTATAGAGATGGTATGTTGTATGTGGGTTGTTTCTGGTCTCACACTAAGCTACATTCAACCTACCCCATTTTGAGTCATTAAAAATAATTAGAAAGAAGAGTCTGACTAAAAATCCAGAATAATGTCGGTTAATGGAAGGAGAGCAACTCCTGGGAAAATCTTCCTCTAAGGGAGAGCACCAGCTTGCATTCTTCAGCTTCAAAGCCCCAGTCCATCTGTACAGCTCGGTGTTAATTAATGCATTATATCTGAGATTCACTTTACTGGCATTTAGCAAGTGCAGTAATTCCCCAGAGGAGGAAAAATAGTATCAAGGGAGACATAAAGTCCATAAAGGGCAGACTCAATTGACAACTTGATAACTACCCTACTACATTACATTAAGTTATACAAACAAGAGCAAAACAAGAGTTCGCATAGGAGGATACGTTATGATAACTCACATAATAGCGTCAATACTTTTTGTGCAGGTGCTAACGTAAATGCATCATAAGATGTAAACACATCAGAGCACTCTCCTGGGGGGTATACTACGAAGCAGGATTATTGAGTTAGCTGGATAACTGCACTGAGTAAAACCCAGAACCCTCCCAAATCTGGAAAATGGACTGAAGTCAAAAGAGCTGTTCCGGGTTTTACTCAATGCAGTAATCCTGCTTCGTAGTATACCCTATACGTAGTATAATTTTAGAATTGCCAACAAATTCTAAATTCTCATTGTTAGGTTTTTGTCTTATGATGCAATGAATTATCATAGTTTTATAGTCTGTACTTTACTGGTCTTGTTACCAATAACCATTGTGCAACAAAATCTAACAAACACAAAAATAAAGCCATGGATGTTATATTGTTGGTCTTTTGCCTTTTATGTGCAATTGAATCACTGCTGCACTTCCAGAGAAAATGCTTGTTTGCGATTAAATGGATGACTGATTTATGCATTGTCTTGCTGTCTTGTGATAGAATACAAAGTGTTGACGCTTGTTTATGTACTACTTCTGTTATGGAGCAAGGGTAAGAACATTATCGCGGGGAACGAGTTGGGATATGTGCAGTTATGGTGTATGACATGGGAATTAAAATGTTCTTTTTTTTCTAGTGTGAATTATGCCTAATATGTTTACAAGGCTATGCTTTCACCCTGCACGAATGAGTATGTACTTATTCAAGAGTCTTTCCAGATTTTTTTTTACAGAATACAAATGTATAATTTCACTTGACTCACCAGGGCCTGAGATGACCCTACTCTGGTATCTGGGGTTAACCAGCATATAGGAAAATATCCAGGCCAACTTGTGGTGGACAGACCTCCAGCTTGCCGCAGGTGTGGCTGACCTATGCCAGGTCAATGGAAACCGGGCTAGAGGGAGGACTGGAATGAATCTCTCTCACTTCACTTAGTTAGAGGGAACCACTGACCCAGATTAATAATCCATCACAGGGGTAAAACCTCCGCCTCACAGGCAGCAACCTCTGCACCTCTGCATCTGCAGTTAGTCCTTTCCACACACACACACGCACGCACGCACCCACCCACACGCACACACACACACACACACAATTGTCTTATGTAATGTCTTCTCTTTTCATTTCTCTTCTTTGTTGTAACTCGGCAGTATTGTAAATGAGGGGATCTCTCTCGATGCTTCCCCAAGGTTTAAATAAAGTATTTGACATGCACGCGTACACACGCACAGACACACACACGCGCACGCATGCGCATACACACACACACACACACAAACACTTCCGCACACACGCACGCACACACACACACACAAACACGTGCGCGCACAAACACGCGCGCGTGCTCGCACACACACACACACAAACATGCGCGTGCACACACACGCGCACACACACACGGACACACACATGCACACGCAAAACCTAAAAGAGAGGGAACAATGAGGTCTAAAATAAAATGATTGTTAAATCTCATAGTGCTTACCTTCAACATGCTGTCTTTCAATCCATTTAAGCATTATACCATATGACGAATGAAATCACTGTTCTAAACTGGCAGTCGCATGGCACAGTAGTAAATTGCTATAATCCTGCAGTAAATTGCTCTGTCCTATAGAATGTTTCTAAAAATGCTGCAGCTCTGAGCTCTGTCTAGTGATTTCCAGTAATACACATTTTTTGGAACTCTGTCTAATGGGCTTTCTCACAAAAAAATATGAATCATTTCAATTGTTTATGATATACGTGTAATGTCCATTGCTGATTATTTCTACACAACGTTGATGTCAGACATTGCTGACATCACGGCTGCTGATTGCTGTGTTTCTTCGCAAAGCCGTTGTTGCTCTTGGCCACCGAGCGGTTTTGCCTCTCTGTCCTTGCTGTTCCCGCCGGCCTCTCTGCAGTGTGAATTACTGTCAGATGTGTTCCGGAACACTGGCGAGCTAAATTACGCGCTGATGAGAGGGGGAAGTGGCCAGATCAGGAATTTGCACTTCAGTGAAAATAAGTGAGAGGACAGTTAACACCAGGAACCGACTCCATCCCTCACTTTTCTCTCTTATAAAAAAAGTCATTTTCACCACGTTACTTGTCAGCGGACTATGAGTGCTTTCACATATGGCATTTAAATCCTAGCTTCTCTCTCTCTCTCTCTCTCTTTCTCTCTCTCTCTGCAGCAAATTGTCTGAGGATTTCACATCGGTTAATGATATCCATTGGCTGCCAGCAAAACACGTAATGTCATTTTCCTATTGAACTACAGTACCAAAAATGCACCTCTCAGGTATAGAACTGCAGAATTCCTATGAGAATACTGACTTGAAAAAATTGGACTGCAAAAACTGCAGCTAAATCATATTTTTATGTGCCTTCTTTTCATGGGTGGGGTCCACAATGCTGCTAGCTTAGAGTACTTATTGTTGAGATTAGTGTACAGTTACAACTATCCCTATATTTTAAGTAGTGTAAAAAACCAACATTATACTTGCCAATTCTATCTGCTGTGTGAAATATTGGACTGAGTACTTTCCTCCTGAGGTAAAACTATAGAATTCTGAAATTCCAGGAGAGGGCTCTGGTTTGTTAGGTTTTCTAGGTTTTATGCATTTATGTTAGCATGTGCACAAGCAGGGCCCAAAAATGGAAGTTAGCATATTTATTGCGATGCACACAACAACCCTGACATGAGAGCATGGACCCAGCCACAGAGCAGTCACCGTAGGTGGACATAGAAAGGATTTTCCCCCCCCCATTTCGACCAGGCAACAGTAGTAATGCATTTACGCTGAGGCCGATCAAACAATAGGGGGAAATTTCAATACAATTCCAGGTTGTCATCCTGAAACCAATCTGTACAGTGCATTTTACATTTAAAAAAAAATCATTTGCTCTCGAGGTGGGATGCAACAGAACATAATTCTCCATTTGTCATTTAATAACATTTGCCATTACACTCACCCTAATTACATGCGCAGCACAGTCAGAAACATAATGTATGTGCACCAATAACCCAAGTTTCTGCATTCTGAATACAAATGGAGGAGCTGACTGATGGTGGCATATGTGAAAACACATTCAACATTCAATTTAACCACCAATTGAGCATTTTCAAAAAACGTAACCTTTCATTCAATACAAACTCCCATTTGATTGTCAATGTGCATTTATTTATTTAGTTAATATAACTGAGTTGCTCAGTTGGTAATGGCGCACACCATACGTGGAGGCTGGGTCCTATAGCTGCAGCTATTTCATTAACCATGTATGACCAGTCCATAACAGAGGGGCACAATTAATTTATTCCCACCAAGAATGGAGTGCGTTTAGTTTGAAAGGACTTCCTTTGGTTATGACCGCTGCGATAGTTTCGTCCCAAAACATGCTCCAAGCACTCACAGGCTAGCAGCAGGCATTAGAGAGCTACATCTATCCTCTGATGAGTGAGTGCTAGCCCTTCCTACAGTGTAAAACAGTCACTGGCTCAGAGCTGAATGTGTCAGAACAGCAAAGCTGTACCAACAGGGCTTGTTCTCTGAGCCCAGGTGACATACAATGTTAACTTGAGAGGTAAAGCTGAGGGAAAAAGAATGAGGGTAATTTATTATAATTTCTTTTTGAAAATATTTTTTTATTTAAGCGCAAAGGGCCAGAGAGGTTTAATTAAATCAGACTTCTATTTAACAGTTCTCAGACATTTTTCATGAATCTGGAACAGGACGCTCTGTGTAATTGCACAGAAAGAGATATACACATGCAAGCGCACAGCGTCGGCCCTGGGAGCTGCTCTTGAGTCCCTTCCAAACATACAGACGTTTGGAGAACCTAGACCCTGCAGCCAGACCTTCATGCAGTGACTTTTCCCTGTAACATTACTCCACAATGGGGTCGTCAACAGAGCTAATATCAATTATCTCAGAGAGCCCGAGAAAGAGCTTTGGATATGGGTGGATGATTAAGCCGAGGGAGGCCTGTAGCTCGGCCAGATCCCCACACACTGGCTTATGTAAACACCTCCATTTTGCACACTGGGCCTCTCGTTTGGAAATGTGATAGATGGGCATATCAAAAAAATGTCACTGGTATATAAACAACCATATTACTTTGCCCAAAGCACTGTAATTTTCATCAGGGGGGCAAAATAGGCTGGAAAAATAAAATCCATGTGACATAGGATCAGAAAAGAAACGTCTATTGTCAGTTAGCCAAGTCTGAGCGGGAAAACGCGGTGGGGTTTGGGAGACTGAGGCCTCTCCTGAAGCCATTTCATCCCTGCCAATGTCCTTCTTTCGCAATCACTCACCCTCTGCTTGACTGACGGCTGATTTTTAAAATTTTGTGTCAGTTTTTCTATGCTGTGGGTTTTTCCCATATAGATTATTTTTAATATTGTTTCATAATGGCCCATTGGTGGGGTGTTATTGTTTCATACGGGCTCAACAATTTGGTACAGTGTAGAAGTCGTTTAATGACGGGATGAAAATCGTTTTTAATACATTTTAAATTAGCATAATAGTGCTCATTTGACTGATTACCATCGAGTCAAAATGAAAACCTGGGTATGTGCTCTTTGAATGTGTTTCAGGAGTGTCCACTATGTTATTATGGAAGTTTGTTGCAGAAAGACATTTGTTGCATTTATTCTGTAGCTGAGACTACTCCTTTTTGAAGATGGTATCCATATATGGTATTCAAATAAAAAATAAAAAAAACATATTTAATTAGCAGGCTTGCAGCCAGAGAGGGCAAACTGGCTGGGAAGAGCCCACAATTAATTTCAAACAAATTAATCTTATTTTATGATATTTTAGTTTGGTGAGATGTACTGTAGACATGCCACGGTAGTTGGTTGGATGGTTTTCCCTTCATTGTTGAGCTGATTATATGTGACCCATATGTGTAGTATGCTAGATGTCTTTTTTAAATAGTCTTTTGTGTCCGTCCCTCTCCCCTAATGATTGCTATTGAACATGGAGTGTAAGTCTACATAGAAAGTAAAGGACTCTGCAATGCCCTGGAAGTAGAATAAAATTGTTGGCCAGCTTCACTCCTCCTTTGAACGATGAAAGAGCTGCCATTTGTCAGTTTGTGGACAGATTATTGGCATTTTTTTTACCAATAATTTAGTGTTCAAGGACTGTATACATCCAACTGTATCATTCAGACTTTCTCTCAAACAGGAAGAAGGCAACTTCCTCTGCAATTAGAGACATATGCCTTCTTCTAAATATTCATGATGGGGCTTTAGTTCAGGCCTTTTATGGAATGTGAATTCAAAAAACTTTAAAATCCTTATCTACATAAAGAAAACACCAAAAATGTCTGGTCTCACGACACAAGACTGAGTTGCTGCATATGGTATTCCAACGCAATCATACCAAAGCCTCGACAGAGCTGATAAGCACCAACATTTATACACAATAATTTACTGTTGATTTCTAATTTATGCATTCCTTGATAACATGATTGTCCAAATAAAGCATCTCACGGCTGAGGCAAAAATTAACTGTACTTCTAAAATTACCTCCATGCACCCCGCTTAAACATCAAAGACCTGGGCAATCAGCGTTTATCATTGTTGGTACGACTGTGGGAAACAGATGTTTGCTGATTAAATGCGCATACAGCGTCGGTGCCAAAACAGCAGCATTCAGCCTTAAAAGCTGCTAGTCACCTAGGACGGAAAGCTGACGGGGCGAGTCGTAGAGCCACGGTTTCCGCACCTCAACAAGCACGCATTCTGCATGATTGCCGGATTGTTCTTCGAGGCATTATTTTCACGTATCGGGTCTCTCTGCCAAGCGTCGTTTACTCACAATCAACACAGAGGTTTACACAAATGCTGGATCAAAGAGCGATCGTTGGGGGTGGGTGGTGGGGGGCAGTGGTGGCGGCATTCGGGCAGAGAGGGAATACGCATCTCGCATTGAAAACGATCCCGGCCCCAGAGGCACGTCCGCCCTTCAAACACCACGTGTGTTTACACTCCCCGCTGAAAGCACATGAATTGGAGCCAGGCGTTGTCTGAATTAAGCGCAGATGTAAACCCAACGTGAGATGGTGCGGGTGAAGCGCAGGACATTGCGGAGTTAGGGGAGCGAGCCAGCGAGCAACGGAGAAAAAGGGAACTTAAAAGGATGGAGAATGCCGTCAAAGCAGTCTCTAAAGACACAACGTAAGAGTCGCAGATAGAAGAGGGAGGGAAGGGGGATTGTGTCTAAGACTTTGGGGGGAGGGAGAGTGTGTGTGTGTGTTAGAGTGTGAGAGAGAAAGGGAGAGTGTGTGTGTGTCAGAGTTTGTGTTCTGGAAAAAGCAAGAAACCTTACTAAAGGGTTTAGCCGAGCAAACCCAGAAACCCTTCAGAATTTGGTCTGATCAGTCTACTAGAATTCCAAATGAAATATATAAAATATATATACATACAAAAATAGATTTTGTTCTTGTTTTTCTTAACATTTCAGAAAAGTACTCTTTCCACATTTAGTTTTTAAATACTGTTTTAACGATTAACCATAATATTTTGCTATGCACCAAATAATATATTTGAGAAATAGAAATACCCAAGCTTAAGGTATTATTACTTTTTCAACATTTACTAAATGTTTCAAACATTTAATAAATATTTAATCCATTGAAAAAATATTGAAAATATGTCAGAAATGTGTAATCACTTAAATATTTAATGCATATACATAATTAATCTTACTTTTAAATGTTTTATTCTGTTCCTTCATTTTCAAAGTTTATTTCGCTAAATCAATGAACTCATTAACATTTACATATTTTCAGCTAAATAAGGCATGTCATATTTAGTTGAAACATGGAATACATTCATGTGTGCCTTTGGAAACCCAACTCTCCCACGAGGATAAATAATGCATTTTCACAAAGTACGACAGCTACGATAAAGCAGTGATGTCACTATTGTACCTTGACAGGTGTCAGAGGATGTCACTGCTGCTGCTGCTGAAGCCCTTTAAAACATGCCTTGGTCGTGTCTTTACTTTCTTATTGCGTTTTGAAACCCTTATGTGGACTCAAGTAGGGAAACATTTAATATTTTTGCATGAATAAGAACACACTTGGCAGACCTTTATTTTCCTCATTTCGCTATTTTACAATTTACAAACTAGATATAAAAGACCATAAATAAATGACATAATTTACATGTACCTAAATTCATGAAAAAAAAACAACAACAGTAAGGTTAGAAATGCAAAACAATGTTAATATACATGACTGGATCGTATGGCACCTGGATTCACACAACAAAAATAAATTCTTGTTTTGTTAGACGTTTTCATATGATAAATTCAAAAGAAATGTACTGTACAGAACACAACGCCCCACTCTGACAGTCCATGCATGTTACAATCAAGTTGAAGGCTAAATAAAACTGAATATTGAAGTGGCCATTACACGTAAAACAAATGAGACCGTTACACGTAAAACAAAAATACAAATGCATACCTTAAAGAATGTGACTGTTGACCAGCCTTTGATGAAAAACAAAAACAAAAACATAAACATTTGATAAGATAAAGATGACAAACGTGTGGCAAAATATTTCCCCAAAAACAATCCTGCATATACTTTAAACTGATATACTGTAAAGCACATATGTCTCCCACTTGAATTTGTCCTTCTTTGTCTTAGAACTCAACGAATGGCTCAGTGTGTTTTAAACCCTTTTAGCTGCGCTGCGTTTCACGGCTGACCCCAAAAAAGATGCGTTTATGCCCAAATATGGTCCATGGCTTTAGCACCGAGTGACCAAAAATCATGTAAGGTTCACCAGTCAAAATGACTGCAGATCAGTTCTCGAAGTGACAACCCATCACCTACAGCATATACTATACCTCCCTATTGTTTCTTCTGCTTCTTCACACATGATAAATAGCACGGGGATTTTGGATATGTTCGTCACTGATGGCTAACTTGTTTCTGGTAAAATCGAAGTTCAGTTTTCAACATTTTGCTGCATTACTTAATGAATTAAATTAATGTCCTGTTGTCCATCGATGTTATTGCTAAGACCCGATGCATGAAAACACAACATTATGCAGGGGCGGGGGGTGCATTGGGCAAAGTTTGGGGGCTTGGTGTCACCAAATCTTATCCCTGTGGAGAGTACATTGCTGTGAACACAGTTTCCCCAGTGTCTTTCCTTTACAGTGGCAGCAAAAAACATCCATTTCAGCCTCTTCGCATTGTGATTTCATTGTCTGTGATGTCTTTCCTTGTCGCATCGATGGATTTAGAGCAAAGTACCGTTTTAAAACAAATCAATAATAAATCGTTAAAAAAATTTAAATAGTTTTTTTTTCATCTTTTCGATTTTTTTTCTTCAAATTAATTGATAATGGCAACAGTAAGCATGACTGGATTCACAAGAAGCTCGCACGCGCACGAATACAAACACACACACACACACACACACACACACACACACACACTGCACCTTGTTTGTTGCGTTAACGCAATAAAAATGTAAAATAAGAAACCCAGTAAAAAAAAAATTAAAAAAAAACAATCAGCAGAATCTAGAGTTTACATGTATGTATATAGGAATTGGTTCCAGCAAGCTGTGAACCTGAAATTGATGAACATGTTTTTCCTCTCTACATTCTACATGGACCTGTGACATCATGGGTAATCGTTGGAATGGTCGGGAATTCGAGAAGCGAGCAATATCCGGAGAATGAGGACGGTGGGCTTCGAGTCACTGCGCAGTTTGCTCTTCGTTTCAAAGGACAGCCGGAGAGGTTGAGGTTTTGAAGCTGATGGATGCTGGTCGCTGGTTTGGACACTGAGGGAGACAGAAACAAGAACAGATCAGAGGGGCCAATCAGAACAAAGCCTCTCCTGTTCACGTCAAGAGAAAGACGAGCCTCGTTCTCTTAAGAGTGGGGAGGCTTCTCTTTGTTCAGCCGCTGGGAAGAAGCGGTTTATACAGCATGCGATTCCCAACGGCACCATTTTCTGAACATCTGAATAGTTGATCACTCTACCATATCCAGCTTGTTGAGATTAACCATTGTACAGTTTTCAAAACAGTGCGGTAAGCGTATGGTGTAATGATTAATTAATAAGGCGTGAGCAGGGTACTCAACGAGTCTTTCTTTATTAAAAATCCAGCTGCTGTACGTTGTACAAGTTGTTACTACGTAAAAAGAATAGTCTCACTAGCCAGACTTTTGTCAAATCTGCCCATCTCAAAATGCCTTATGGATATCTGCTGAAACCCATTCTCATAATCAAGCTACATTGGTACAAATAGCTCAAAATGGCAATGATGAACATTGCACAGTATTCATGCAAACAAGCATCTTAGTTATGATGGTTGGTCGATGTTCACGTCACCAGGAAAATTCAATTCACATCTTGCACAAAACAAATCTGATACCAAAAATGTTAATTCCTGCCTTAGAGCCAAGCTTAGAGCTTTATTCCTCTATTTTTTGCATCACCTCAAATCTTGGGATCTTGCAGGATTTCGTTATGCATGTGTTCATTTCTAGTGTCTGTTTTTAAAGCTATGACTACCCAGTCATTCACCAAAGCACATTTTATCTGAAACTTTAATTTTTGATGAATTTGTACATGCAAATCAGATTCAAAATGCCTGCGGCACACAAAATCCCACACATGTATATACACATGTCCACCAGCAGTATACACACGCACACGCGCGCACACACACACGCTTAATTATTACTTACTTTATAACAACGATGAATTTAATGATGGGTCTTCCAGGAATAAGGCATCTTTTGTTTCTCAATCGACAAGAAGCACTGTGCTGTGACGATTCAGAAGTGATTCCTTAGACAGACGAACAGAGCTTTGCTGTCACAATTCTCTATGTTCCAAAAAAAGCTCCATGAAGATGTCCGACCAGGCGAGAACACTCGGGCAGATTCCAGGGCGGTGGGAGACATTCCAGTTAACAGGTGGAAAAGGTGGGAGCATTCAGAGTCAAAACCTCTCGTCAAAAACGTGTCCGGTTAGTCCTGAGGGTAAATGCTTTTGCTGCAGCGAAAAACATACACGAGGAAAGCAACAACCACAACACCAAAAAAAAAAACGGCTTCATTCACTGTGATTGTAAGGTTATCTGGCTCGTCTGAAAGTGTCTATTACATATGGCACAAGTTACAACGATCGATTTATGCTGGCACGTGGATCCAAATAATGACAATGTCCAGGTGAATTATCCAGGGGAAATGTGTCCAATTCCACGGAAATGCTATGGACGAGCGTGGCTGTCCAGACAGATTTTCATTCCACAGCAAGACCGCAGATCTATCCCAAAGTCAAAGTCTTACGGAATGAAAGAATATAAAAGTGCTGTTTTTCCCCTTTCCTTCTCTCCCTTTTATCTTTTTTATTTTTTAAAATCGTTTTTTTTATTTTTTATTATTCATTTTAAAGTGCATGGATGAGGTAAATAGTTCCATTGTTTCATGTACACGGTTCACGTGGCTCAGACTGGAACCATCCTGTCTTGTATCTGTTGCATTTGGGACAGCATTCCCTGGACGCTGTTCAGGATTTGGTCCTGGTGCACTGCTGAGGAGATTCCTATTCTGGCCACATCCCTGTTCATATAAGAGAAAACAGCACAGATGAGTCAAAAAAGTAATAAAAAAAAAGTTTATACAAACATACAGAACTTCTTTTATTTCTGTTACTGGAACAATCAGTTTTTGTTTATTTAACCACTGCATTGTTTTAGTGACGGTCTTTTGATCTTAAATGTGTCCGTCCACCTCCCCTTCCCATTAGATTTGTGGATGTTTGCTGTTGTTTTCCAGACTGCTAACCTTACAGTGAAGTGTACAGCGTCCATAAGCCCTCTCGGCTCAACGACATCCACCGTACTCCTAGCTCGAACAAACAAACCTGATGCCTCCTCCACAGCAATAGCAATCTGGAGACGGCCTAGCCGGGGATGCGAATGAACCTTTCTGAACAAGACTTGGGGCACTCACTCCTGAGTCATGTGCACCACCGCCCCCAAGGTGGTGTAGCCGGCGGCGGTGAAGTTGTCCTGATACCCCTCCATCTGGATGGCCTGGAGCCACCCAGCCACCGAGCCCAGGCAGGAGGGGAAGTCAGGGCTGCTGGGGTCCAGCAGGGTGGTGTTGGGCCTGGGGACAGAGTGGAAGGTGGGTTGGAGACAGTCAGAAGGAGATTGAGCCCGAGTGTATATTTGAGTATGTGTGTATGTTTGTACAGTATATGTGAGTAAGTGTATATGTGTATGTGTATATATGAGTGAGTATGTGTGTAGGTTTGCACAGTATATACGTGTATATGTGAGTGCGTGAGTGTATATGTGTATGTGTATATAAGAGTGAGTGAGTGAGTGTATATGTGTATATGTGAGTGAGTGAGTGTATATGTGTATATGTGAGTGTGTGAGTGTATATGTGTATGTGTATATAAGAGTGAGTGAGTGAGTGTATATGTGTATATGTGAGTGCGTGAGTGTATATGTGTATATGTGAGTGAGTGAGTGAGTGAGTGTATGTGTGTACAGTATATATGTGTATATGTGAGTAAGTGTATATGTGTATATGTGAGTGTATATGTGTGTGAGTGTATGTGTATATGTGAGTGAGTGAGTGTATATGTGTATGTGTATATGTGAGTGAGTGAGTGTATATGTGTATATGTGAGTGAGTGAGTGTATATGTGTATATGTGAGTGAGTGAGTGTATATGTGTATATGTGAGTGAGTGAGTGTATATGTGTATATGTGAGTGAGTGTATATGTGTATATGTGAGTAAGTAAGTGTATGTGTGTATGTTTGTACAGTATATACGTGTGTATATGAGTAAGTGTTGGAGACAGGGCCCTACCGGCTGGTCTCTCCTCCTGTTCTCTTCAGGCTCCCCGGGTTGCGGATCAGCTTGTCCAGCATGTTGACGATCTGGCTGAATTTGGGCCTCTCGCCGCGCTCCCTCTGCCAGCAGTCCAGCATGAGCTGGTGTAGGGCCACGGGGCAGTCCATGGGTGGTGGGAGCCGGTACCCCTCCTCGATGGCCTTGATCACCTGTGTGTGGAGTAGGGGGCAAAGGTCATGGCTCAAACATGGTCCTTCTGTAGCAAATGTCTCAGTTCGACATGTATTTAAAGACTGTCGAACAAACAATACTGAATATGCTCTGTCTTTTCTCCCTCCATGTTAGCTTTGAAATTTCATTGCGAATTACATCGACCAAACATCGGATTTCGCCGTGTTAGTGAGTAACATTGAAACGGTGTGAAAACTCACATCCTGGTTGCTCATGTCCCAATATGGCCGCTCTCCATACGACATCACCTCCCACATGACGATCCCGTAGCTCCAGACGTCGGAGGCGGAGGTGAACTTCCTGTAGGCGATGGCCTCTGGGGGAGTCCACCTGATGGGGATCTTTCCTCCCTACGAAGAATAGGTTCCTGTTACATCCTTTCGAGCGCACACACGCACAGACGCCCGTACACGATAGTTTGGGTTTATCAAAAACATGGCCACACTCACCAGGACTCCAGGCAGCAATGACTATGTGTTAAAAGTTACAACCAATTGATATGATCCTACATTACTTCCATTACATGCATTTAGCAGGCGCTCTTATCCAGATGCTCTTACACAACTTTTAGCATTTTCTTTTTTAACATAGTACCCATTTATACAGCTGGATATATACCGAAGCAATTCAGGTTAAGCACCTTCCTCGAGGGTACAATGGCAGTGCCCTACCTGGGGAAAGGAACCTGCAACCTTTGGGTTACAAGCCCAGTTCCCAAACCATTATACTACACTGCCGCCCCTACCTTTGATACGAGTACCTACCTTTGATAAATGCTCACTAGCAGAAGACTCATTTAGTATAATGGCTATATTTTTAACCCCTCCCCACCCCACCCAACCCAGCGACCCTCACAGGCACACAAGCGGCATCAGGGTCTTACCCTGGTGGTGTAGGTCGCCTCGGGGTCGTCCTCCAGCACGCGGGACATTCCGAAATCGGACACCTTGCACACCAGGTTGCTGTTGACCAGGATGTTGCGGGCAGCCAGGTCCCGGTGGACGTAGCTCATGTCGGAGAGGTACTTCATACCCGAGGCGATGCCCCTCAGCATGCCCACCAGCTGGATGACCGTGAAGCGCCCGTCATTCTTCTGTGAACGGCAGGCGAGAGGGAGGGGTTGAGGGACGGCGGTAAATTCAAGCCGCCATCTTGTGTTTTGGAGCCCAGTGTTCTGGTTACTGCCAGCACTGACCTCCGGTGGCTTCTCTGTATTCAAATATTCTATATTCACGCCCGGCTGATGAGCATAACCTTTGCACTCAATAGATATGCATGGACTGCGTTTGAGATAACTTTAAAAGTGAAGTAATTCAATGACGGCTTTATTCATTCTTTAGCGGTTAGTTGCCATTATGCACATCCTGTATAATACGAGACTTTGTTCATTTTGCAACCATAAACAGACAAATGATTCATTCAGGTGCAATTAAAGGGCATATGACTGTTTAAAGGCGTATGCAGTCTCACCTTATCTCAACATGGGAAACTTTCCTCACACTCTCTTATTACAGTGGCAGAAAATAAAGAGTTTCTAGACAATAAAGCTGTTTTCAAGGAATGTTTGATCCCCATGCAAATATAAAATGTTACATGAATTTAGTGTGATAATATTCCTCTATTTACCAAACCATTCAAAAATATATTTGTTCATATTGGTTGTGTTACAACAGTGTGGAGACAGGCACACAGAATAAGAATAAGTTCACTTGGGTTTTTAAATTTTTTTTATTATTATTATTATTTTTTTTTTTAAAAAGCTCCCACCTCCAAACGGGAACCACAATTTCCAGCCCACACCTTTTCCTGTTTCTTGGATTGTATCAGTCTTAAAGCACTTTACGGTTCATTTTATTAAATCTAACAGTTTGGTTTGATCGAATTGCATATCCTCTTAAAAATGTATTTGATTGAATCAGGGGAGGGGGAACTCCCTCCACACTAGCGTAAGCTCATTTCGTTCCCACGAGTAAACTTAAAGTTACATCAAGAGTTAAACAGACGTTTTCCGTTTGCACTACAGTTACACTCCCCTACAGTTATGGGCTCAAAAAAGGCCAGGTCATTGCTCTCAGTTTGAAAAAGAGAGGTCTAGGCTAGCAATGCGATATTAAATTCACTACACACAGCCACGAGGGGGACTACCATAATCTATAAAACAGTGATAGGAATTCATGATATCATAACACAATCGGCAACAGTGAGACACATGACCTCGCTCTCCTGCAGCGTGGCTGAAAATGACCTGACCAATGGTGTTTCAGATGAGCGCAACATGCGTAATATAGTGGCTACAGCACTGTCCCCACACCTGCGACTGACAAGCTGTTCGCTGTCGGAGCAGCTTGTTGCCGTGGTGATGCACAACCTACCCTCAGGAACGCGTCCAGGGAGCCATTCTCCATGTATTCCGTGATAATCATCACAGGCTTACCTGCAGGACAAAAGGAAATTACTTATAAAACAATTACTGCTCAATTCTTTTCCTTAATGTTGGGTGAATAATATGGCTGAAGTTTAATATACTTTGCTTACACGAATCTGTGTTTTTACCGATTTATAAATTAAGGTTAAGTACTCTGCTCCAGGCTGTTACTGTTTAGCTATTTCCCCACTTATAATTTCAACAAGCAACCCTGTGGCTTTCAGTATTTTTCTCTTATTACTTCTCAAAGGTCGATGTTGAACAAATGCTTCAGCCAATGTACTGCAAAAAGCCTTTAGTTTTAAATCTTAATTTATTTCTCTCAAATAGACAATATTAGCTTGGTTTAAGTTACTTGTCCCTTGGCAAGTGAAATTATCTTACCCCACTGGCAAATCTTGAAATTAGTCAAACCGTCGCACCTCATTGTCAATCTATTTGTCTTATTTAGCAAAAAAGTAATAAAATAAGATTTTAAGTTTAAATGTAAGATTAAAATTCTTGTTAAGATTTTTGCAGTATGACACTGGTAGAGTGAAATGTGTGCTCTATAGAAGCCATTGGCCACCAAATTGTTCCACCTGGGCTTCAGCTCTGATCTTATTATAGGAAACAAGCATCCACGCCCTTTTCCTTTTCTTTCTTTAACAGTTTTTACCAAACATAAACTTTCACAACACACTGCTCCTTAGGCCAAGATCATAGCTTTGAAGAGCAGTTGAACTTCTCACAGCTCAACCAAGCACCCTATTATAACCTATTGACAACACCTCAGCGGGCATAAAGTAAACACTTTCAAAAGGCAGTTCTCTTGGGAAGAGCGCAATTACACACAGACGTCCTTCCGCATGTTTTCCAGCGACCCTGAACTTGCTTGAACGACAGCTCCCAATCAAGTCTGGAAAACTCCTGCCCTCTGACCCCTCCCACCCCCTTATTTGCATGCAAGTGTTTTGTTTATTGAACGCATCCACTGCTCTGCCAAGCACCGAATTCCTAAGTAACCTGTCAATCAGGCCCAGCTCTATGGCAACGCTGACCCAGCCTGTTGGGAGCGGGTCAGCCCGCTAAGAGCCGCACAATGCCACACAACAGGGCTGCTTGCTGGCACCGCAGATTGAAATGATCATTTTAATTTCCCAGCAGCGGCTACATTATGTAAATGAGGGTGTCGGTTTATTACGCCCGCTAGCGAGGCAGCGCTGCCGCAGCCAGCCTTTTGTAATGATTACCTCTGGGGACCGTAAAGACGACAGCACCGTTCTCACTCATTAGCATTGCCTTTGTTGTTTATTTATACGATGCATGTTTAACATTATCAATAAGTCCTGCTGGAAAACTAGCTAACATGGAGGGAGAGAACAAACACTGTTTATGATTAAAAAGGAAATAAAATCAATTAGCAGGGTGTAACATTTATTTATACAAACTGACTACATGAGCACACGAGTATAGGGCTGACAAGAGATAAAAACCATAAAGTGAAAATATGATCTCCCCTATGAGGGTGTATGTAGTGTTGAGTAATGCCTGGTAATGTACGCCCAGAAGACCCTTCGACTCTCCGCAAAGCTTTCAGATGCAGGAATCCGTACAGGTCCCTCTCGGATAAAGCTGCCCTCTCTCTGGCCTCTCTCATCTCATCTCATCTCAATGCCTTCTCTCTCTCTCTCTCTCGGCTGTTGAAAGGTCCGAGTGCGGATAAGCCATCAGGATTGTGCGGCTCCAAACCCTTCACTCGACACCGCTGACAACTGAGCGACAGGCCTGGAGCTTATCTCCAGGAAGTGGGCCTGGGTGTTTGTCACAATACATTACACTTATACATCTTTCATCTGCCCTCCGCAGTCCGACACACGCGTAGTGCTCTCGTACTCGCGTGCACACACACACATATCTACCTACCTGCCCACACACCCACACACACACACAGGTCAGCAGTTTTAAATGCACATGCACACCTATACACAACCACACACAGACAACACAACACATACAAGCACATGAATACAAAACTACAGAGCTCAGCATTTTTATATACGCACGCATGCACGTATAGAGGCATGTCAACAACGCAAACTCCTACTAAAATAAACTTTAGCATGCCAGTGAACCATCAGGTATTCATTTCCTCCAGAAAAAAATAAAAAAACTAAACAAAATAAGAGCTGTGAAAACTCAAGGGCAAACGTGCGCTGCAGATACCGCCGCAGACCAAGAGATTAACTCAGAGCCGACATCATGATTAATGACCCTTTCATCAGGCATTAGCGGAGAGAACGGCCTTTTGCATCTGTAACATCCCAGTGAAGAGGCAGCCCAAGGCAGGCTGAGAGAGCTTGGGTTGGCCTTTTCCAGTACAGTAATACAAAAGTACTAAACTGGGGACAATAAAGGAGGGCACTTTTCAATCTTTTAGGGACAACCGCACTCCCTGAGGGCCATAGACCTGCATATCACAAAAATGTATTTCGTTTTCACCGTTTGCTTTAAACCACAGACAACTACTGTGGTGACCAGGTGTATGCGGTATGTTTTAATAAGGCACCTGAATTTCCGATTGGAAATCTACACTAGTAGGTAGAAGACATCCAATACAAGAAAGACAAGGTACTTCAGATGACGAGTGGGGCTAAGTCCGAACTTACATTTGGTGACCACGCCCTCCAGACGAATGACATTGGGGTGGTCGAACTGGCCCATGATGCTGGCCTCGCTCAGAAAGTCCCGCCTCTGCTGGTCGGTGTAGCCCACTTTCAGGGTCTTGATGGCCACGCAGATCTCGCGCTTGCCCGGCAGTTTCAGGCGGCCGCTGCAGACCTCGCCAAACTCGCCTGTCAGGTGGGCACAGAGAGGGGGGTGGGGGTAAGAGCCAAGTCGCCATACACCGGGGGGGGGGAAGGGGGAGCACGGGCAATGCCAGCACACACCAGAAGGGGTAAATGTAAGTGAAATTTAGCAAAGAGTAGAAGGGGTGAACGGAAGAGCCATTTAAGGCACAGCAGAAGGGGTGAACGGAAGAGCCATTTACGGCACAGCAGAGGGGGTGAAAGTAAGAGCCATTCATTGCACAGCAGGTGGGGGGGGGGGTTTGAGCCAAGTCATGGCACGGCAGGGGGCTTGATGCTAACAGCCAATACTTTTTGCACACTGAGGGTAGGGGGGTTATGCAAGAGCCTTGACATTGCTCAGCAGTAGGAAATCTTCCTTTCTCAAACGTATTCATAAGCTCATAGGGGGATTTTTTTGCTGATTCTATGGCCTCGACATGTTGTTTAATGATCCTGTGCAATCACTTTTTCTCTTCACAGGCTTTTGAAGTGTTTGTTAATCCATGCACAGGAAAAGGAAGTACAATCACTTATTCAAATGTACAGACAGGGAAATTGATACATTTCCTTTTGATGTAAACTATGCCATTTATAAACATGATTACTGGAGGCCTGACAAAAGCTTGTCCATTCTGTATGTACTGTATTTGCTTCAAGTTCATTTATGATTTACATGTAAATAAAACATAACTGCCTCGTTAATTACACACCAAATCCTTAATATGCCTAACATTATAGTACTCGTCTTATTTGCTTATTTGTGTTTAATATAATGCATCATAATTTCCTTTTTCGCATTCTTGATGTATTATATGTGAGAGTTCTCACTACGGAAAGGGTTAACGATAAATATCTATGTAGTAACAACTCTGACAGGATCCATGTCAGCGGCTTCTTTCAATGAGTCAGAGTGAAGTAAAAATGGCACTTTAAAGCACTGGTGATGAGCGGAAATTCCTCAAGGGCAGACCGAGAAACGCTGAACTTCTAGAGCGAGAAAATAAACAAGGGAGAGTCGACTCCATACCGATTCCGATGACCTTCTCGATCTTGATGCAGGAAGCATCGATCTCTTTGGCGAATTCCCGGACGGCCTGGTTGGGGTCCTCGTACGTGAAGGGGTCCACATATATCTGCACACCTGCGAGCGAGTGAGAGAGCGAGAGGTTGTTTCCCCATGTTCTCCTTCTAAGCCTTGACACACGTTCAGCCTCCTTCATCCTCCAAGTAAGTAAAAACCAACAAGGCTTTACCGTAGCTCCCGCTCCACACTACCTCCATCATTAGCGTATTGGTGGGTGGCGGCTCCTTACCTGGGTGCAAATGCTTCTCCTCCTCTGCATCCTGCTTGGCCTTGCTGTACTTGCGTCTCCTAACAATGATAACAAATATGACCATGGTTAAAAAGCTACATACCCAGTCCAGCATCATTTCCTGCTACGAGCAAAATTACATGTTTACAAAGAGCAATGCAATATGGTACATATAATTAGTTGTAGGAGATTAAAAAAAAGAGTATCTTGGTTTTATTATGTGCATTATATTTTGTTAGGAACGGTTATAGTTCTGTAAAATTTCACAATGCAGCAAAAATGACAATTGATGGGGAATGAATCACCTTTTTGTGACAGTTTTACCTCGTTTCAACTACCCGTGACCGCGTACGGTCCCGTTTCCGAGCACGGCTTTATTTTATTAGGGCTGAACCATACACTTGAGATGAAGAATAACAGTTCTTGTGATCAGATGAACTCATCCCAGCGAGACGGGAATGTGTGATTTGGCCGTCGCTACGGTAACTTTAATCTTCCCATGGGATCAGAGCGAAGGACAATGGAAGGCACGGAAAAAAGAATCACAGGGGGGAGCCCCTGTAAACAAAGCCAGGAAGGGACCCCCTGCTCAGCCAAAACGGCGACGTACGAGAGAACTATTCAAACGTTCCCCTTTCAGCACACACACACACACACACACCCACACCTTGTCCCCACCTCACCTGTTGACCCTAAACTGGCCCTGAGGCAGCCCTATGCAGAGCAGCAAAGGATTGTGGGATTGGCCCTGACCACAGGGCACCCAGTACACAAAGCCCCTCACTGGGAGAGCTTGGGAGAGCTAAAGCTACTCAGTGGGGGTGAATTCACCTGTTTCAGGACCTGAGGGAGCGTTAAAAGAATTCGGGGCGGGGTTTCGGTTCTGCATCCTGCCGATAATATAAGGGTATAAGCCGGAATGTCACGGGGGGGGGGGGGGGGCTAGGGGGCGGAGCAGGTAGGACGGAAGAGGTGAGCTGGAATGTGGAAGGAACGCCCAAAGGGCTGCCTGGTTTGACACGGGGCTTCACGCACCGCTGGCGCCTTCAAACAGAGCTAGCGGAGAGCTGGGGGGGGAGACAGTGGGGCTGCTGTTCCAGGCTCACGGCCTTATTGAACTCAAGTGGAATTATCAGGTACGCTCTCAGGGCATATGTGCAATGAGTTGCCTCCTTTGTAATCCCTCCTAAATCCCCACTTCTTGATTCCCTGCCCTCTAAAAACAGCGGAGGAAGCGATGAGAGACTCTTTAGCGCAGCCGTGGTAATGGGCAGTAAACCTGTAACGGGGACTTGGGGGAAAACAAAGACCAAAGCTAATTAGTTTCTGTTTGTTAATTTTATCCCCAAGGAGACAGACAGCCATACAAAAAGCTCACTTCACATTTATTACAATAAATGAAAAGTGCACTTTCATTATCATAATCATTACAGCTCTATGAACAGCAGAAATAACAGGCATGGCGATGGAAATAATGAAACGGCCACATCTAGAGCTGAACCCGATTAAAATTTGGCAGATTGGATGTCGTGCAGCTTGATGCTATGCTAAATGGAGAAACCAATTTAGTTACGGTGCAGGCAGGTATAAAATAAAAAAAATAAAAAAATGAATCCATCGAAACAGAGACCCAGGCAAAATAAAAGGATCCTTTGTGCTTATTTCTCATTTTGTAAAAGCACCTGGCGCTATCCGACAAGGTGAAAAGAACAGATATAGCATCTGATGAGACGGAGAGAGATTAAGCGAGAGGGGGAGAAAGAGAAAGGGCGATTAAACTCCTGTGTTGTTCTGAGATGGATCTTTTGTCTGGAACAATGAGAGCCATGAGCCAGGAGGAGTGGGGCAGTTTGTCAGCTGCCGACAGCCAGCTCCCCGTAATGCAGAATCACACCACCAACACATCCCATTTCTCTCCCAGCTTCAACTCCATTCGCCACATTGCTCAACACGTTCTGGAATATTCCATCTCAATAAGTATTTGAAAGAATGGGTACCATTGGAATTTACATAGTATTGGAAATGTCCATCCATCCATCCATCCATCCATCCATTATCTAACCCGCTTATTCCTGGTCAGGGTTGCGGTGGGGGGGGGGATCTGGAGCCTATCCCAGCATGCATTGGGTGAGAGGCAGGAATACACACCAATCTATCACAGGGAATGTGCGTATTTGTATAATTTTAGAACACGTACGTTTCCTTATAGGGCTAACGATTGCATGCTAAATGTTGTGTTTAACAGTTGTGGTGCTACTGTAGATCTTGTACTCTATTCCGTAATGCTGTATGGTTTGGCGTTGAATAAATAATGGATCATGTGGTTGGTGAGTTTTGGTGAGGTATGATGGTTTCCATCCTAAGTGCTATAAAGGCAGACACCTGCTCTTATCCTCAATTATCCTGGGGCTCAGAGCACAAAACTCACAGAACCCCCTCCACAGCGGGGTCAAAACCAGCCCCGACGGAGACAAGCCCCGCCTTCCTATAGACACAAATAATAATACTAATATCAATAATGCCGAAGGTGCAGTGAGTGACCACACAGTAAAAACTAATCATGAATAAGATTTGCATAATAATCAATCGTTAGTCTACAGGGCAGCGGATTTGAACAGAAATCACCCTTGTTGCCGGGGGCTTGATACCGCTCTCTGTACTCTGATCCCATTTCTATTTGAAACACTGTCTGAATATACCGAGGGGGACAGACTGTCCGCTCTCCTTTTTTCTATACATTATAATCGCAGCGCTTACTGTGCATTAGTCTGCTCGTTTAAATGTATATTAATTGTTTTATACAGCATGTCCCCAATCCTTACAGAATTCATTTTGTAGCAGTAAAGCAGAGAATGGCCTTTTTTGCATGAAACTATTATAAAATTGAGACTGAGGGGAGGGGTGGAGAGCTTTAACCGAGACAAAGGAAGGCACGTGCCCTGGAATGGAGGCGGAGAGAGGCGAACAGCGGAGACGAACAGCGGGAAAACAGGGGGAAAGGGAGGGAGAAACGGGTTGGGAAACATTGCTGCGAAAAGAAAGGATGAGCGAGAGAAAAACAAGTGTGACGTGAAGGGGTGCAAGTCTCACCTCCTGCTGATAAAGAAGGTGCCGATGATGAAGAGGAGCAGGACCACGCCCCCAATGACAGACACCAGCAGCACAGTGGAGTTGGCGCCGTCGCCGATGATCGGAGAGGGAACTGAGATGTGAGAAAACATGACAACGTTATTCAGTCAGAAGGCCGTTCCTTGTGGAGTTTCCTGTCCTCAGCGAAGTGGAGAGTACACACCCACACAACACACCACACACACACCACACACACACCACACACACACACACACACAGCTTCCTCTTCCCCATAGACACTTGAGGCAGGACTGCCACACTATAGCTAAGCATTCTGTAAAATGCGCCTTCTTGGTTCAGTTTTTCTGTCTGTCAAGTGCTTGTCTACCAGCATCAAAATGTGCACTAACATTGTTTTACCACTAGAGGCCAATAATGAATGAAGGGGTGAGTGTCAGTGAAATCTGACTGTACTTTTTACCCTACACATCTGGACAGTGTCTTCACTGCCCAGCAATAATCTTCACTGGCGTTTAATTCTCACGTGTAGGCCACTACATCACTGAACGATGTTAGAATTGGACTTTAATGCTGCAATTGGCCCAGCCAATCTCATTGGTGCGGACCAGGACGTACCGGATGTGGTCATGAACTCGTACGGGCCGCTGAAATCGCCGTACCCCGCGGCCGTGCGGGCGCGAACGTGGAAGACGTAGGAGGTGAGGGGGTTCAGGCCCTTGATCTCGGCGTTCCGGGACAGAGTCTTGACGATTCGGTAGCTCCGCTCGTTCTGGTCCTGACCAGAGGAAAAGCATTCAACGCATGTCAAGTTCAGTGCTTCCTAAACGGCTTGGTCAGGAAGGTGACAAGTTCAAAATGGACATAAAGCTATCACACACACACACACACATACCGTCCTCACCATTTCCTTGTTTATAGGGCACTTTGCCAAAAGGGAAATTTGACACGTTTCTTAACGTAAAAATAGCTTCTTTTCCTAGCTCTGTCAAAGCCTTCATAATCGTAAGAGATAGGCTGCGAGACTGTAGATTGCAAAATTAATTCTAAATCATCAGATAAGAATGACACATCCCTAGAGACAGCACATGGCAGAGAGCGGTTTAAAAAAGTTTCAAGAGTTTCTTGTTTTAACCTAATATAAAATTCTGAAAATTGCTTGACTATGGAATTATTCCCCAAAGCTAGGTAGGTTTGGGATTTGGCAACCCTCTAGAAACTTTTCAATGATCCGGTTCTTTCATGGACATAACATAACACCTGTGCACCGTGAGAATCAAAGTCAAAAGACATTCTTTGGTCTGGATACATAAGGATGAAATAATAATAAAAAAGACGATTCTCTTGGTGAGAAACACCATAAGCAATGGCAATGTTCTTGATGGGAGTTTTCCATGAAAGGGATAGTTTTCTGATATAATTTCAGTTGTAGTGAATGTTTTAAACTGGCCCACACAGTTTTTGCGTGTGATGAAGAACATTGTATTAACCTCCAGTGCACACAAAAATAAAATTAATCTGTATCACACGCTCAAATTTTCCGTGCCAGTCGAAAACATACTAAGGCTGAAATTATATCAGAAAACTCCAGAAAGTGAACCATCCCTTTAAACTATCATCCACCCGTTTTCTGGAAAAATCCCAAAAAACAAAACAGCAGGAAGAATATGCACAAAGGGAAGGTGGACAGTATCACATCTTATCTTTGCAAATGTTTTTTGGAAAATTGCCATAGTCATGGTCGAGAGATTATATTTATTTTACTTTACACTCCCTCCTACTCTGTTCAGACACTGTGTCCCCCTTATCCTGCATGTAGACATGTAGAAGTGAAGTACCACCATTCAATGCGTTCTGTTAGGAACTACATTTCCCAGAAGACCCCTCACCTTCTCATAGTACTTGACCTCATACTCCAGGATGACCCCGTTGGGCCTCTCAGGCTGCTGCCAGACCAGGGAGATGCTGTGCCTGGTGATGTCCTTGGCATGGAGGGAGGCGACAGAGGAGGGAGCTGAGGGGGAGGAGGCAGAAACCGTCACAATATGATCAGCGTTTCGTTCCCCTTGGAGTCTATCCAACAGGGAATACAGCTGTGTGAAACCTTATTTTACTGCCTCAGATTTTATCCCAAGAGCTAACAAAGTAAAACGAAGATAAATTCCCTGGACAAGGTGCATCTCCAAAACTAATTTTAAATCCAGAAATGTGAGAATCTGTCGAAAAAAAAGTTACCTTTGCTCAGGGTAGCCACAACAAAATGTTCTTTCTGAGAAATGATGTTGTTTTAACACACACCTTTTACACATTTATAGAACTTTATTAATGTTGCCCTGTCTTATCCAAGGTGAGATTAAGCCACACGTGAAATATGTGCGCTGTTGCATCAAACAGATTCTCATTCTTCCTTTCAGAGGGAGCCATAAAATATACGGTATATTTTAGAGGGAAAGGCGGAAACTCATCACACGGTTACCGTAGTAATAACGGCATCATTGTCTGAACTACTCATCATTACTCATATCCCAATATTCCAACAACTGTTGCCCAAACCACTTAATGTGCCTAAAATGCACTTTTAGAATTATAATAAGGATGGCATATAAATGAATGGGTGACCCCAGAGCAATTTATACCCATAACCTGATGTGTGATTGCTTCTGGTGTATTTGGATGTTTTTGTCCTCTTTTGTTACTCAGAGATGTGGAGGGCTTTTGCACATGTGAGGTTCCACAGGCACTGTTTGTCAGTATTTTTATCCCAGTGGGGGGGGTGACTAGACTGTCTCCCAAACACCACAATTGACACAAGATGTATAAGACTGCTGGGCAAATATATTAACTGTAACCTCTTTGTTCTTTATGAGATAGTTAAATAAAGTTTCAGGGGACCTTTGCCTTTGAAAATAGCCCCAATAAGAATAATTACTAGGACAGAAAGTAAAGAACACATTTCGGACGATAAAAGGCAACAGAGCCTAGGTTACAGTAGCAAAATACATTTACACAGCAACTGCACCAGGATGGCTGCTGGCCAAAACAAAGCAAACACCACTTATTCAGAAACTCTCTGGCGAGCGAGAACGCAACCCGAGATTGAGAATCACACCAGCCAATCAAGTCACAGCCAGAGACTCACCAAGCCATAAATAGGGAGATTCAGAACCCCGCCAGCTAATGAGAACGCTACCAGAACCTTGCCAGCCAATCAGAAATCCACTGTGCTGCAATTCTGCTTTTCAACTAGGAAACGAGTGTAACCTCCCCATCCATAACCAGAACCCCACATACTCTCTTACCATTTATCTGTCCATTCGGGCTGTAATGACATATGAGCGCTTTAAAATGGCAACGTGACTATTGTCGTAACCGTGGCGATTCTTAGGCCGCTCCTTCCGGGGACTCACCGGCCTGGTTGGTGGTGACTGTGACGGAGACGGCCTGCTCGCGGCCGGGACTCTGCTTGGACACGCCGTTGACGGCCCAGATCTCGAAGGTGTAGTTGGTGTGGGCCTGCAGGTCGTTGATGGAGACCCGGGTGCCCCTCAGGCTGAGCTGCTGGGGAGAAAAGTGAACGCTGCTGTCGCACGGCTGGCACTGCCGGGGCTCGGCCACGCACAGCTTGCACACCACGTTGTAGCTCAGGTCCTGCCGGCCTCCCGTCGACGCCGGGGCGCTCCACTCCAGGTTCACCGACGTCTCGTTCACGTTGGAGATGAGGTGCTGGGGGGCCGAGGGGGGTCCTAGGAAGATAAGATAGATGGAGGGAGGGAAGGGAGGGGCAAGAGGAGTGCAGGAAAGAATTTAAAAGAGTGCCGTATGCGCGCACACACACACACAGTTTAAGTGCCAGAGTGATGGCTCTTATGTTTTTCCCCCAATGGTGGATGCTCAGCCTCCCTTGCTGCTAGCAATATTAGAGAAAATTATGTTTGCCACACAGAGAATACATTCTCTCTGAGTCATGTACTCAGCAAGCATGTAAATCGCCCACAGAGAGATAATCGCAGTGGCACACGAGAGACAAAGAGAAACACAACTCAAAGATCAAACAGGCTGCAAATGAATTTGCCCTCTCTTTTATCGCGGGGTGCGTGCGGCGCTGAAAGGGGGTCGCGGTGCGAGGCGCGGTGGCGGGATCTGCGTGTCATGTCAGCGCGGCGCACTCGCTGTTCCGCGCCGGCAGGATGAGCCGACGAGGAGGGGGGGGGGGGGGGGGGGGGGCGCGGGAAGGACAGACAAACAGGGGATCGGGGTTTGCACCCCGCTGAAAAGGGCGGCCATTGTGTGTCCACGTCTGTCGCTCACCGAAAGAGGGGTCAGAGAGTAGGAAGGGGCGGGGTGTGGGGACAGCGTCTGTTCCCCTCAGAATCAGAAGTCAGCGATTAGTATGTAAGGGAGGACTGCAGGATAGGGAGAAGAAAAAAAGGCAGAAAGAAGGAAAAAGGAGTGCGACAAAAGGCTTGGAAGTGTGAGGGTGAGACGGGGTGCTGGTGGCTAAGAAACGGACTGAGAGGAGCAAAAGAGAGGGGGATTGACAAGAACAGACTGAAGAGACTATGAGGTGTGAGTGTGTGTGTGTGTGTGTGTGTGCGGGAGAGTAAGACAGAAAGGGAGAGCCACAAAAGCGAGAGTGACTGACAGGTGCTGACCAGGACATGCACAAATGTCAGGACGGCTTCAGTGGCTAGAGAGCCGGGGGCGGTCGTTAAGGGGCGGAGCATCTCGTCAAGACAGCCAACATGACTTCCATTTCCTCCTCAGCCGAACGAGCCATTATCCGGCCGCATTAGATTGTGCGGCCACGGCATTCCCATTCACAGGCTCAACGCAGCGTCTGACTTAAGCCAGTAGAGGAATTTTCAGCGTAATGCTTTTTTATCTTCGCCTCTAATGGCTTTCAACTCATAAATATGGAGCCTGATTAATGCCTCAATTAAGGTTTAATTTTGAGATAATGCTAATTTTTTATTATCATTTACCTGAAGAATGAAAGAAAAGAAAAAGGTACTAATAATGGAAGAAAATGTGGTAATAGGGCTCTATTTTATATTCCAGCATATGGTGACTATCTCAGAGCGTTTTTTTATTTATTTTTTTAAAACAGGAATTTACACTGCCGCTGGTTCCAGGACGCTTTCAACAGTCGTCTTAATGTGGCCCTGAAATTTTATGCTGGATAGCAGGCGTTCCAAGAATGTGATATTATGCCGAAGCTACATTCGCCCACACCCAGGGAACATTACCCCTACAGTACAGGCTGTGTTAAAGGGTACATACATGAGGAGAAGGACAGCAGAGACACACTCGCATCTTCACCCTAAATGGTGTCATGCTTTGCCATTATTGCATTACTGTCATGAGGGGGGTGGTAGGTCTGATGGAAAGGTTTATTCTATCACTGCTAAAGTCCAAATGACATTGCGGAGATACATAAAATGGAGGAAAAGCTCACTGATTCCCACAGAATCACTCTTTGTCAGGACCTAATTGTTCCCATGAGGGAAAGTGGTTTTGATTGCAAGAGGGAGAAAAAGGGTTTTGCTGTTTGAGTTGGATTTCCCCTTTCTCTCTTCTCTTTCTCTTTCCTTCTCTCTCTTAGTCTCTCTCAAACTCTTTATCCTCCTCCCCTCTCTCTCTCTCTTTCTCGCTCTCTCTTTCTCCCTCCCTCCCTCCCTCTCTCTCAATTTGGCTCAATTCAAATTCAAATATTTATTAGCATGACAAAGACTCCATTGCTTAAGAATTTCGGCACAATGCATTTCAGATTTCACATTAGTTACAGGTATTACGCTTGTGGTAACAGCATAACTGAACAATGTTCTCTCCCTCTCTCCAACAGGAGAGAAACAGGAGCCAGGCTGAGGAAATATAGGGTGTTTGTTTGAGCGACGGACATCATTAACCCTTCATTGTCCCTGCTTGTCCGACCTTGGAATCCCAATAAAAACACAACGGGGCTCACGTGGCAAAAGGTCGCAGGTCAAAAGGGAGAGAAAAAAAACCAACAACTCATCATCGCAGAACAAGCAGGGGTGCCATGAGAGAGGTGCAAAGGTGGACATGACTCAGGGATGTGATGACATCAGCGCTGGTGAAGAACACCCTTCATTTAGTTTGAGCGAAACATGTCATTAACTGCCATTTCTCACTGACTCATGCAATGACTCTTAATCCTGTGGATTCCTGTTCAGAAGATTCCTATGGAACATTCCAGCACATACCCATGTCCCTCTTCAACCTCAACTTTGAAACGGCCTGCCGCCGGTGGACTCCGAACCCATTTATGGTGGCTGGCTAAATAATAAAAACATTAGCTCATTACATCATGCCTATATTCCTTACCATGCCTCTACGTCCTTATATCGACATTTCATCAAGTGTGACGGCGCTTTGTTTGAACGCCCGGGACCTGTTCACCCATTTCCTGTCAAAGTTTACTTCTGTAACACAGCAGTTCTCTACGGGAATGAGAACTGGGTGTTCCGTGGCATGCCGGCACACTCGCACAGTGATGAATTTATCCGGGAATCCCAAATCTAGCTGCTGAACGGTCGCGGCCCCACTGCCCAACGTCGGGGCGCGGCGTGAACACTTACGTGTGCAGGGCATGGAGGCGGGGTCAGTCTCCGAGCGGAAGTAGCCCTTGTCACAGCTGCAGGAAGTGGAGCCCTCCCGGACAGAGTAGCTGTGCAGGGGACACTTGGAGCAGCTGCCGTCCGTGGCCAGGGCCCTGTAGTAACCCATCCTACAGGCTGAGAGACACAGGGAGAGACACCGAGCTTTAAACCAGGGCCCTGTAGTAACCCATCCTACAGGCTGAGAGACACAGGGAGAGACACAGAGCTTTAAACCAGGGCCCTGTAGTAACCCATCCTACAGGCTGAGAGACACAGGGAGAGACACAGAGCTTTAAACCAGGGCCCTGTAGTAACCCATCCTACAGGCTGAGAGACACAGGGAGAGACACAGAGCTTTAAACCAGGGCCCTGTAGTAACCCATCCTACAGGCTGAGAGACACAGGGAAAGACACAGAGCTTTAAAGCGACGTCATTCGTCAAATCACACTCACTGTAAACAATACGGAGACAAATAAGACAAAGCCAAAAATAAACAGTGAAACAAAGCTTTAAATAAAGCGTTTCATGATAACGCGCGTGAAAAAAATACTTTGGCACGCTTGAAGTATCATAATATCAACTTTAATTAGACTTCAAATCTGCTGAAATTAACCAAAATAAACCTTTTTTTCACATGGGAAACAATAAGTGTGAGACTATAAAAACCTATGTACGCACACCGCTCTTTTAATATATCAGATTTTTTCTATGTCATTCCGGTTAGGTTATTTGCTAACCAAAAAAAAAAAACTGATTTTCCCCCCCATACACAATAGTGTGAAAAATATTCACCCCGATTTTTTTTCTCTTAAGTTAAGAAGGCAAGTAGTATACTGCCTGGCCAAAAAAAAAAGTCGCACGCACCAATATTTCGTTGGACCGCCTTTAGCTTTGATTACGACGCGCATTCGTCGTGGAATTGTTTCGACAACCTTATGCAACGTTACAACATTTATTTCCGTCCAGAGTTGCATATATTTTTGGCCGAGATCTTGTATTGACGACGGGAGAGTCGAACCACTCCGTAAAGTCTTCTCCAGCACATCCCAAAAACTTTCAATGGGGTTAAGGTCAGAACTCTGGTGGCCAATGATTGCTCCCGGAACCACTATTTCACAATTTGAGCCCGATGAATCTTGGCTTTGTCGTCTTGGAATATGCCATTGATGGGATAACCTGGTCATTCAGTACATTCAGGTACTCAGCTTACATTTTATTACTGCATAACGTTGCTGAGCTTAGATCTGACCAATTGAAGAAACCCCAGATCATAACACTGCCTCCAGAGGCTTGTACAGTGGGCACTATGCATGACGGGTGCAACGGCAACTTTTTTTTTGGCCAGGCAGTGTATCTTTCATTGAATTTCTGAATACGTTTTGACGTCCTGGCAGCGCCCTTGTCTTTTTTTATCTTTAATTCTTGTAATTATTTGTATCTTTAACTTTTGAAATTTAAATCCATTTACTTTTGAAAATAAACATCCAAAATGGTGGGTGCACATAAAATCTCATCCAACATCAGTTCCTAACATGTAAATCACAGTATGGGACCAGCACTGATAACCAATAACAAATCAGAATTTAACAAAAATTGTAAAATAAACTCAAAAGCCTTTATTTGGATCATTGGGGCAATTAAACCTAAAGCAAATTTACACTTAATTGATATCTGGACCGAAAAAGAAATTGCAGATGCCCGGAGTTTATCCACCTCTTAACTCTCACACATATCGAGCGCAGACGGATCCTGACCAGCAGAGGCCTGGCTCTGTGTGACCACAGTCTGGCCATTGAGAGTGGACCACACAGGCAAATTTGGCTAGCCAGCGAGGGCAGGCTCTGTGGTCACAATGAGACAGACTCACTCTCCACAATGCTGCACCAGATAGTCGGAGATCGTCTTAAAAATAGCTATAAACAGTTCCTTCCCCTGACTGCTAGAGAAAGGTTGTCAGGCCTGTTTGGTAAGGGGCCCACATCCCTACAACTGGCCCAATACGTAGTCACCTGTCACAGCCTGACACACACACACACACACACACACACACACACACACACACACAAAGGTGGGGCAGAATCAGTGCCTTCGTGTCTTAGATGTTACAGCTGTTCATCTTAGAATTGACTTGGTTCCATTCTTAACTTACCATTCAAATTATATGTACATGTACAATATACATGTATTTTTTTGTTGATTCCATTTTAAATTATATAAACATTTACAACATTTTCTGCTCTGCCATTAAAGCACCTCTGAATTGACATGAACTGACAGAGATAAACTGAGAGACTGACAGCAAGAAAGAGACGGAGTCGACCGAAGGGAGAAAGATGGAGACGGACATGGGGAGGGAGACGGTGGGAAGATGAATTAATCTGGGTATTTTTACAGCTTTCAGGGCTAAACTGTGACACAATCCTTCACTTGAGAGACCAGGAGGGTAGAAGGGGAGATCATGGGAAACTTAGCCATGTCTGCCATTTCTCAAACCACCCCCACACACACACACACACACACACATGTATCCTCACCCCCACATGCATACACACACACACACACGTATCCTCACCCCCACATGCACACACACAAACCAGCCACTTCCTCCACACATACAGTATATACCGTCTTTAACCATTTTTTTTCATCCATTTTTCTCGTCTGTCGTTCTGAGCGACTAATAAATAACCGGATAGCTCTACCTCATTCTTCTCTGGCAATCGGAAGAGGAACTCTTGAATGAAAGGGTACGGAATGGACGTATTATCTTTTACAACCCTAATTATGTGCGGTGGTTCCATCTGTGGAATGCAACACACCCATATCCTAAACTCCCAGACTGTTGGATCTGTTGATTCTCCGTCTGGAACAAGGACAAAGCGCTTCCAGAGCTTTTTTTATCATCCATTTATTGAGTTATCAATACTTCCTTTCTTCAAAGATAGCATACCCACATGTGAAATAAGACTTTTTATTTAATTCCTCAGTGAGACCATAAACCTAATCTATAACACTAACACTTTACTCAGGTGAGGTTATATGTGTCTGTGCCTGGTTTCAGGGTAATCTGTACAATATAAGTTCAGTTTCAAGAGAGGGGGGAGGGAGCGAGAAAGAGAGCGAGAAAGAGAGAGAGAGAGAGAGAGATATATATGGTGTGTGTGTGTGTGTGTGTGTGTTTTAATGGGCACAAGAATCAGCAATGGCCGCATTTCAACCCTAACCATAACAATAAATCCCGTCTAATGAAATATGACGCACATGACAGTCAATCACAATAATAGCAAGGACTTGACTTAGCTGCGGCAGAGCTGACATGCGAATGTGCTTCACCATCGCCACGGAAACAATATCTTATTGATTGGAGTGACAAAATGATGATGCGTCAATCACATCGCAGACAGATACATGGTCGGGGGAAAGTTAGCGAAAGGCCCGTCGCGACACCCGAAAGGTCGCTTTACCTTTGAGCGGTATCTACTGCAGCAAAATCCCCAAAGGAGTGTCGGCTTTGCACAGGCGTTCTTTACCACACAAGAAGCACAATCTAAGCGCGGACCATAAAAAGAGTAAATGACCCTCTCATTCCTCCTCCGAGTTTGCCGTGCCGGCGCGAGCCTCACCGCATGTACAGCCCCAGAAAAGTCTTCGCTCGGCCGGCTTCCGGCTCTCACAGCGGCCCCTTTCCCCCAAAGCACGCTGGGAAATGAGCCTGACAGCAAGACGAGACCAGAACCTCTCCGCTGTCCTGAGGTCTCAACCCAATTACCCAGCGTCTACTGAACCGACCCGCCCAGGCCAGAGGGACATCCAAGAAGGGCGCTTTAATTTCCAACGCACGGCGGGGGGACGAAGCGGTAAAGACGAGGCGGATTATCCGGGATTCTTTTTTTTGTCTTGCAAACAACTCCAATCAGGAATGGAGAATAAAAGAGGGAACTAAAAGTAGAAGAGGGCATTGTCGAAGGTGGCGCGGGGGTCGCAGGGCTCTTTCGCGAATTGTCAGCTTCGTGATTGTGCATCGGAGAGAAAAGAATAGAATAGAGACCGGTGTTCATCCGTGCTGGTATCCGTTAATAGGAGCTCGCGGGAGGCAATCGCGGCCTCTGTTTTGGGGGGCTTTTAAGCCAGCGAGTTAGCGACCCCTTGGCTTAGTCTCCGTGAGGTTATCGGACTGCCCACCTGTTACGAGCCCTCTGCGCTCGTCAACGGCCAGCTGTCCCTGCCGGCCCACGCTTACGCCCGGTCCCCGTGGTGACGACTGTAACAGGCTCCCCCATCACCACCCCCTAAAGCCCCCTGGGGAGGGCCCTACCTCCATGGCTCTTCACAGGTCGGTGGCCACGGCAGGGAACAAATGCTTGTTTATTGGTGCGGCACGTACGGGATTGAACTGATGAGTTATTTTGTCCTTTGATAATAGGGGCCATAATTACCAGCCTCTACCCTGTTATTCAGGGCCATTACCCCCCCCCCCCCCCCCCCACACACACACACACACACACCCACCCAAACACCCCTCTCTGTCCCAAAACAGGAACAATGTGTGCTTTAAAAAAGGGGGGGGGGGGGAGGCTTTGAAAGCATTTATGGTTTTAGGCATTCACACACCTATTTTCTGTGTTGTCTGAAAAAAACAGGCAAGGGTGGAGATAGGGGGGAACAAAGACCCGTGGAAACATTGTGTCGAGAGAACGGCACGTATTCAGGTATACATGTGTGGGGTTATATAAAGGGCTATTTCCAGAAAACAGAGAAAGACGCATTTGCATTTGTTTCTACAAAATGACAGTCTGGATCAGTGTGTTGGCTTGGGCAGGAGGGAGTGAGAGAAAAAGCAAGAGAGAGAGAGAGAGAGAGAAAGAGAGAGAGAGAGAGAAGGAAAATAAAGAGGCCCCCCGGAGTAACCGAATCTCCTCAGACAAAGACACTCTGGCCCAATTTATTTACAGTCATACTGGCCAGAATCACTGCCACAAACTCCGATCCAAATCAGCAACAATTTATAAAAATAAACTTTGAAAAACATCTCATCTTGCAAAAAACTTTGTAATCAAATTATATTTGAAGCTCATATTAAATTTCATGTTAATATACAAGGAAAACCGGGGAAATAAAATTTTTACAAAGTCTGTTGCAAACAGACTTCAATACCACGGCCACGATTAGAAACTTAACTTGGAAGAATACTTGCAAATTTAAAAAAAAGAAAATAAAGTGACCATTGCTTAGCAATTGAAAAGTGCCAAAGTGTAAAATACCCTTGGTTCCCAAGGCAGTTCCCAAGGCAATGTGAACCACAGGTGATAACAGCAGAGATGCACTTCCTGCTTTCCAGTAAACAAAATAGTCCAATTTCATGTCCTCCCGAAAAGGCATGAAACTCAATCCTAATATGGCAAGATTATACAATGAGTCTGCTTACCATAGCCTGAGAGACTGTGTGTGATGGTTGTCCTTCACACGCACAGTCTACCTCAGAGCTAACCAAGGGACAAACTCTCACTCTCTCTCTTTCTCTCGCACTCTTTCTGTATTCTCTCCTTTCCGGAGAGAAGAAAAAGCTCATCGTGCGTCAGGGTCACACTTCCCAGGATCAAAGTGGGTGACTTGCCGTTCCCTTCTGGTCCGTCTCAAACCACACTTCTACGCAGGGCCGTTTCATCTGTCCTTCCCGCTCCTGCGCTACTCTGCGCTGCCTTTGCTCTTCTCTTTGTCATTATTTTCCCTCTCCCCCTCTCCCTTGTGCTCTCCATTATGTGAACAGAGAACTTTTCATGGGATTGTTAAGGACCGTGGGGATTCTCGGAAATCTTCACACTGACATAAAAGCCTGTTCCCCACGTGGTTTAGGAAGACATAATCCACTTCATAGCGCAAGCTAAGCAACGAAAAAATGTGACTCAAAAAATATACTACACGAGCAAACGTATTAGTCCCTGGTTAAACCCCAGGCTCTATAAAAACAATTATTCGCAATAAGTAAAACAATCATACTCCCCTTTTCCGAGTTATAGTCGATACGATTTCCTTTTTTTGTTTTCAGTTACCACAAAGCTAAATTACAGCAAATGCTCTTAGGCTTGTTTCTCCTAGAGCAACCAAATGAGAAGGTCCAGAACCTCAATTACTGTTTATTATTGCGGTTTTATGTTCAATATGGCTTATCCACAAGGAGATGTTTCCAGATTAGGTAGACAAATATGACAGCGGGAGTGGTGTCTGCTGGGAACAGAAAATAGTAAAATCGCTATGATGTGGGGAGGGGGCTGTCAAATAAAATCAATTATGAGCTCTCCTGACACCACGGGGGCCCTCTGTGCTGCAGGGCCACATGGAGGATTACACCTCGGCATCAATCAATCCGGCCTACGTCACGTGACACAAACCCCACCACCACAAACAGCTGGAGGGGGGGATTCCAGAAGGATCACACCGAGAGCACTGCAGGTTACAAAGTGTTATAAATCGGGCGGGCGGTCAGGACAACAGCGGGGACTTGGAGGTGAACAAACTCAGAAATGCGGCCCCATTGTCTTTCTAAATTTCCGTTGAATGCGCCAGAGACCGCCGTCGGGCAGGCCGCGCCACAGGGTCGGAGGGTGGGCAGGTGCCCATTTTCCTGAGTACATATTGTTAGTTGTGAAAGGGATGCAATTGAATGGATATAGATGTGTGTGTGCTCGGGGGGGGGGGGGCATGTAAACTTTTCGGCTGTAGAGTCGTTTACACGTCGCGATGAAAGGAGCGTGGAGGTTTTCCTGTTTGTCTTTAAAGTGGGAAAAAGCTGGGAAATGCGGGACAGGAAGCAGAGGGGAAGCACCCATACAACGCCGATGCACTGTGGGATTGTGGGTTTACCTGACGACAGAAATCAAGAGAGGAAATGATTCATCTCATTTTGTTTCTGGAGTGGGGGGGTTGTGGTGGGGCTACATAACCCCCCTCCCTGACAGCTATTCCTGCCACACATCCTGAACAGATTACACTGTAAGTGAAAAGCTCAAGGATTTCACCTTTAAAAGTAGCAAAACGAAACTAAAAACGTATTGATAGTCGTTATATACCGTTATTTGCCGGCTTCTATTAAAAACGTCCACAGGTTGGGTTGGGTGTTATACCAAAATGGATGGTCTTTGTTCACTTAAAATGACACCAAAACTTTATCTTTGTCAAGGGGAAGGGTGGAGAAAAATAAGAAGGGTGTTAATGGATAGCCATTTATCTCTCTTCATAGAAAACTATTGAAACGGGTTTCGATTATAAAGCCTCCATGACTCCCCCCTCAGAGGGGATTTGTAATGTAAAGGATATTCAGATTCAGCTTTGTTTGCTATGCCGCCGGAGGTTTAGCGTTTAATCAGTGTGAAAACAGACCGATTGCCTTCCAGAACATATCAGGTGCATCTACATCCTGTTTGCATTCTGGGATTTTCCATTGAAATTCCATTACCTGATACATTTCCAAAGAGGGATTTAAACATCTCATCGGTGAACTCTGGTTGACCAATCCCATCACTCAAGGAAACACTTTACACGCGTGTTATAATCAAGCAAGGCTTCGCGCTCTGCTCAATTTACAATGATTATTAAAAGCAGACGGGGAGAAGGATCTTTGTAAAAATGACAGATAAGCTTTGATGGAGCATCTGCTCCTCCAAGAGCAACATTTTGCTCGATTTCTTTTTAGTACTCGTTTCTTGCTTTGTCCAAAGTTCTCCATGCTACTCCATGCATGTCATGTTTGCCTTGGCCCAAGATTCACATAAAATATGCACGCTCACGCTGACAAAAACACACGCGGCCATGCAAACAATAACAGTCAGGCACGCACGTACACACACAGAGCGTGTGTGTGTGTGTGTGTTCTTTGACATGTTTTCACGCTCACGCCAAATTCCTGAACCGTCAGCTACAGTCGAAGACATCTGACAAAGGGTGTGATAGATTCCAGCTGCCTTTGTGGGCCCACCGTCATTAACCCCATAGCCCGGCCTCCTTGAACCTGGCTGCTGTGGGTGCAATGCGATATCTGTGTTAATGGTGATGGGGTCAGCCCAGGTTACACGGCTAATGTATTGTCTCGAGTTAAACAGAGATGCACGAAAGCGCGTTGATGGACAGACCCAGGAGCTAATGAGCCAACGTCCACTCCAAACCAAAGTCTGCGGACACCCCACATCGAAACGGGAAGGGGAGCTGAGGCTGTGAGGAGACGTAAAAATAGTCTCCTGTTCTGACAACTGTGCATTGAGCAAATGAAGGCCTCAAATGCTGGTGTGACAGGACTAATCCAAAGCATTTTAGGGCATGAAAATTTAAGAGCAACCCCATAAAGGAACAAAAAAACAAGAACGTTCAAATACAAAAAATATATTTCAAATTCATTTTCCTAAAAAGCAAACTCCCTTTGACAACAATTACATTAAATCACATTCATTCAGTAGATGCTCTTGTCCAGAGGTACTTAGGAATGACAAAACTTGCAAGTCCTCTTCGGAAGAGGATTATCAACCCCACTAGCACAACAGTAGCCTGAGGACCAGCTGAGTGCGCACGCAGAAATTACTAACAACACAAACGTGAGAGGTACAAAGGCATAGCAGATAAGCAAGGGTGTACACTAGAAGACCAATAAGAATCGCTTTACCAAACAAGGCAATGCGAAACTGGTTTTAGGAGTTCAGACCTACCATATAATAGCTGCTTAAAGAAAGCCCTTGTCTTAAGGTCCCCCCCCCGCCCTCCCCCCCGCCCCCGCCCCAACAGGGGCAAAATGGAGACGGCCACTCCAACACACAGAAATGAAAAAGTGTGCGGCCCAGATCTGCCGTTCCCCGCTTTCTCCCGAACCTTGGCAGCGAGATTGAAATACAATCAAGCGCGGATCATACTTGCAGAGGGGAGGAGATTAGGGTGTACACAGCCTGTCAGTGTACCGGGCTCTCGATCAGAGCCCGCTCTCTTACTCAACTTCTCCTGCAGTCGGGAAGCAACAGTAGCCTGTCAGATTACGCTTCCATTCTTCGGACTCTTTGTGGTGAATCTGGCAGAACTGATGTGATGATTACCAGTTCAGCTAGAGATTCCGCAGACTTTGGGAGAAGGGGGGGGGGGCTTATTCACTGCAGGGATGAACCCAGTGGGATTTAGTCAGCTTTAGATCAAACGAGAGAAAAGGATGAAACGGAACACTTGTCAAGGTGTTTGTGGGTAATTGTCAGTGGGCGGAGAATAAAGAAACGTAGATCTTATACGCGATGCATTTGGGTTATTTCTTGCCACACACGTGAAGGAGTGGGAATTTTGAGTAACAGTTTGGCGGTGTGCGCTGAAGAGATAAAGATCAATGATAAATTGTTCCCTGGAGCCTAAAGGGCAACAAAAATTGCTGTCGCGCTGCAAATTATGGTGTCAAGCACAAAAAAAGTAGATAAATATATAAATAATCACGTGAGCCTCCATCTCCTCTCTCTCTCGCTCTCTCAGAGTCTGTCTTGCCTACAGAATCATGAATGAGTCCTTCTCCCCCAAACAATCTACTCAGTAAGCCATCTGACGACTTTGCTCCCCCTTACCCTCTTTCACCAAACTCTCTTTCCCAAATGTGCTCCCTGACCTCTGGAAACCGCCTACCCACCCTCGCCTACACACACTCTCACACACACACCATCAGCTGTCAGGGCCTACCCACCCCTCAGAAAAATGCACTGGGAGAGAGAGTAACCCAGGCAGTGTAGTGAGGGCTGAGGGTTGATTCAGGGGGCTTTTGACATGCTAATATGCCTCAATGAGACTGCTTTCCCCATCCTATTTTCCCAGCCAGGACTTCAAAGACAGACTGCTATTCAAGGTGGAGGGAAGAAGGGGGGGTGCTGGTTTACTAAATGGCACCCTCCCCACACTGCCATCCAGTGAAGACACCACACAGACACAACATGAACTAAAGGCTGGAATGGAGGAGGGTAGAGGGTGGGGTGGGGTGGGGTGGGGTGGGGTGGGGTGGAGGGATTCAGGCGGGCGGGTTGGGTGGGGGTAAAACCTGTAACATATATATTTTCTCAGCAGATGCCCTTGTCCAGGGTGAGTAATTACACAGTTCACATTTTAAATGTTATCCAGTAGCACAGCTGGATGGTCAATGAAGTGCTTCAGGTTGAGCACCTTGTTCAAGGGCAAAACAGGCAACCCACCGGAAAACAGCATATACCCACTACCGTTCTGCCCGGGGGGAGGAGAGTTTAGCTCACACAGCTTTGCACGCCATTTAATATGTCAACCGCGTAACGTGCCCTGAACATAAAATTCATTTTCAAACATACAGTAAATGGGATGTGATAGTAAAAATAAGCATAAACCTATAATCCGAAGCTAAAAGCCAACAAATAAAACCAAAGTACAGGAGTTCTGATGTGTGTGCGCCGTGCAGGGCAAGCTATTGCCACTGGGGTAACATGGCTTCCAGCAGTACAGGGGGAGAAGGGGGTGGGTATTTACTCAGTCACACTTCTAAAACTGTGTGATACTTTCATTGATTACACATGTTTTAGGGAGGGAGCTGGCAGCGTAAAAGACATGCAGAACTCCGTGATTGATGCCCAGGCAGGGATTCAAAGGGAAAAGCATGCAAACACGGCTGTACTGATATCTGAAGCCCGGCCATGCTGGGGGGAGGAAGGGACCCCCCGGGAGCTAGACCAGGCAAACAGAGAAGCTATCTCATGGTATGCAGTTTCTTAAAGCATAACAGCATGACAAAACGCATTTGACAGCGAGGGCTGCGTCATCGTCATGGTAACTGGCATGATTAAATCCAGAACCCCGAGCGCCCGAGATACTTCTTCTCTTTTTCTTCCACTTCTTTAAAAGTTCACAAACACCTCACTGTACTTTATTATGAAGCAAATGTGGCGCAGCGCTCGATGCCGAGCGACGCGAGCGAGCTAGGCGCTAGACATCGGACGCTCGCATGTCATGAAACTGGGACGCAACCACTGTTTATGCCCACTTTGAGTGGGATTCCTAAAAATACCTCAGTGAAAATTCAGCTACATAAGTCAATATCAGTAAACATTGCAAAAAAAATCAAATAAAAACTAAAAATGCGTTGAAACGGCCTGCTTACGGTCGCTTGCACACGTCCTCCATTTAACTACGTGGTGGTTTGCCAGGGAAAGGGCCCTTGCTTCTGGCTTGGGAGAGATGCCAGTGGCTTTTACAGGCCAATGTACACCAATGGTATATTGGGGAGTATAGCGTAGCGGTGGCTCAACAACAGTATAATGGTGTGGAAACTGGGCTTATGACTCGAAGGCTACTGATTCGATTCCCAGCAGGGGTGCTGCCGCTTTACCCTCGAGCAAAGTGCTTAAACAGAATCGCTCCAGTAAAATAACCAGCTGTATAAATGGATTGTATGTTAAAAAATGCAATCTGTGCAAGTCGCCGTGGATAACAGCGTCTGCTAAATGCCAAAATGTAATGTTACATAAATACATTGTTGAATCAGCACCGCAGCCTTTCCAGCTAGTTGACAGTTATTAATGATTGTCACGGACACAAAACCCACAATCTGATTTTAACATGCTTCCACCGACACTTGTTTTATTGTAGACTGTTAATTAACAACTGTGCCCCCCCCCCCTCCCCAATCTTACCCCTCCCCAATCTTACCCCTCCCCAAACACTCTTCTGTTACAGCTGCCGTTGCAAATTTTGGTATAATTTTGGAAAGTCCCTTGTCAGACACACTGGCAGGTTACACTTTAATGGTGCCAATGGCCAAGTATAACACAGCCTCAACCAGAGACAAAGAGGGGCTGAAATCTTGTAGGAACATTCAAACCCCCCCCCACCCCCGCCTTAACTTACCCCCTGTGGGGTAACCTGGTGACCCCTCTGGGACGAAGCCAGACAAAGCCCAAATACAAGCGTGAGCTAAAGGGGGGAGGGCAAGCGTTAACCAGCAGTGTGGGTGTGGAGGTGTGACTGGCAGATCGTTTTTAGCCACTGCACTGGAAAACTTTGTAGTGAAGGTGCCAACAGCTGTGTGTGTTGTGTGTGTGTGTGTGTTTATTGCCAGCACTCACAGACAACAGTAACAGCCAGTACTTTGCAGATGTTTAACCGAGGAGAAGTAGCGCCAATACAGTTCAAAGCAAAGCATGTCCACTGCATGGAACTGCGTGTTTGTGAACAGCATACTGATAGCATGTCAAGGGCATCCAGTCCTGCGTAAGCATCGGTCAGTAGACCAGGACTGCACAGAGAGGCATGTCTTCAGGAGCATTCTGATAACACCTGAAAGGATGGAAATGTTACCCCCCCCACAACCCCCAAGGGCCTTCCTCCCTGCACATTTGGCTCCGCTGGACAAACGGGATCTTCCCCGCCCCCATTAATCACTCACACACAGCTGACGGGTCAGGAGCCGTGAGGGACGCTCCAAAACCACAGGAGGTGCTGCTGGTGGGCAGGGTGGTGTCGAGGGAGAAAGCACACACACACACAGGCACATAAACGCACACATACCAATACTGACACCTACACACAGGTACATAACCTTATACATAACCACGTATACACACACACACACAAAAAAAAATTTCACACACACACACACACACACACATACACACACACACACAAAAAACACATGTATGCACACAGGCACACAAAAAAACACATAAACGCAGGCATCTAGACACGCATACAAGCACACATACATCAGCATATGAACACAAAGTATACAAAATACAAAGGCATGTTTAGAGAACTGGGCTTGTTGGTTGCAGGTTTGTTTCCCCAGGTAGGACACAGTACCCTACAGTAAGGCACTGAATCAGAATTGCTTCAGTATTGATCAAGCTGTAAAAATTGACACTACATAGAAAGTTGCTATGGATAAGCGCATCTATTATAATGTAGCAGTAATGCACATTCCATCTCGATCGTTTGCCTCGCATCGTACAAATGTGAGAACAGAGAGAGGAGGGTGGCAGCGGGGAGACAGCCCGCTGCTACAGAAGGAAGCTGTGTTTATAGCGCCTGAGGGATGTGGGCACAGTGCTTTCACATTTCAGACACAAACTATGCAAATCAGGACTCTGTGTTAGCCAGCAAAGGACAAACTCTCTCCTTTTCTCTCCTTTCCTCCGACAGACGACAATCTGTTCAAACGGCGAGAATAAAGCGGGGGTTTATAAGTCTTCCCGTAGATAGGTGAAGTGTTGGAGAGAGCACTCGGTATGCGCCACGGTGAAAAAAAAAAAAAAAGTGTCCATTGCTTAATAATTTTGCACCGCCTACGCTAAAACAACACCTATGTCTGTTCTCTCCCTCAAGGTGGACACTTGCGTTGCCTCGTTTGATTGAATTGTCTAACATGTAATTGTCTGAGTGGTGAATATGAATTTTTCCCAAATTTTTTTTTGTCTATTTCTCTCCCTCGCTTTGACAGCTCTTTTTTTTCTGACAGCATCTCTTAAACGCTGACAGGAAAGGTGGGGGTGGTCTTAAGCAGAAGCGGAGCGGATCCTGACAGGAATTAAGATGTGCGCTTCCCAGCACGGTAAAGCATAAGGGTCCCTTGAATATTCATGCTTTGGCTGGCATTGACAGAGCAAGCGGTCATTGTTTCACAAGATGGAAGGACAGGGAAGACAACATCACTCACAACAAAGCAACAGATGACTGACACCTGCTCAAAACGACACACACACACACACACACACACACACAATGACACCATGTACTCTGACTGCTAATGACCAGATAAACACACACACCTGGTCAAAACGACCAGATACACACACACGTGCACGCGCACGCACACACACACACACACGCACCTGCTCAAAATGACACCATGTACTCCCACTGCTAATGACCAGATGCACACCGTCTAAAAATGACCCGATACCCGATATGCTCAAAATGGCCGGATGTACTCATGCTCAAAATGACCAGGTAGCCACATGCTCAAAATAAGCGGGTACATTCCTGATTCCTGTAGCATAATCTGTGTGGCCTAAATAGACATGTTCCTCACTCGGCGGAGCAGGACGGTGATGGAAAGCAGAGTTCTGTAATAGCCGGCGCCAGGAACATGCGCAGCTACTCGCCGCCCTTTCCAGCGGCGTCGGGATTAAACTCTTTTTCTGGATCAAACGCACATTTTCCAGTATAATCGCTTCCACATTCTCTGGAGTGAGCTTTTTGAATACAATAGTTCTGTTCTGTTCTGTTCTCATCTATGTGTTTGTGTGTGTGTGTGTGTGTTTAATTGTGAGTGAAGGTGGGAAAGCCTCTCTGGCCTTGGTAATTTGGTAATGACCTGGCTAGCGTGGATACCACAACCTGCCATCAGTAGAAAGCAGACAGCACCCCGGTGCCTGAATCTCATTGGCATTCACAGTGACACAGAGGTATCGACTGAGGCAATATATATCTGAGCATCACCAACACTGCACTCCAACCGACGAGAACCAGCCAGGAATCAGCACCACCGGTTCCAAAACGGAAAAAAAAAATGGCACCTCTCGATCCCTTTTCTTCTCCCTCATTCTCTCCCCGATTCTGGCCCCTCCTCTGTCTCTTTCTGTCTCTCTCTGTCTCTCTCTGTCTCTCTCTCTCTCTCTCTTCCTCTCTTGAAACTTGAACATGCCTGAATAACAACTTGGAAGAGTTTAAACATAAATGGGCAATGTGTGATGTTAATGAGGAAGGGGATCTTGCTTTGACGTGCCTTTTATATTTGACTCTTTTCTTTTGTTTGAGTTTTTAAAGTTTTTTTGTGAGTTTCTTTTCTGTTTATGACAGAACGCTTATGCCTTTCCTGTTTATTTATGCTCTCATTGACAGCTGTGAGATAAAGGACTTTCAAAAGTAACGTCTCGCCCCTTCTCCTCTCCTCTGTGTCCGCACTGCCCTGGGAGAGCTCCAGCTGTCACTTTTGACGTCTTCATCTCGAATGGCCCTGACCCCCCCGTCTGACGAGCGAGGAGGATGCTGACGAGACGTTAAACCTCTGACCTCCTGTAGTGTTTGTCCAATCGTGTGCCCCCCTCCTGCCCTATGCCCCCCCCGTCCCCTCACCCCGCCTCTGTCGTCTGCACAATGGGGGGTATTGGGCGCCTCTCAGGGCCCCGGAAAACACCCCAAAGAGCCCCCTACACCACCCCCCACTCCAGCATCTTCACATAGAAGGTAAACCTCTCTCTTTGCTCCCCCGAACACGCACGCACACGCATACACACACACACAATGCTTCAAGCTTCTCCAGCTGTCAGCTTTAGGAAATATTAAATAGATCATCACCGCATTTCAAGGCTGGGAGCGCAAACAACCTTTTAACCTCTCCCAACAGAGGAAGAGGCTGCCTAATACAGCCTCCCCTGGGGCCGGCCGACGGGCTAATCTACCCTGGGGACTGCGCGAGAATCAGTATGTATACAGTCATAAACAGACACCAACTACATTACACAACCACACTACTGACCATTTCATCACAAATGCACAGACACCATGTCCACAGACCCACGTACACCCACACTACTGATGTAAGCTTTATCAGAGATCAACATCCACCCACTGCTTCACAAATCCATGTAAACTCAAACTACAGACAGCGGTTACATCACATACATGAATAAACTACCGACACCTAATATTGTACAACACAGATCCATATATCCCTGTTATACTCTACAACAGTGCCTACGATAGAATATACAACTAAAATATCTCTCAGTGAAATAATGCCCGACTCTGAATCTAATAGGCTATATATTTGCTATGATGTATTGTTTTTAATTGACTACTCAGTCCAATTTAATAATTACACAGCTGATATTAGCACACAAACCGATGCGATAAATTGCCAAGGAAAAATTCCCATGCTTCACGGTGACCTTTTGAAAAGTGAAACAGCCAATTAAAGTAAGTTGTGCTAAATCTCCATGTGAAAAGAGGTTTGCAGCGCACAGTGAGTTATGGCCTCTTATTGAGCACCAACAGAGCAGCACAGAGAACCTGGTCCTTCCTGCTCCTGGACAGAGAAACAGGGCGGCATTCCTGGGAATCCCACCCCAAACTGACCCTCGTCAACTCCGACCACCCCCGCCACCGCCAAAGACTCCCACCTCCACCCGCCGTAACCACGGACCCTAAATCACCAGTGGCGTTCATCATGCTGTTAGCCCACCGAGCTTAGCACTCCCACATAAATAAAAGCAAGCGGTGTGGTCTGGCTGCTGTTCCTGCTCATCTTCCTCACGCATTCATGCCCTTCAGGGCCGTCCCCCTGGTTCTTTTGAGGGGGAGCTCACATTAAGCCATAAAAGTACCTACAGGGCACTCATGACCTCACGCTTGTGCCTTTCTCCACCGGTGTTGAATGCTAAGGGTCGCAAACCACCGCGGACTGAGGCAACAGACACCACGGACCCAGGAAAAGACACTACACTCAAGGACCTGCTCCCATCTGTCGCTCGTATTCTCCGCTCTCTCTTTTTGTGTTTTTTGTGTTTACCCATCTCAGTACCGATTACTCGTCCAGCTGAAAAGAGAAGAGCGGCCGCAAAAGAATGAATTCAACTCATTAACGCTAAGGAGTGGCGGCGCACGGCTGCCGTTTAGAATGAATAATCAGCGGTTATGACTGCTTTCATCGATACATCTCCCTGGGAGATGGTTTCAAATCACGATGGCCGATAATCAGATCCATTCTGTTTTGTAAACAGCGATGCCTCTGGAGCTTCTCCCCCCACTGCCCTTTCAGTAAGAACCATTCCATGTTAATAGCCTGTTACTGAATATAGGCATTTCCCCAAATAAAAAACAGGACTAATATAATTTCTCACAAAGGCACCGCTACCATATTTTGGCCCTCAAGACCATTTCAAACCATTTCAGATCATCACACGGACAGCCATGGCAATGAACACACTGGAACTAACATGCACTACCAGAACTGAACAGAAGAGCTGAAGATACACCAGCTTATACACCAGGCCAGAGAAGAATATCAAAAATATTCTTAATTAAATATATAGGGGTCGTTTTCTCAGGTAATGGTTGTTCTCTACAGTACAACGCTTCCTCTGACTGATTTAACATCGTGTGAAGCTATTGGCTTGTAACCCAATCCCAAGTGGTGTATAACTGTCCCCATTATAGTTGCTTATACTGATGTTTAGGTAGTTTAAAACAAGGTCAAACATGAATAAGCCAGTAGAATATATATGGTGTTTACAGCCTTACCCTGGCAAGCCCCGCTGCGCACCTCAAACCCAGGGCTACAGAGGCAGTTCCCGATGGGCACCAACCACTCCCCGTCCGCCCCACAGTACATCTTGGGCACGTCCCTCTCCTCAGAGTTGTCGACGCAGGAGCCACGCACCTCCACCAGGGAGGAGGTGTCGGCTCCCGTAACGGTGTCTGGGAACTGGGCCAGGTTGCGCACGGTCAGGGGGCACCTCTTGTAAAACACCCGGACAGACACCAGGGCAATGCAGGCGCCCACGTCCTGGAAGGCCAGGTAGAAGCCCTTCCGTGTCAGAGCCCCCACGTCCCGCACCTCCGTGTTCAGCTTCATGATGCGGTCGCCGATGTCCACCTGGGTGAAGCTCTCGTCGGCGGCGACGGTGTCTATCTTGGCAAACTGGCTCTCGCGGATGTAGCGCTCCTTGTCGTTGTTGGACTCGTAGTAGTAGAGGTTGAAGGTCTCCTTGCAGGTGCCCATCACACCGGGCAGGCTGTTGCAGTCGCGCAGGGTAAACTTGATCTCGATGTAGACCCGCTGGGACCCACTGCGGGCAATCCAGTCAGTCCGGAGCCAGTTGTTCTGGCTGGGCTCCATCACGTTGCACACCTGGTAAGTGCGTATCGGCGTGTTCTTCTCATCCATGATACTCACCTCCTCCCACTGCAGGAGACACAAGAATGCATGTTATTATTATTATTAATAATAATAATAATAATTCTACTACATTTACCAAATTCATAATTGCACAGCAAAATATTCAGTCAAATCAACTTTGCTAGAGTAGGTTATTACACTGATAAAGCAAATATGATCGAGTGAACAGAGAATTATCCTTGAAATCTCATGGATCCCTGCATGTTGATTCTTCAATTGTTCATTTTTATTTGCAGTTTCACTCCCCGTACGCCTTTTACTGAGAACAGACCGATTTAGTGCTTAATCAAGCAAGCCTTTTCTAAAAGTAGACAACACCAAAGCGACAACTTTAAGACCGCATCATTAAGCTACTTTTTTCCCGTGTATGTAGCTCGTTCAACAAAGGAAGTGAAGGAATAGCCTACAGGCTAGTCTTCTATTATTTTTTTATTCTTTAAACGAAACCGCAAACCCAGCATTATCAGCGACAAAGCCGCACCTTTCCACGTTACGGAGGGAGGGGGCGGGGCGGGGGAATGCCAATTCCAATTCGGAGCTCAATGCGCTCTTGTCGACACTGGCCCTGTCAATCACGCCGCTCTCGGCGATAATGCAGCAGCAGCAGCACCAAGCCGCCACATGCGGCACCAAACCGCAGCGACTCGACTGGCCATTGTGGCCAAGTTCACGGATCAGCAACAAAAGTGGTGAGGAAACAATGAAAGGAACAACGTTCCTTCTCACCGAACAAATTTTTTTATTTATTATAATTTTTTAAAAATATGCCTTATCTGTGATTTCTGTAGCCTAAATTAGACTACAAACTGTAGCCTAGTTTTGGTGATATGTCAAAACCACGGAGGGGAAATGCAGCCAATTGGTTGTTTCTAAGTTGGTTGTATTCAAAAGGACTGTAGCCTAGCCTATTTAAAAATAATCGGAATCCAGGGCCCGCATTGTCGTAATAACTGTAGCTTTACAAAGCTTCGGTTAACCTAAAATCAAATATGTTATGTTCTTCAGTTTCCATTGCGGGCTATGTCCTAACTGGCTTCTATATTTTTTTCTACCTTACAAACGCCTCATAGAACTATGCGCAAACAGCATACACTTGCTCACACCTGTCTTACGCATGCAGGACATTGGAATTAAACAGACCGTAGGCTACTAGCACTCGCCTATTCGCTAAAATCGCAGTCCAGAACATTTTTAGAATCATTCCATGTGGCTTCTAAGCACGGCTTCTTTCATACCTCTCTTGGGCTTTTCTTCGCTCCCAAGTGATAATACCTTTCAGGCGAAAGGATATAATGTTGCTCCACAAAAAGACTCAATTTACCGTCTATTGAGGAAATATGATGCCCATACACACTATCCATTTCGTATCTGACCATTGCCGATGGAGAGAAAGGACATAAAAAGGCCTTCTCTTTGCTCTCATTTTTGTCCTCGGGTGCAAGTTTCTTTTTATGTTCAGGGGGAATAGGCTACTTACCCCTCCTTCAGTTGGACTCGCAACCCATTTTAATTCCCCCTGTACTGTTCTGGAATCTAGCAACGTCACTGAAAAAGAAAGGACAGATATACCACGTTAAAACGTCATCAAATTAAAGAAATTGGTAGCAAATAAAATAAATATTAAAAAGCAAAAAATTTTAAACCATTCTGCTTTCAGCCTCGTACAGCCCGCAATACAACAGTAGCCTATCCATACCCATGCATGCGTATTACAAAGGAGCATAGGCCAATCTGTGAACCTTTCTTTAGCCTACTCCGCATAATAATAATAATAATTATTATTATTATTATTATTATTATACATGTATGTATTTTTAGTAATAGTTACGATTAAATATTAATCACGCAGAGCTTGGTGAATGTTACTATTGAACAAACTATGCTATACATAATTAAATATGTATAAGAGAAAATGTAGCCTATTTATTAGTTATTTATTAATTTAAGAAAGGCAACAAAAATAAATACCGGAGGAGTTTAGATTTAGGAACACCAGAGGCCTATCAGCCTTGAATTAAACATTCGGAAAGTAGGCTAATCGTGTCCAAAATCCACTAAGGCTGCTCAACGACACTTTATCGTGGTTTTGTGGGCCTTTATCGTCGAGACGTTCTCATTCCATTCAGTTTTCTTTGAAAAATAATACTCTCTCCAAGTCTATCAAAGTCAAAAGCATTAATATGAATGAATGTGTATCCAAAATGTGTGTAGGATAGCCTCCAAGTGAAATCGGAAAAGAACAGAGTAGCCTACCTCGACCTTTGTGTACCATACGTTTCAGAAGCCTCATATGCTTTGCTTATTGGGTAAAACCTTACCTCACATTGTGTCAGTGAAAATTAAGGTAAGCAGTTAATCAAACTGTGCTTCGGATATAGCCTCTGCTTAGTATATGCAGCGAACAAAAGTCAAATTATCGTGCGTCTGGAGGCATGAGGAAGGCTATGCGGGCTCCCGAACAATATTGCTAAAGGGAAGTCAGTAATGTTGAAGTAGGCTACAATATGAGCGGATTGGGTACCAAATTTAGTCATTATGAAGCACATTGTGCGGGTTAAAGTTGAATAAAAATGACCTAACCAATACCCATTTTCGTTTTGACAGTGGCTTGTTTACCAACCGGTATTCAAAAAGGCATTGGAGATCAAGACTTACTCACACACCTTAACACCATTATAGCAAAATTAAGGGTTGTTGATTAAATGGCACTTTAAAAAGGGCATGGGAGTATCGAATTTGCGGATCCGAAAGCTCTGCTTATTTTCGGACCTCGACTCCTATAGCCTACTTCAGACAAGCATTTGAGCTATTCCATACAGGTTAGTCCTGACTTCTCACTGCAGCAGCCTTTACTGGGAAGTGGAAATTGTGGCTCCAAGTTTTTTTTTGCGGAAACTAAAACCCACACGTGAAATTAATACACGATGCAGTGATCATTTTAATCCCTCTAAAGTTTAAGTTTAGCCTCACATCTTCCTAAACAAGTTGGATGACACGAAAGCAGACCCAATGAAGTCACGCATAATTCTTCAGAAGTAACTAAGCAAAAACTAAATCGAGATAGTACACTTTCTTCCATCTCCTTACCTTCGTTTGGAGGATATATCCGTGCTGAAGAAACAAATGTTGAAATCCAGAACAGAACAGAAACCGCCGTGTGGCGCACAGTGAAAGCCATTCGTTTTGTTGGTGTGTCTCTTGCTCCGTGCGGCATGGTTGCTGCCTACCCTTTCTCTTCGTAGAGTGTTTGAGATTGAAGTGAAGAGCTCTGTACAAACTGCCTAATCAGGGGGCGTCTCTCTCTCTCTCTCTCTCTCTCTCTCTCTCTCTCTCTCTCTCTCTCTCTCTCTCTCCTTGATGCAAGTCAGTTGAATTGCAAAAAGCGAAGATGCAAATGAGAAATTCTGCATTACTGAATATTTACATCATGTTGCATTGATAACAATCCCATCAACACGATGTCATATATAATATAACAACGATTATTTTATTATTACGACTTTTAATTTCTATTCATTATTGCTATCTAATTTTCTACCGCCCCTTAGCACGACACATTAGATATAGCCTACTCTTTTAAATGTATTCCTCATGCATAAATATGTGAGAGCCTAAAAGTAAATCAAATGTATGCATATAATAAACTCTTAATGTTTCGTAACACCAATGCTAGTTATTTTTCGAGAGAGATTTTGTGGACAGACACATACACACACCAACAACAGCAACAACAACAATGGGTTGTTACGTTTAATCAAATCGAACTAACATGTTTTCTCACACTGTGTAGCCTACTAGCGAGTTGTTGAAGTCGCCTACACAGCAAAATGTCTTGACACTAGGTCGCCACCTAGCGGTTATCCGTTTTTCTGGAATTGAAAACGATATAGCAGCGACAGCGATTGTCACTCACCTCCTAAAGGAATTGGCAATTAAGACACATTTCGGCGTGCAATCGCAGGTGGGATTTGCGTCCAAAATATTTATCTTTGATTCTTGGAGAGATAACGTTGTGATGTCCTGGGATTTCAGGACATAAGGCTCCGTGCGTAGGTTCAGATATGTAAAATATATTTTAAGCAGTCAAAGAAGGACTAACAATAGCTCCTACTAATAAATGGCCTACTAAGAAGAAAACGAATTAATCGACCTTTCTGGGTAAATTTAAGCCGATATTCACCCTGTCGTCAGAGCTAGTCAATTTAAAAAAATTTTTTAAAAAAAACAACAACAACAATTGTATAATCATTTGTGTTAGTCCGGAATGTTAACAACATTAAACGATCTGTTTTGATACTTTATTTGTATAATGTATTCCATTTGGCACGTTCCCTCCATGATGTTTTTCACAACTAAATGATAGCTATCAGTGGATTTAGCCAGAATTTGCATGAGACCCCTCACCCTGGCATGGTTTTTGTGACTTTGACAGAACATGGTTGGATAATAAAACGTTATAGTCCTATGGTTATAGTTATAGTCCGTGTGCACACAGCGCGCTCCCTCTATGCGCGTGTTCTATACATAGTTACATTGCAAAACAATTAAGTTATTCGATCGATGGGATTTTGTAAAAATGTATTGCTATACTTGCTCATGGTAATCAGTCTTATTGTGAATCTGTTATAATAATGCGAATAGTGATTGCTTTACATCATAGAAACCGAATGATGGCCTATATAGCCTCTTGGTTTTTATATTTAAATTTATTTGGATTATCTACATGGAACACTTGGTGGAGAAAATGGGAAAAGCTATGGAAAAGCAGCACCTGGTTTGCAGAGTGAAATGTGCTTTGGAGATCTCATTGTTTTTCTTATTTTTTGGAAGCTGACAGCTGCAACCTAACTCACTTTCTTCCTGTCAAATGATTTCTGCAAGGCCTAAATTTCTCCCTTGTTCATGTCCACCTACACCAGACTTGACACTTTCCTGTAGTGGGCATGCGTGGCCTCCGGCACTTTGAAAGGTTACATGCACTCCCCAAAGATGATCACCAAAAGCTACAAAACTCATACAAAGAATTAAGCTGCATATTGTTGTTTTATGCTATGTAATATTGTGATATTGCATACAATGTAATAATATGTTTGCAATGCCTGTTTCGATTTTGTTTGAGACCGATTTAGGTAAAATAATCATCAAATGAATGCAGTGGAATATAAAAAAATGTTTGTTCCTGTATTGAATTATTTATTTTAAGAGTTTGGTTAGGTGAACAGGGTGAAATTACGGTGTATGATGACCGTTTTTGAAACCGCCAGCCAGCTAATGCTTGCTGCCCTTAACGGGTCTCGTGTATATATAGGTAATGTCGAAATGATTGAAAGATGAGGAATGTCCAAATATGGGTACTACGTAGGCGTACAAGACACAGCATTCCAACCGCCCACACGTTGAAGCTCAGAGACGCGGCTGATTCGAAAGCAAAATAAGGTGCATAATCGTCGCTTGCCATCACCGCGTAGGTGTTAAAATGTAGAGCACAGCAGCTGTCATTGAGAAAACATAGTCTGAAATGTGTTTTGGGTGGTGCAAGCGAGGATGGCGTTGGCTGGGAAGTAGATGTGGGAAATTAATAGACTATTTATTTATCTCCCCAAAGTGCACCAGGCGATTAAAACAATGAAAACGTCTCACTACAATGAAGAAACAATTCTATTAATCACTCTTAGTCCTGATATCCTACAACAAACTTTATAGTTTATTCTTGAAACGTATATATAAAAGTGATACCATATAACCTGGAGATATTTAAGATAATTCTATGGCTTGTTTAATATTTTATCAAGCACGTGGAATAAGTATTAATCCTCATAAATATACAAGCAATGTCTTCAAGCTGTTTAGCCTTACATTTGTATGGATGTTCATTTGGAATATCCATAGAAATGTAACCATATGTAATTCAGTACTGTGTTCTATAATAATAATGATAAGTCAGGTATTATATAGTAACAAGCAAGCAAAACTGTATGTTTTATGGGTCAGCTCACTGAAGTGGATCTGGCATGCATTGGAATAAAGTGATTCTTTGGATCTGAGAGTTTGAATCAGCGAGTAGTGTCGTTTGCCATGTTGTTTTCATGTTATTGCTCATGCATTGGTTGTTTTGCCATATCTCTAATTATTGGTTGCTGTTGAGTTGCCAATGTCATTCATGCTGTAAAATGTATAAGCCCTGGCTCAAAAAATATATTTCTGGTACCACTTTATGAAAAAATGTTTTTAGTACTTTCTTGGCTTGTATTGTACTGCATTTATAGAAAATAAATGTTGACTTTAATAATAAACCCATGTAAAAAATATCTCTATGGTAATTTTGAATATGCAACCGTGAAGATTTGATACAACGTCCAAATGTGAACGCATCTAATCGTAATATTTTCTAAGCCATGCCAGGCTGAAATGTGACGTGTCCAAGCCATACCTATATAGAACTGCAAAATTACCTTTACTAAAGGAGCAGGTGACCTTTTTAAAACGTATTTTAAAAAATGGTTGCCAGGGCCGTAATCTTGTTACTTTGTGGGGGTTTGGTTGCTCCACCAAAACTATCCTGGCCGCCACATTGACCTCCCCGATGAAGCATCTGGCAGCTCGGGACAGCAGCAGTCAACATCGATTGTCCATACGTGTGATGTGGTGAATGACGATATTTGACTCGCACAACTGGCTGCGCCTTCACAAAGCAGCCAATTAGGGGGAGGGGTGGGGGCAGGGTGAAGCGGTTGAGCCGGGCCAATGGGGATGTAGCTGGATGGGCGCGGCCTCTTGAGCGTTGGCACCAGTGGGCGGTGATGTTGACACCGGAGGGGCGCGGCGTCACGTCCCGACCGTTGTTTTCGGCCGCTCCTGCGACGGCTTCTTTTGATTGATGACCTTCGGATAATTTTCCATTCGCTCGCCGCAATTCACGGCTACTCTGAAAGAATTATCTCGAGGGAGCGTCCGCCCCCACGCCACTTTTATTTTTTTAAGCAGCCCCAGATGGCATCTTCCTACACTTCTATCCTCTCTGTATGGCGGGACGTCCCATCCCCCCTGGGGCCCGTGGGCAGCCTTTAATTGCAGACTCATCCTCCCCTCCCCTTTCTCCTAACCCCCCAGACCCCGAAACCCATCCGGACCCCCTCCGTTCTGCGTGTCCTGGAAGTCAATTTCCGCAAAGCTGAGAGGAAAAAAATCGATCCTCCAAAAGAACGGTGACCAACCCACAAAACACGCTGCTCTGCTTGTCATGCACCGCACAGCTTTCAAGCCGAAGGTCGCCTGCGGCAACTCTTTAGTGAAAGCCACAGTTTACCCTTTTAGCTTCTCCATACAGAATCTCGTAACGCCCGTGATTTCAGGGACCGGTCCGTGGGTCCTGCCGCAAGTACTGTAGCGAGATCATCAGAGCATTGAGAGCACGGTATGGTGGCGGGAAAAACAACCTCGATTATGGACTATAACGGACTACCCAACGATAAGCGGTCATTGGCGTGGAAGTCCTGTTACTCTACTCTCCTGCAATGCTGTTGTCCCGTTGTGATTACGTTGTTGTGTCGGAGGAGCCTTGTCCAATAGGGAGACGATGGTAATTGTGCTGTGGGACAGTAGGAGCTTCGGGGAGTCTGTGCGTGGGTGTTTGAAAGAGGAAACTGAGGCGGGGGAACAGAAATGTGCCACCTCTGCTGCTGGAGGCTCCTGAAATGTCTTGTCTCAGCTCAAAATGGCAGCGCACTAATTGCTTACAAAGGAAGGCACAAAGCCCACCCACTCCCCACCTGTGCAAAAAGAGGGGTGCTCTTTTCAGGGTTTTCTATGAGGCGCCCATCAGTGAGCCACAAGAGGGAGCATCAAAGAGTAGTCATCGTTTAGGGGAAAGAGCTCTTCTGTTCTCCCGCGATCCAGACCACTGATATGACCGCAGTGGCGAGGACACCATACAGAGCATACTCCCTTGCCCAGTCCACACAACCCAACTTCAGTCATTCCTCAATTCTTTATAAAAAAAATAAATAAAATAAAAGTCTTCTTAATAGAAGGGTGCGTAGGCACACATGCGTTAGCTCTGCGACTTACACAGCTTATATTTCCATGTGCTATACATGAATCTTGCCCGGCAGACGTGCTCCATCTGGGATTAAAAACGGCAGTCTCTGAGTTTCAAGCCCAGTCTCATAACCATTGTACTACACTGCTTGCTACAGGAAGTGAAATCACAAAACTTTGTGGATGACTCTTCCATTTATTTATTTATTTATTTATTTATTTATTTGGCAAGCAAACTAACAAGGAGAGCATAATGAAGACACGATTAATAAATACAGATACCCCATCAATGTTTCTAATGAATATACAATATGCATATGTAATGAAGGCACCAGAGGAAATTAATTCCAGTTTGTAACAGGTAAGATATACAGGTTCAGAACCAGTTTATCTCAATACCTAGTACACAGTGTACAATCTTCACTGCAGTTCAGCGCTTTTAATAGAGTGTGCTATGAGTTAGTCACAAGTTTTGTTGAATTCAGCCCATGCTTCTAAATATTACATTGCCTTAACAGTTTAACTCTTGTACTGGGTCCAGCAAGCACCTTCCAGATGGCTCATGGATATCAAACAGTTCTGAAATTTCCAACACCAATATCTGTTCCCTGTAGGGACTTCATACAGCCAACGACAAATAACAATTCAATAGTTTCTCTCGCAAACAAAGAGCATCACTAAGCTGTAAACGCTCTGTAAATGAGGAACATGTGTTTTCACATTCTTATGCTGGACAGACGTGAAGGTTGAGTTGCATAGGAATTTTGAGTTATGAAAGTAATGTGAGGATTTGTTTAAAAGAGACAACAGTTTGACCGAAACAGTTGGTGGCCCTGTGTTTCATGGTTAGTGCAATAGGTACACTTGGCCAAATGTGTTTTTATTTATTATTTAGTTTCTCTCACAAACAAAAAAGCATAACTAAGTTGCAAATATTCTTTAAATGAGGAACATGTGCTTTGACATTCTTATGCTGGAGAGAAGTGAAGGTTGAGTTGCATAGGAATTTTGAGTTATGAAAGTAAGGATTCACTTAAAATAGAAAACAGTTTAACGGAAACAGTTGGTGGTCCTCTGTTTCATGGTTAGTCTTTTCTAGGTACACTTGGCCAGATAAATCTTTTATTTAAGTGAATAACCTATATTTTTAATCTTCATACACCGATTCTTGTCTACTAGGTGGTGACTGAAAGTAACTTAAGAAAAAAGGCTAATTGAACAAACTCTAGACATCAGAATGAAATGTGGATATATTAAAAACAGCAGTTTAAAAAAAAAAATAATAATAATAATAATAATGGATACTTTGTCAGTTGCCTTGCTCACAGGCTACTACAACATAAATCAAAATAAAACGCCTACATAGCATTAAATAATTTTTTAATAATAATTGTTTTAAAATGGGGACTTCTACTCATGCTTAAAATGTGATAAGTTCCACACATAAAACCTGAACCTTATGTATCGATTGAATTAAGGGACTGAATATTTGTAGTGATATGCTACTTTGAAATTCTTTATATATATATTTTAATTGGGTTTTTAAATAATTGGCCTCACAGATCCTTGTGGTGCAAGACGAGAGCACCACAAACCTTGTGTTTATGATGTTCTGTACAGCTGAAATGCTGAGCTTCAAGGAATTGTGTTGCTCTTTAGAGTTTATCACTTGCTATATTCTTTGTTGGTAGGTCCAATTTTGTGATAACATGATTTATCCAAGCTGCCCATATTTTTATTTGTCATTATCTGCCCTATATTTGTCTAGACGAGTCCGATTGAGATGGAGATCTCATGGTTATAAATACCGGGCTAAGCCCTGTAGAGGAGCACCATGTAGCCGTGGGACTGTTGAGTCCTCTGTACGATTCTTGTGCAGTGTGTTAGCCCCGCTCCATTTGTTCTGACCGTGGCCCTGTCCACTCTTTGTGTGTGCCACCTCACAAGCAATTTGTACTCACCTTTAAAGGATATACATGTTCCACTTCTGCTGGGTGACCCTTGGGGTGAACCTGGCACCTGAACATTGTTTGCAACGTTGGACTTAACAAGGATCAGGTTCTGAATTGCCCTCATTAAGAAACCATCTGGCGCTGCTGCCATGTAAATAGGACCGAACATCTGCAATCTAACCTCCCGGTTACAAACTTAAAGGCTGTCCTTTTAATTTTCATAAAGACTATTTCTTTAAATTTGCCATCGGTCTATCCTTTGTTTTTAGTTGACACTATAATGTGAGTCACAGCTTGACAAAAACAGGATAACTCATGTTTTAAATTTTCTTGTTTAATTTTATGGGACACTTCCAACCACTGGTCTTTGATCTGTGACTGTTCGGACGGACACAAAGCAGAAAATACAATAGCCCACAGTCTCTTAGTCGAGTTCAGTCAATCTCTTCATCACATCTGTGTGGGTTATCATGTTCTCAGTAATGGTAACATACACTAGTACCACAAAGTTCCCTGTGGCGTTTTGTCCTGTCTGTTCTTTCATTCAAACATCCTCTCTGGAAACACACAATTCTTGAAAAATTCTTTGAAAAAGCCAAAAGCCGGGTATTGATTGGAACCACAGTAAGTCCAAATACACCAAAGTGATCTGTGCCAAACAAGCGCTCGGTAATCAAGCGCAGTAATTCTATTCGGTGGTGTGCACAACACAAGGGTCTCAATGTTCCCCTGCAGGAGTGCTCCCGCTGCTTCAATATCACAGCGACTCTGTCGGACTGGCGGTTTTGCGGTGATTCAGCTGTAACTGTTACATTTCTTTCTGTCTCGAGAAGACAGAGAAAGAGAAGTTTGTACTTGTTTGTGTCGCCACACATGTGTAAGCCTATCACCAGGGAGGGGCTCGGGGGGATACGACAGTACGTTTAAAGCAGTCTTAGCTTTCTTCCCTGTCCGTTTTAATGTGTAAATACATGAAAGATCTGCGCTTGAACTCCTGCCTGAAAAAAAAGTCAAAAGATGCGGTCAGAGCAAGATGGAGAGCTCTCGGTGACGAGAGGGAGGGTGAGGAACAGCGTGTGCGCAATCTCGCAACGTCATTGACGCATTGGCGGCGTGGCACTGCATCCCACGCCGTCCGTACGCCCACAGCCTCTACCCGCGCAAACGCACGTACTGATTCCCGTTACCACAGCTCCCTGCCCATTCTACTGTCTCTTAAATTGGCATTATCCTGTAATATGAAATTTTGCCCTCCAGTTGACTATTCTGTTGGTGTCCAGCTAAGCATAGAATTCTCAGAGTTAAAAAAGAGTTTGCACTTACGCCCTCCTATATTAGGTATATAAGCCAAAATATTCAGCCACAACTCTGGCCTGAGGTGAACACACAGCCCCGATTCTTCCCTCTCCACCGACCCCAGAAAAAGGGACATACTATTGACCAAATGTGTCTAATTGACCTAATGTGGCGTTTGAACTGTGGTGGTGTAGAGTTGCCTGCGACGAGCCATGCGAATATCCAGGTGCGGAGAGCTGAAGTGCATTGCCTGTTAATTACGGTGTGCCACTGTCTCCAGGAGACAGGAGGCTTTGGATGGGGGGAGGGGTTAAGGGAAGGTTCGAGAGCGCCGTCATCGACTTCAATGAGAGTGGGTCATTGACGTGGATGGTCGCCGTGACGCCCAATGGGCGGTAGGAAGGAGCAGCTCCTGTTCCTTCCTACCGATTCGTGGAAACGGGTGCCTGTGAAGACAAAGCATTCTCTCCGCTGCACCGTGGGTCACGGCACAGCCTGGGGGGTTTTCCAGATACCTGTGTCTCCATAGAACCCCCCACCCTCTAACACCATTGAGTATTGTCCACCACCCCCCTGCCTGTGCAGGTCTCACTGCCCACAGGGGATAACGGTACCTTCCCCACCCTCCACCACTTCACTTAACAGTGATTTCTGTACCTGCAGGAGATAGCTTGATGGCCCTCATATGCTAAGGGTCACTGGATGGCAAAGATTACCTTTACCTTTTAATGTGCAAACCTCTGACCTCTCTGGGAATTGGGGAGGTCAGTGTATGTGCACCTCTGTGCACTTAAAAAGGCATTGTTCAGGTAAAATCACTCAAACATTTCAGGCAGAATGCCTTTTACTCTTGAGTCAGAAAACACCGGGAGCTTCTCTTCTTGTGTCTAATATTTTTCGTTAATGTTTCCCTTTGAAATGACATTAATGGGGAAGTTACAGTGTCTCTGAATGGGAGTCTTTGGTCTATGTTTAATAGTCATCCATGTCGTTCTGTGTCTATGTGAAACTGTAAGTGATATGTGTAACACAACACAGCTGCTGCTTATGATCACACCTCATTCCTTCACTAATCTTCTCTCCCACTTATTCATTCATTGTGGAAAAAGTGATAATTGGAGGGAGGGTTTACAAGTTTTGATTACAAAGTCTTGGAGATGAACTTTGTCCTGAGTAAGACTCACAGGTATCTTGGGACAATAGATATTTCCAAATTGGTGCAACTCTCTTGAAATTTAAATAATCATAGTCCCCAGGCTAATTTTGTTCAATATACAGTGCTCTGTATGTAGTTCACTGGTATATAGTCATAGTTTGATCTGAACTGATGTAGAGTTCATTCTAATTTGGATTTCAACATGATTTATTTGTTATAAAAAGGCTTGCTCGCTCTCCCACTATCTCTATCTCTCTTAGACTCTCTCTATGTCTCTCTCTCTCTCAAACACACACAAAATGTATGCGTGAACTTTTTCCGGTTGCGGTGCTAGACCGCCTCCTAATTCTGGCATCACACTGAACGCCGCAGTTCCAGTTTCAAATTTAACTGCTGGGCGCTTTTTAATGTTAGAGTGGAATTCGCTGGAAGCTGAATAATAAATGATGGCTGTCAATTTCCCCGTATGATGCTTCCTCTGTCTTACTGTTTGACAGTCTTAGAAAGTTTCTTCCTCTTTCTGCACTGTTGAAGTGACAGAACCGCGGGGGCCTGCAGGGGTCCGTCTCTGTAATTAACGCGCTAATTAAGCCGAGGACTCTGGTGCACGGGACTGCAGCTGACGGACAGCTGGGAGCCCTTTTCTAAATTAGAGCGGATTTAACATTTCTACGCCGTGCTCTGCCCAAAACGCAGTCATTCAAGAGGTGGAAATTTCTGTAGCGCAGCAGGACGTAAAGGGGAGCCAGGGGGTGAGAGGGTGCGGAGTAGAGGGCGAGGTAAATCAAGAGCACATCCTCCTGGGCCTGCCTCCTCCTCCCACGCCCCCGAGCCTTGCTTCCAGCCATCGTCTTTAAGCAGGCTGCCTGGTGACGGGAAGTGGAAGCAGTGGCATGCCAATGTGACCTCACTTCCTCTACTGAGCAGGTCAAGTTTGTTGGAACATCACAGGAGTGAATTGTTTTGACCAAAACAAGATTAGCTTGGCTGCACCAATAAGGATCGCTTTTCATTTCAGCTCCTGTTCATGTAACCGCTGAGTTTTAGTCCTTATTTTTATGAAGGTTTGGTACGCTGTGCTTGAGAGCAACACCGATGTTCTCAGCGCTTGTAATTCAATCTGGATAATGACTGTTTAGTGAATGTAATTTCATGTAATGTAATGCTGGAGCAATGCTGAATCACAGAAACCTGAACCTAAAGCTACCGTAAAACAAAAATGCACGCATGGCTGAATGCAAAAGAATTCTCCCCCAAATGGTGATTAGAAAGACAGATCTCAGGCACCATAGACGGGAACACCCCAGTGAGCCAGAATCTAGACGTCTAGAGGGGTGGAAATCTAGGTTGACTGACGTTTTGACATAAATGGATTAGGCTAACCCCAATATAGCTCTGGATTTACCCGGATGTAGCCTGGCTACATCCTCGTCGGCTAGAAAACTTTCACTTTTCAACCTAATGTAGCCGGGATTTCACCCGAACGTCTAGTCAGCATTTCACCGACTTTTCACCACAAAAATGTTCACTGGGACATTCTTTAATATCAATAATTCACAAAAGAATGTTTTTGCTGAGGCAGTGGCTTTTGGTGTTGAATCATAGAACCATGGGATTTTCTCAATGTCAGATGATTTCACAAGCAAGAACATAAGATATATACACACAATGAGATGTCTTCATATTTGAACAGGGCTAGCGCAGAATATGAATTGCTGTTGAAAAGTAAAACATAGCTTAAAGGCATGGCTGTTTCGGAATAAAAATGAACTGAGTATGTAAAGAATGTTTTATTTATGAGACTGGTAAAAGTGTGAAATATTGCCCTGACGCAAGGAAGCAGATTAATTTGGCTAAGTAAGCAGAGCTTCAGATGAAATGGACAGAGAAATATGTCCCTCCATAACCCTCCCTTCTGTCCTATAGCTCGCTATTCCAGTTGATTAAAAACACATCCTTTCCCTTACATTTGCGTGGGGGCATACAACCAATTAGTCAGCTGTCATAAATCAGGCCGACTCCTTCGTGGTTAGAAGGAAAATGATTTTCTTCTTGAAATAATAGGGGTATTAGACACTACTTCCACTGTAAAAAAAAATTGAGATCCAATTTTTATATGTACAATTCAAATATGAGTATACATTTTTTTTTAAGAAAACATAAAATGATTAATTTAACCCTTTTACTGTACATCAATTTTCATATGTAATACCTTCCAGAACGTTGACATGCACTCACGCATTAAACTCGCAGGGCTTTAAACTCAAATTCTACATGAGTAGCCATTTTCTATGCCATTTTACAAGACTTAATCTCATGAATATTTATGAGCAATTAGGTCATATGAAATGACTAAGAACGCCATTGCAGGACTGAACTGGACATGCATGTCCTGGCCTTTTAATTAAGGTTTTGTGCCGCACAAGTCTGTAATAACCACGGTAGGAGAAAAGGACATCGCACACCCCGCGGTAAGAGAACACTGTTGCAAGTTCAGCGTTTTCTCTGCGAATTTAGGACACCTCATTTAAACTATACCCAGGAATTATTAAATGCCCATATGCTGAAGGAAATTCAGGGTTCTATAATTAGCTATTCCATGCAGGAGAGATTAGAAAATTAAATTTGATATTGCGAAGTGAATGCTTCCTGTCTCGGATTCAATGACGAAAGACGTTCGTGTCTCTGAGCTCAATAAGAATGAAAGCCCGAGACTGATGTTCAGCGGTTTTACAAGGCTTTGCCCCAACTGGGGGAATCTTACTTTTGGACACGCGGTCTAAATTCTTCACACTTTGGATGAGACTCCTTTTTTCCAGCTAGAATTAGATCCGGCTCCCTTGAGCCACACAATTCTTGACGATCCCTCAATCAATCAAGCTCATTATAAGTATGGCCGTGCATTACGAGGAGCAGGTGGACGGGCCAGATAAGGTATCAAGATGTCTTTTCGTCTGTGGCGCAAAGATGCAGTGTTTCGGCTTCAAGTGAACAGCCAAGGTTAAACATAATCCGTTCCCTCTGTTCTCTGACTTTCACAGTGAGCTCGTCTATGAGGGTTTGAGGTTGAAGCACCGGCCACGTGATGACCTGATATGACAGCCTGGGGGATTAAAGCATTAATCTTGTTTCCCTTGTTCTTGCTTTGTACGGTGAACAAGCACGATGTTTAATGAAAATGTTGCCATTCGTTCTCCCTTATCTTCTTTTATTTTCTCTCATACAACCAAACACAATCTTCAGTGTATCTATTGTACAACAACTTAATCTGTGGTATTAAAGCAGATTACATTTTGCGGAAATATAACGGTTTTTACCTGGTATATACAGTGAGCACCATAATTAATTGGACAGTGACACATTTTTTGTTATTTTGGTTCTATACTCTAGCACTGAGTTTGGAAGGATACATTGACAATGAGGTTGAAGAGCAGACTGTCAGCTTTGAGGGTATATTCATCCATATCGGAGGAACTGTTTAGAAATTATAGAACCTTTAGTACATAGTCCCCTCCATTTTCGGGCATCACAAATATTGGACAGTTTAATATAATGTAGAATAAAGTAATCATTTTAAACCATCACTCTGTTGCCAGATATGCAGTAGATATGGATGGATCACATTAAGGGTTGTTTCTCCTGACAAATTTTCCTATTGAACTCTATGGAAAAATAAGTCCAGAGAAGAACCCTTCAAGTTATCCATACATATCTACTGCATATCTGGCAGCAGAGTGATGGTGTATGGCTTGTTTGATACGTCAGACCCTTGATGACTTAAAGCCATTTAGCCAACCATGTATTCCATACTGTTCCAGTGTAATTTACAGCTAAATCTAGTCCCACCCCCCAATTCCCATAGAGATCCATTCAAATGCAGAGAGGTTATAGTATCGCTTGTAGGAGTACCAGAAAATAAGATATCAAGAGTCTTTTGATATTGTTGGGTCACAGATATCAGGAAGTCATGGCATGCTAAGGATATGTGACAAAATATTAAAATTGATTACTTTATTCTACATTGTTAAACTGTCCAATATTTGTTGATGCCAGAAAATGGGGGGACTATGTACAAATGGTTTTATAATTTCTAAACGGTTCATCCGATATGGATGAAAATACCCTAAAATTAAAGTGGACAGTCTGCACTTCAACATCATTGTCATTGTATCTTTTCAAACTCAAAGTGCTAGAGTACAGAGCCAAAATAACAAAAAATGTGTCACTGTCCAGTGAATTATGGTGCTCTGCTCACTGTATGTCACCCTGAAAAATTCCATTACAAAGCAAATAAAAATAAGTAGTGATAATAAATGTTGCTCATTACTCGGCTGCACAGTTCTTGATTGTATTGTCATCTACAGTATATTGGCTGCATACAGGGTTCCATCCTTGCTTTCTGGTTCTCCCATACGTGCAGTGGCCAATTTGTAAAAAAACAATTTCAAGGGGGATGGTGGGGTCTGTGATAACTCTGAAAACCATTAAAACAAAGGGGATGGAAAGGGATGATGGCAGTTTTACAAATGGGGATGGATTTAGTCCATTTTGGCACCACCTTGCATCTCCCTTCAAATTGACCCCTGCCTACATGTGACCCTAATTCTCCCCAGCAAGCCACAGCTGCTTTAATGAGTGCTTGCAAATGTATTTTCAAAGAGGTTCATGAAATGATCCAAACCCTATAACAAACAGAAGCAGTGCAGTGGAGTATCCTAATCGTGCACCATGTGTAAATAAAACTTCTGGATGACATCACGATAAAGTAAATGACAGATTATGTATTGTTGTTGCTAAAATGAGCAGAATGAACAGGGATACAGCGGCTTAAAAGCAGGATGGAATCATTAGAAATAATGTAGTGCCCCCATGTGGAAGTAAGTGTTACATGCTTTTCTGTAGCAAGGATGGCTTAGAGAATTTCTTAAACAGATAAATACTTGTTATGTATCCTCTTAGATTGTATTTATTCTTCTCCTATGAAATTTAGTGTCAGCTAGAATAGAGTACAAATTGAGAACCACTGATAATCGCACGCTAACCCCTCGCTGTAGTTCAACAACAATTCAAATGAAATGACCCCTTTTGGTGATGTCAAATGAAAATGCGACACTTATTATTGGACTCTAACACGATTAGAGCTCTGTATGACCTTGCTATAGATCTGGCACTGAGAACCAGTGGCCTCAGAGGATAAGCTTGCTGAAATCAACTGCACCAGGAGGATCTTTACTAATACAATGTATGAGGTTGTCATGAAGTGATAGATTCCTTATTCCCTAATATCTCATTTACACCTGTCTTTATTCTCAAAAAACATATCACCATGTCCAATTTTGCCTAATGCCTAAAATAGCAAATTTTCCGTTTTAAAACGATCATTGTAGGTAATTGTGTTCTGTGTTCTTATTGGAAGTCCTCTTTTTAATGTCTGTTATAGTTCTATGGAGTAACTTAAAAGGATTCTATGTAACTTAAAGAAAGACTATTATATAAAATGCAATCTGACTGATTGACGGTTGTGTATCCTAGAGTCATTAAAAAATCTTCAACATTTTATATTTGTTATGCTCATTTATATTGCTTGGAAAGGAACTTTACTGCTTTACTGAATCTTTTTTAATTTTTTCCCTTCCCCACGTCAACCCAATTTGCATAAAGATCTTAAGATTATAAAACTCATCCTGTAAGAAAGTTCTTGATATAAGATAGTCTTGAACTTTTTTGTACTCTGGGCTGGTGGTAGGCCATGGTAGCCTATATAATCCATGGTAGCCTATATAATGTTAGCACTGTATGTTTTAGTGTATTACTGCTTTATAGTTTTAGACATATAAACTGGCAGGTTGTGGAGTTCATATTAGGCTTTTATCCACACCTTTACCCAGTGTGATGTAATTTATTTACAATATTAGAATGCATAATACCATCATAACGGACAGTTCACATTTTTGGTAATGATGGTTTGATTTGGATATACAGATCAAATTCTGACCCTGCCTTATTCCCATCTTTTTTTTTGCAACAATGGGTGCGTCCCAATATTTACCACTCCCCACCTACTTTCCTCCACTCCCCCACTACCACTCCTCTTCTACCCGGAAGTATGCAAATCTGCCTGAACGTTTCAAGTACAAGTATTTACATGTACACTATACAATGTACCTGACATTGCGGTTTGCGTCGAGACATTTATTAATATGTAACCATTAATGCGTAATTAAGATATAATCAGCAACATTAGATTAAAACGCAAAGATCCGTTTCCGGGGCAAGGAGGATAGGAGGTGGTAGTGGAGGAAGGGAGGGTGAATTTTCGAGTATTAGGACGCACCCAATGTAATTGTATTAATTTCAAATCGATGAAATAGACTTGTAATGTAATTCAACAATGAGCCATCGGGTGGCATAGCATATACATACTGGATCAAAGCGTGGTCGAACGGATGACGTCATGAAAAAGAGAGCAGTGGGGGCCTGGGGGGAAATGCGTCTTGACAGAAGACTCTTCTTCCCGGAAGGAAACCGGCCGTAGGAAATAAATTGGGTATTTTTTCTTTATTCCTTTGTAGAAATAAGTACGGGAAGTATTACTTCCGAACGATTGTCAGATTTATCAACAAAGCAACGCGCTGCGTTGTTTCAGTGAGCAACTGAACGTCAGCTTGCAAGATAGCGATCAGCACGCACACAGAGCTAGGTATGATTTTAGGGGTTCGTGTATTAGTCGTAAGAATGCTTAGCCTTAGCAACATGAAGATCCCGAATTTTTTCTGCTGTATCGACTGGCTGTCTAATTCGCTCTATTTATAGGTTACTTGGTTACTTATTCATGTCTCCTGCTCAGGCTTAGACATAACTGGATTGCAAGCTTACTTTACTGAAGGTACTGAAGACCTAAACAATGTTAACTTGCTTTGCTGTCGTTGATATCCATTACGACAAATGTCTTGCTGGATTGCCTTTGTGTGGCTAATGTTACATCCTAACATGTTGGATGTCAGTTTGGCATGCGGTTACGATACTGTGTTTTAATCAGTTCTTGGCTGCAGAATGTTGAAGCAGACTATCGTAGCCTATATAACGTTATCGTACTACCTAATATTAGTAGGCTACAAATAATGCAATGCTTTGGTCACTCATCAAAGGGTCGTAGCTACTTGCATTAAAGGATTACAGATTCTTCACCGTGTAACGAATGTTAGACGTAAAAATAAATGTATTTGACATTAATCTGGTTGTGCTGAACCAAGCAGATTTGCAACCGTGTTAGTCAGTCACAATCTTTATCTTCCAAATGTGATCAACATTAACTTAGATATGTGATAACGTATTTAGGTGTTTCTCCGGGTCAATAAATGTGTTTTGAAGAGATAAACCACAGAGATTCCTACTTGATAAATCGTTATTTTTGTTTGCTTCATGTATTGGCAGAAATGATGTAGATATGAGGTGCATGACGGCAGATTTCATGAGGAGAGGAGTAGCGGGACATTGTCAGCTTTTTGAATCTTCACGGTGGCAATGGAGGAGGAAGCAAAGCGCGGCAGGCTGTTCGAGGACGCGGAGTTTCCGCCAGGGGATACCTCCCTGTTTTCTGACTACACCACCCCCATCTCAAAGTTCCAAGATTATATCACTTGGATGCGGCCACAGGTGAGAGCCGGCTGTTGAATATTTACATTTGAAGTTTGTTGCAATCTGTCATTACTTGTTTGAGCATTGTGAACAGTGCACGACCATGAGTTAATGATCCACGTGGATGTGTTTTTGCCAGGAAATCTGTCAGTCACCTAAAATGTTTCCAGAAAATCCAAAGGAGGGCCACGTGAAACAAGGGCTTCTGGGAGATTGTTGGTTCTTGTGTGCCTGCACTGTACTACTGAAGAATGACCACATGATGAACAAGGTAGTCATCGACATAACTACATAACTGCCATTTTAACAAAATCATCCATCACTGGAACCTCTAAACATTAAAACTAAGTCCTCAACAAATTAATTGGTACTAAAATTAATTGGTATTAATAGGAACTCTTAAGTGAAGCAGGCAGAGTTGAAGAGGGGGTAGCCTTCCTGGGGTTGAACTACACGTGTGACGTGTGGAATACATACAATATTTACTTTGGAATATTGTAACTTACTTTTAAAAGATTAAAATTAATTTAGGTTTTAGTTTGTATGTGGTCCTAAAAACAATGCAATTAATCAGATTTAGAAGTAGAATTCCTGCTACTACGGTTTGACTGGTGTAATACTGTCAGTGTACTTCTTTGATTATTTTTTACACAGTTTATAGGTATTTCCTCCCTACTTTCACAATTTAAAAAGCAATGTGAATGGTCATGTAAAACCAGTTGTAATCCAATTCCAGTTTTGTGTCCTGACCTAAAACCTGGATATTCTACATGGAAGCAATGGTGAATATTCAATAAAGCGTACTATGTCTCAGGTCCTGCCTGCCGGACAGCCACAGTGGGGAGAACGCGGGTACCAGGGCCGCTTCGGGTTCTGCTTTTGGCAGTTCGGCTGCTGGGTGGATGTGGAGGTGGATGACCGACTGCCTTGCATTAATGCCAAGCTATGCTTCTCCCACTGCCAGTCTCCCAGTGTGTTCTGGGTAGCACTACTGGAGAAGGCATATGCCAAGTGAGTGGAAATGTTGCAAAGTCATTTTTTTAAGAGAATACATGTGATAAATTAGTTAAAAGTGAATTCAGTACTGATACTATTAAGAACGTTGTTTTACACGGAGAGTAATTTATAAAGGGAATAATTTACCAGGGATTGTAGTAGGAAAAGAGAATTGATATGAAAGTTCAGGTGCTGGATCCTCAGTTCATAAACTGTGCATACCAGTGAGAAGGACATCACTCACAATCTGATCTGTCCTTCTCTTTTGTAGGCACAGTAGGAAAAGAGACCATTGGAGTGTTTAAAAACAGACTTGGTACAGTCCTAGATGCTCTCTAAACTGTAAAGAATGGAGCTCCATGTGATGAACTGTTTACGTGAAACCATGACCACAACATAGACAGTCATCATTGGTTGAAATGAAGCTTGTGTTGCTTTGCTATGTCAACCTTTGGGTGGCATCTGTTGCATCACCACCCCCTACCCCCCTACACCACACGCCCTTTAGGCTTCATGGATCCTACGAGCGGCTGTGGGCAGGACAGGTTTCGGATGCCCTGGTTGACCTCACGGGGGGCCTGGCTGAGCGTTGGAGCCTGAAGGATTCTGGGAAAGAGGAGAACCAGCAGGGAGAGAATCGCAAGTCAAAAAAGAAGCTTGATCTCAGCAGACTGCAAGGAGTGATAGACAGGGGTACAGTGAGCTGTTCTGTGCACAGCGCCCCTGGAGGTAAGACTGAGAACTGCATCAGTATATTTTAAAGTAGCCATTCAATCCTGTAACTTTGTGATTTGTCAAAGAATTTAGAACCGCATGTTTGAACAAGTGTAACATTTTTCAGTTATTTACACAGCACTGGGTCAAGCGCATAGGCTCTATGGTTGTAGGTATGATGGAGCATGTTTTTAAATAACAAATAACTAATATCCATTTGTTGAGTGTGGTTATGCTTAATTAAAAAATATGTTTATCATGTAAAGGTTGCAGGGATGCGGATGGTTCTTCCTCAAAATCGGAATTTAAATAGCATCACCGGACAAACAGATTGGTCTGTGGTCACACTGATTACATCTAAATCTCACTTCAAATGGGTTTTGCCAAAATCCAAGTGCAATAGCCGTAGTGTGCCAGGGAAAACTCAGCAATCGGTCATAGGTTACTTGGTTTTGTTCTGGTCGGCTCCATGAAGAGGCATCCATTGATGAATAACACGCATCGTGGTTTAAGAAGTGACGATTTTACATCCACATTTTCCTCATTATAGCACTGAATTCAAAGCAGCTTATCGTAACACCTTCCATTCAGTTCACACTAAATGAGTCTCATGACTAACTACTGGCACGTGTACAATACGCCAAGTGCAGGATGTTAAAGGAGGTCCCTGTGAAAAAGCCAGGTAAGCAACTGCCGATAACCATATTAATCTGTTGAGGCATTCTTGGATAAATGAAGCTTAGCCTGTTGTGTGCTAATAAGAGGTTTCCTTTGAGATGTCTTACTCTAACTGCATGGCTTTGTTAGACTGCTTTTTAGGACAGAAGCACACTATTTTTTTCTGAATAGCCACATGACCTGGTAAGGTTCTTATATAAAGCCGTGTGTAGTGGACAGTTGTATATGGAGTGGGGGCTGGAACATGTCCTGTTCAACAGTCATGGTAACTGTATTAACTCCAACCCCCTCCCCCCTCCCCAGGTGCGAGTGAGTTGGGGCAGTACCACGCGCTGAGTGTGATGGAGTGGACTGACGTGATGATGGAGACGGGTGGACACGTGCGTCTGCTTAGGATCCGGAACCCATGGGGACGGCGCTGCTGGGGAGGTGCATGGAGCGAGAGGTGTGTAGGGGGGGGCTCTTGGGCTCTTAACCTTTGGCCCAATCAGCTTTAAAGAGTAACTACACCCACTCTCTTAGCCTGTCTCTGCCTACTATACAATTTATAAAAATACTTTGTGGGGTGAGCGAGGGAGAGGGGTGGGGGCGGAGGAGCTGTGTCCATCATCATTTGCATAAATTAAGGTGCATTGTACAAATGGTTCCGTATAACTCGGATCAAACTGTCAAACTGGACATTGCACATAAAATATGAATCAACCGCATGGCCTATTTCTCACCTCAAATATTTTCTGAAATATTTTAGTGGACTATTTAGGTGGAATAAGAAAGTTGAACAGGACGCCACATTGCTCCGGTTTAAAAATGTGGAGGCGAAACAAAAATAAAAAAAAGTGATCTAGAGTGTAGTTACCCTTTAAAGCTGCAATCTTTTTCAGTTTTGGTGGATTTGGCGACATCTGTGGAGACTGGTGGTCACGGCAGTTAGTGTTCATACTCCAAATCCCAGAGTTCCATATGATACGAAGCCACAAACAAAGCGGCGTGATTTGCTTGGGGGTTTGACACGAGGAGCGCATCGAGTGTTGTGAGAGCAATGTGTTTAACGTTGAATTGCTTCAGTAAATATTCTGTTCTATAACTAGATTGTGTAAAGGAGCCGTTTAATTTGCTGTGGTTAAAGGTGTATGCTAAATTCCTAAAATGTCAATGTAGAGGAGCACGTAAAGAAGAAGTTCGGTATTTAGCATGTTAAGCCCTGTTAAAAGGTTATTTACGATCATATACAACGGTCCATATCAACATTTTGACAAACTTTGCAGATATATTTACCTTTTAAAGATTTATAGAACTATTTTCAGTCGCCGTACATCCATACAGTAAACTTCCACTTGAAATTTTGGTAGGTCTTGGCTGAGTTTGAATTAGAAACTTTCCAAAATAATTATGAAGTATTTCCGGTTTCTGGCTGCGGATGTATATCTAAACCGTTGGTGTCAATAGATTTAATAAAATGATAAACCCCATACAAAGCCTATTTTGCGATGATTTTTGTGTCAGAACATCACCAGTGACCACTCGGTGAGTTTTCCGTCTTTGAAAACGAGAGTTTATGGTGTTTTTTGAAGGATTTTCTATTATGCACGTCTACATCCATTGTGTAAGTTAGCTGTGACGTGAGCAATAAACAATATATCTCAAGACTGCAAAGTTTGTCAAAATATTGATATGGACTGTTGTATATGATCGTAAATAACATTGTAACAGGGCATAACATGCTAAATATCAAACTTCTCCTTTAAAGGAGGATGTCAGGTATATCTCATTGACAGTGCAGTGACCACATGGTCTCTGTCTGTCCTGTCTGTCTGTCCTGACAGCGGAGACGGCTGGACAGAGCTGAAGCCGGGCTGCTCTCAGGATCTGCTCAGCCGCACACAGGAAGGAGAGTTCTGGGTCGACGAGGCAGAGCTCCTGAAGGAAATAGATGAAGTCACTGTGGGATATCCAATCAGCGATCAGGGATTACTTCAAAGTATTTATACAGGTACCCTGTGGTCATGTGTGTGTTTCACCACATCTAATCCATAATCACAACGAAGAGGTTGCTTTCTTTCTGAGGATTAAAGGAACTATTTCCAAACGAACACTTTGGTATAATGTAGGGTTACAACTGATTGGCCCTTGACAACTGTCCTCTGTCCAATAGGAAACGAGTTACCTCACAGCCAGCAGATGGGTGGTTGCTGGATCAAAGGTCATTCCGCAGGCGGTTGTCGTAACAACAGCAGTTATGGCAACAACCCCAAGTTCTGGCTGCAGGCGTGTGAGCCGGGAGAGGTGCTCGTGTCTCTTCTGCAGCACAGAGGATGGAGACAATCCTCCATTTCCAAAGGATGCAGTAACATAGAAGATCCACTAGAGGGCAGCCCTGAACAGCACCAGGACTACCAAGCCATTGGATTCCACATGTGGAAGGTAGCCCATTAGGAGAAATATTTTCACTGAGCCCTCTGAATCAAATCAATTTATCCTAGTATACTGTAGTGCTAAGTGCTTTTATTTATTTATTTTTATTATAAATTTGTGTGTTACTCATAAAATGTGAATTTTATGGCGGATGTTTGTGGAATTTATTTTCCCCCCAGGTGGAGAAGAAGCACTTTAACCTGACGCGTACTCTGAACAGAACACCCTGTGCCTCCACCCGCTGCCATGCCTATGAGCGGGAGGTCACGATGCGCACGCACCTGGGAGCCGGGTTCCACCTGCTCATCCCCAGCACCTTCCTCCAGGGGGCAGAAGCGAGCTTCCTGATTCGGCTCTTCTCCTCCACCCCCGTGTCCCTGAGGTAGGTGCGGCCGTATCCCTGGGCGACGAAGCTTCTGGAGAACGAAGCAAAGTTTATCTCGCTCAGAAAGCGCTTGGCACGTTATGGCCAGGCCAGTTGTTATGGTTTTTGAGACTCTGTTGGGGGTTCATTAAGTAAAGCGGAAAAAAGGGTTGAATGTGTCAAGTGGTCAGTGTAAAATGTTGCCCCCATTCACTTTGTGCTCTGCGATTGTTCTCGTTTGTTTGTTCTTTCATTGCTTGTTTAAGCTGGGAATGATAGGCCTCAAATGTCCCTGCAGAGCAGCCAGGAGACAGATTGAGAAGTTTATGCTCTGTGATGTTTCTTCTTTGTTTGCTTTCATGTAATCGTTCAAAGCTGAGAAAGATGGGTCTCAAATACCTCTGAGCAGTATTTGTGGTGGAAAATGGCGGGTGTGTGCGCGGCCTCAAGCGGGTTTGTGTCTCACGACAGTGTGCTGAAGTCCCCCCACCCCCCGGCCACGACGGTCTCGGACGGGGAGTGGGAGACCAGCCGCTTCCCGGGGAGGTGGGTCCCAGGGATTTCGGCAGGGGGAAGCAGGAACTTCCCGTCCCACCGGACGAACCCACACGTGCCTCTCGCAGTCAGCTACCAATCCAGCGAGCCCAACACGAGGATCTCACTGCGCCAGCACTGCCCCGCCAAAGCCCTCCAGCCAATCGGCTTCCACATATACCGGGTGAGCGCTCTCTCGCACAGGGCGGAATGGTAAATGGTAAATGGACTGCACTTATATAGCGCCTTTATCCAAAGCGCTTTACAATGGCCTCTCACTCACCCGTTCACACACACATTCACACACCAATGACGGCAGCCACCATGCAAGGCTCTAGCCTGCTCATTGGGAGCAATTTGGGGTTCAGTGTCTTGCCCAAGGACACTTCGACATGTGGACAGGAGGAGCCGGGGATCGAACCGACAACCCAGCAATCAGCGCATGACCCGCTCTACCTCCTGAGCCACAGCCGCCCCATAGAAGCCATAGACTAACATGTAAGGCCATTTGTGAATCAAGGAGCACAGTCGCTGTGAATTTCAGAGTCACTCTTTTACACATCTTTGTGCCTGAATGGTAAAGGCGAATTATGTTTTTAATTCGTCTTTGCATTTGTGTATGTCTGCGTGTGAATGCGTACATGCTTGTCTCTGCATTTGTGTGTGTGTGTGTTTGTGTACACACGTGCTTGTGTGTGTGCGCGTCTGCGTACGCGCTGCAGGTTCCTGAGGGGTCCGTAGATCCGCAGATCTCGCAGGACCAGGAGCCTCAGGCGAGCTGCGTGCCCCACTGCTACACCCCAGAGGTGTGCCTGCACTGCTGCCTGGCGCCCGGGGCCTACGTCATCCTCCCCTCCATCTATCAGCCCCAGTGCAAGGGCCACTTCACCGTCACTGTGGCCCAAAAGATCCACAGGTACAGATCACACGGCTAAACCAGCAGCTCATGTCAATTCATTTAGAGCCCTTACAATGAATAGACGTGTGCAGTCAAAATACTGCATTATTTATTGATTGATAAATTGAATTCATGCATAATATTTGGAAACGACAACATGCAGTGTTCTTTCCCTGCTATTCTTTACTTTGGTTTTATCCGGATTTAATTAATGACAATTCCAACTGTGTAAGAAATGAAAGAATTAATTAATCTCGCCTGTTAGCATTGACCATTGCTGTATGAAGTGCGTGTTTTGTTTCAAAAATTTCAAAATGAGCATGCGTGACACAAGTGCTCAACCACACTTGTTTTTTTCCCGTCTAGGAAAATAGTGAAGAGCCAGGAAGCCTTAGGACAAATCATACAGGAGGTGAGTTTCTGCTTTTAGGGTTTAGGTGGGCACCCCTTTTTTAGGGTTCAGGGGCGCACCCTTTTTTAGGCTTCAGGTGGTGGGCACCTCTATTTCCCCTGATGGCCCAACAGGGTTTATTACACAGACTGTGAATTTTTAGTGACTGCAGTGGGTCAGGATGTTGGCGTAATGTTTTATCAAAAAGCTAGACTTTTGTTTGGTTTAACCTATTTGAGGCCTGGGGCTTATACGATGAAGCAGGATTGCTGATTTAGCTTGATAACTGCATTGTGTAAAACCCAGAATCCTCCCAAATCTGAACATGGACTTAAGTAAAAAGAACTGTTCCGGGTTTTACTCAGTGCAGTTATCCAGCTAACTCGGTAGTCCTGCTTCGTAGTATAGCCTCCGGGTTTGGTTGCCGTGCCCCATAAAGCCAAACGATTTTTCCTCTTACATTTGTCTGTGAGTCATCGCTTTCTGCAGTGTCCATTTTATTTTCACCAGCTCCACCAGAGGGCATTTGCAATGACTGTGAGAGGCGTGTAGGCTGTAATATTTAAAGTTATTTTCTTTTGCAAGAGAAGAATGAAATGCCATTACGGATTTCATTGTGCCTGTATTTTTGTGCTGCGTTCCATAATTTCCTCAACTGAAATATTTAGTATGACAGGTATTTAAATATGAAAACCTGATGAAAAATGTCACACATCACTATTATTATAATTTAATGCTGTTCATACGGCAGAACCGACTGCACTACAGATGTAAAACAAAATGCATATTTTGCTACATAGTTTTTAAGATGATCTACTCCTCCACTCCTCTGTCTGTCTCTCTCTCTCTCTCTCTCTCTCTCTTTCGACAGGTTTCAAACATCTCTGTGATGAGCAGCTAATGCTGGGAGACCTCCCCCTCCTGTATGGTGACGTGTGTTCGGCCTCTGGCCCGAGATGAAAGTACCCCCCCCCCTTCCCCAGCCAGAGAGTCTTTATTTGTCCACAGAGGGCAGGCCATAGCGATTAGTACATCACGGCCCCCCCTCCACTACCTCGGCAATAATGGGAGGCGACATGACTTGGCGGTATAAACAAACAGGCCCAATTGAAGGGGCCCTCTCCCTACTGTCCGTCCGCCGCCAAAACAAAGACGCCACTCATGAACCCTCTCGAGGGGGGGGGGACTAGAAATGGGAGCGCAAAGCCGCACCCGGGGCTCCCCTGTCCGACCGTCCTAGCCTGCACTAGAACCAGAGAGAGATGGAGAGATGAGCTGCTCTTTGAAACCAGTACGGGTGGGAGAGAGGAGAAGTAGCAGAGGTCCCCGGGACTCCAAACGTGCCGCTGGCAGAAGTAGGCATACCCATCTGCGTTCAGTGCCCGTGCAGCACTTAACAGCACCTATGAATTCTTCTTGGCGAGGGGGAACTTGGAGAACGCGTTTGGCTGGACATCCTGTTCCACTCATTAATAATTTGGCTTTGTGGGGTCTGCCCGCTGCGCGCTTGGTTACTTTCCTCTGGGTTTGTTTCGAGCTTTGCTCATCTTTGGAAACCTTCAAATGATTTTAGATAAGAGAAAAAAACCATATACTGACAAACAAAGTTATGACAGCCCCATTGACTTTTCACCATGATAATTACCAGCCTGTTCTTTTTGAAAGGTCATAAGAATATCATTTGTGGTTATATTAGTTATTTTCTTGACGGCTCCCTTTGCATAGCTTTTGCTTGGTTTTGATGGGTCTTATGATCTATGATCTATATGCCTACGTTCTGTTCACATTTTATACTTTTCATTTGTGCGGTACTTCCTACACATTGCAGTACTTCCTACACATTTCAGTACTTCCTACACATTGCAGTACTTCCTACACATTGCAGTACTTCCTACACATTTCAGTACTTCCTACACATTGCAGTACTTCCTGCGCATTTTCCCGTTATGAAGGTGGCAGAGCACATGATGAAAACCAAGCAAGCCGGGTTTTGTGTCTGAACTTTGCTGAAATGCCAAGTGTTACTAAACTTAAAATATATATTTTTAATTGGGGCATTTTAAACGTTTAAATATTATGTTCACTCAAATGTGACCTGTATGAACTGTGGTGTATTTGTGTTCATCTAAGAAGTTTAAGAATAATACAAATTAAAAAAATTCTGAAATAAATTTAAAATAGAAAATGGATATGTTGTGTGCAATAAAAAGGTTAAATAAACCATGACGTGTCCTATGCTACTTTTCTATAATGAGCAGCGTCACAGACTATTGAAGATGACGCCGAGGAACGAAACATTGTACCTAGCCTACAACACGTCGGCTGTTAATAATATATGATACGGAAGGCGCGGGAAATTATGAAAAGGAAGGTCGAAAAATAGGCGATACGGCGGAACAAAATGGATAAGACATTTCAACAATGTGTAACGCATACGCTGTGTCGATGCACGCTGACACTGCACGATGCGCGCCCCCGCCTCTGTGCACGCCGCTGTTCCTGCGGAATTCAGGGGGCTGTTGTCAGACTCCGGAGACATACACCCATATAGAAAATAATGAACAACAAATTTGACGCGTGAGTAAAGAGACCCGTTTTTGAAGCGATGCAGATTACTCGCTGATCGCAAATGATTAGTTGTTGTGCAATTAGCTCGCTGTCTGCGTTGTTCTTGTTGTAAAGAAAGAGGCGTGTCTCCGCGAGTCTTACATAGGCAGAGGTCACACACGAGTGCCTGTCATGTGTCCCACGCTCGCTGTGTCCTGTATCGTGGGTGAACATGAATCGGGCAGCCGATTGTCCATTCTTAAAATGCTGTCTCAGTCTGGGGGGAAAAATGCTTGTGTTTGAACGAGCAGGGCCTGTCAGGCCGTAGCTGAATCCTCGGGTTGTAAGTCGATGAAAGGCAGGGGCAGGTGCGCTGGGACTCGGTTGGAAACTCCCTTCTGCTCTGGCCGCATTGGAAGGCTTTCGAATAAAGGCATGCATGAATATAAATAAAAATCAAAACTTAAAAGTGATTAGCAATCATATGTTATCAGAAAAAACAAGAACTCTTGCAGTTGTACGAGTCACAAACTAGCTTTAGTTAGCACTAGCCATATTAAAGTTTGTAGTGCTAACAGCTGGTTTGCTAGCTAGTTTAAGCAAACATAAAAACATGTTTCTATCAAGTTACATTAATTAATGTGTGTCTTGTTGAACAGCTGTTAGCTAATTTACTAGTTTTAATCGGAAAATATAGCCGTGGTGCGTTAAATAGCAAGTAATGCAATGCTAGCCAGTCTTGCGGCTTGCAATGGTTAAAACTGCTTGCTAACGTTAGTGAAGGATAAACGTGAGCGAGCTTGCAATGCAATTATTATTACCAATGATTTTTATTTTGTCTTACAGAAACTTTAAGTTATTTACCATTGTTTACCATAAAGTGTAGAAGGCAGAAGTGGTGTTCATAGTAAGCTACTCGCATTAACTTGAAGGTGTATTTTAACCTGTAAAATATTTTTATTTTATTTTAGACCTACAGTAGTGGAATACTCTTATACAATTTGCTCGTGACCCCATGTTCTGCCCCCCGCACAAATACATTAATGAAATAAGTTATTCGTTACCAAAAACTTTTCCAAACTCATTGCAAAAATGTGTGTATTTCCAAGATATTATGTATTTGCTAGTAATATTTTTTATTTGATTCAGTGTGTTAATATGTTTCACATAATACCAGTGAATGTTTGGAGACTAGTGGCAGGAATGTGTTTCTCTGTAGAACCTAAAGTGGCAGATTGTGGGACAGAACCTCAGTATACAGGCTGAAGGAGGTGCAGTGTGCGTACGCGTGTGCGTACTCATGTGCGTGTGTGTACCTGACTGTGTGTGAGAGTGATAAGGGGACTCTGTCTGCTGCAGTCTGAAAGATGACGACAGCGGGGACCACGATCAGAACGAGGACAGCAGCTCACCGAAAGAGTGTGAAAAGGAAAAAAATGAGGAGGAAGAGAAGGACGAGAATAAGGGAAAGGTGCGTGAGTGTGTGTAGCTGTGCGTGAGTGTGCATAGCTGTGCGTGCACGCCTGCAAATTTGTGAATCTGTTCCAGAGTGTGTGCGTGTGTGTGGGAATGCATGCGAGTATGTGCACGTGCATTAGATTCTGCGGACGTGCGCGTGCGTGCAAGTGTGTGGGAATGCGCGCACACGCTAACAAATGTGTGGGTGTGTGAAAGCTTGTGCCCCAACCATTTTTTTCATGCAAAGTAAAGACTTGACTAGCAGGCATAACACGATCCTGATCGTGTTATGCCGGAGATTAAAGTGGTTTGTAATTCTCACTTTTGCATAGCTTCGTGTAATGAGAACGGCATGGTTAGAGCAGATGCCAGTGCGTGCATTAGCGTATGCCAGCGCACACTATGACCTTTACATTATTACAGTAATGGTGCTGCTGAACTGACTCAGCGGTTTAGACCTATTCGGTGGCACCTATGTACTGACAGTTTCTCTCTCTCTCTTTCTCTTTCTCTCTCTCTCTATCTCTCTCTCTAGACAGCTGTGGCTGGCGTGGGGGAACACCCCCTGCAGTATAACTACTCCTTCTGGTACTCTCGCCGCACTCCGGGTCGACCTGCCAGCTCTCAAAGCTATGAACAGAACATCAAACAGATCGGGAGTTTTGCCTCTGTGAGTCATTCATAGTAGTAGTAATAATAATAATCCACGTCATTATCATTAATATAATCATAAGAAGAAGCGACTTCCATTTGCCCAAGGTCACTGTACATAGTGGCAGAAGCCTCAGTTCTGTTTTTAAAACCCCACACGTTCTGCATCCTCACCTGACATGTTTTTTTTTACTTATGACTATACACATCTTAAATATGTTCAAACCTGGACTTTTCTACCACTGGGTGGCACCGTTTTACAACTTGAAAGGTTACAGTTCTTACAGGTATATTTCAGCATATTAAAAAAGCTCTGCCATGGAAAACCGTGTGGGAAGTAATTATTTTTATTGCTATTGAAAAGCAAGTGGGCTATAAACAAGTTTGCTCTCTAAATTCATCCTGCATAGGGTCTGCCTTTTGCAAACACCTGCCACAAACAGCCGTCTCTTTCTGCCAGGTGGAGCAATTCTGGCGCTTCTACAGTCACATGGCCCGGCCCGGCGACCTTACAGGCCACAGTGACTTCCACCTCTTCAAAGAGGGCATCAAACCCATGTGGGAGGTGCGTTTGTCGGTGCAGCACGGTTCGGCAGCCTTGGAATGTTTTGTTAGCTTGTTGTCATCGACAAATACTGGATTTTTTTTAAGAGAGCCCCGCTTCCTCTAGTGGCATTAGCTATAGATATAGATATAGAACCATAGACGTGACATATCATGTAATGTAATAGTAATTTGGAATTCTGAAATGGAACAATACGGCAGCCATCTTACCTGGGTACAGCTATAATAGGAACCTTTGGCAAAAGTGTCATGTACTTTCTAACCCACTGTGATGTCATAATCGGGTCTCAGAAGCCAGATAGCTAACGATTGGCTCATAGATATAAAACCATGGTTACTGGTCACCATCTTACCTGGGTATGGTCTCAAAAATAGTGCCATTAACTATGATATATGTCACATCTATGGTTCTATATCTATGATTAGCCTTCCATTATTTTCCCCCACTGCCAGGATGATGCCAACAAGAGCGGGGGGAAGTGGATCATTCGCCTGCGCAAAGGCCTGGCGTCCCGCTGCTGGGAGAACCTGATCCTTGCCATGCTGGGGGAGCAGTTCATGGTGGGGGAGGAGATCTGCGGCGCCGTCGTCTCCGTGCGTTTCCAGGTAACGCCCACGTATAGCACCCACACCCCTGCCTGGAGGGTCTCGCACTTATGGCCTCGTTACGTGAGAGCACTGCTATGTGATGGTAGAAATGTGCTTTGTCTGACCTGTTTGTAGTTGCTTCAATGACCTTCGGCAGGCACTCATCGTACGTTGCTTTGGGTAAAAGCTTCTGTCAAATAAATGTAATGTAATATCATTAGTGAACATAGAGCAACAAGGCCAGAAGGCGTAGGCAGAACAGGCAGAAACTGAGGTCTCGTCACTTCTGATTAAAACCAATTTGACGTGATCGCCTTGTTCTTCGAACCAATCCACAAAACCACTTCAGGGATGTTTCATCATTGCTTCCTTCCAAAGCCTCTTTGCTGATGGTGAATGCGCTCTTTACAGTTTTGGTTCCATTGTAAGTCACTGCAAAAGAACATCAGCTAAATGGCAGTAACGTCCTGGGCCATAAGGTTGTGGGTTTGAATCCCAGATGGGCTGTTGAAGCCTTGTTGAAGTCTAGTTGCATACATGAGTTGTGTACATGTTTGTTCAATATTAAAGTATGTCCTTGTTAAGGATGTCCAGAACGAACACAAACGGTTAATTTGAGGCTGTGGTTTTTTCAGGTTCTGGTTGTGCTTTTTCCACATGGTTATTTGTTTGTATATTTCAGGAAGATATCATCTCCATCTGGAACAAGACTGCCAGTGACCAGGCTACCACCGCCCGCATTAGAGATACACTGAGGAGAGTCCTCAACCTGCCACCCAATACCATCATGGAGTACAAAACTCATACTGACAGCATTAAGTATGCTCACTCCCACATACACATGCACATACATGAACACATACACTCTCTCTCACACATACAAATATACACTACATGTACATGAGCACACATATATGGTCTCTTTCTCTTTTGCGTTCTAATGCGCGCACACACGATAACAACAGCATGATTATTAGACATGGGAAGTCAGTTACCAGTCCACTGATGTTGTGCCTCTCTCTGGTTCTTTGTTTTTGATTGGTCAGGGCCTGGGAGGATTTCCATGGCTTGGTGACTGCCAGTGGGGGGCGCTAACTTCAGATCTTTTGAGTCTCTGCAAAGGGTAGGTCGGTTTTTTGACATATTAGCATCAGCCTTGAAGTCACTTATACGTGTTGGTGCATTTTTTGTAAATGCATAAGTGCACCCATATCGTTTATTATGTTTGTCTGCCATTTTCCTATGTGAGTGTGTTGTCTTCCTGCCTTTTCCTCAACCAGATTTGTATTTGTGGTCTTTTGGGTGGAGGAATATCCAGAGGAGAATGTCCGCAAATAAATCATCACTGTTTCAAAGAGAGAGAGAGCGGGAGATGGTGAGAACGAGAGCCAGTGCGGGGACTCAATCCTTTCTGATGGCCTGTGGAGTAGCTTCTCTTAACATCACTCATAATATTTGAGCCATACCAAGGACGAGCTAAACGAGGAGCCGAAATGTCAGCAGAAAACACGGCCGTCGTTAATGGGGCTTTGATCCAGTAAACACAACACACCCGACAAGATGACCTAGCTGAGGACGACCGTCTCGCTCTCTCTCTCGCTTTCTCTGGTGCATAAGGGAGCCTGCGTAGTCAAATTCCCAGCCGCTGTGATATGGGCAATAACTGTTTAAGAGCCTTCAAGAAAGAAAAAAACGGAAAAAAACCTAACCAAAACCCAAACTTAAATGAGTAATGACTATCATCATATTACATGTGCATATTGCAGCTCCTCATATTAGTATTGGGGTGGTGCACTATACAGCAGGAAAAGGTTCCCACAACGATACAATTATTATTTTAATAAATAAATGGACAGGCCTGGAGACTGTTTTACTGTAGTGCAGTATTTTAATTACAGTATTAGTGTTATTTTTTTTTAAATAAAAGAAGGAAAAGAAAAAAAAAAGATATTTCTAAGTGGACGCTGAGGGATCACTGGAGGATTCTGTCTTGATTCTTACCTTTGACCCGGAAGTGGAAACATCCCCAAAGGACAACGACCATCCAAAACGGTGGCCGTTTTGTCGCCTGGAGCGTCTCTTTCAAATGGACTGCCGAGCTGCCTATATCACTGTGCCTGGACTTCAGCCCGTCTCCTCCAAATTTAAAAAGCTGAAGGTTTTTTTATTTTTATTTTTAAATCGAATGACGTTTAGGATTCCAACGTGAAAACTTAATGGCAGTGCCATCTCTTAAGATGCAGAGGGATGTGCGGCTGTGTTATTACGCTCTAACTTGATAGTGCCCGGCCCCCAAGCACTGATCCAGGAACACCTAACTCAACCCTAATTTTAACCTCTTACCATTTTGCAGATCTAATCCAGGATCAGTTATAGGAACACTATCTATTAATTACCCGTTACTACTGCCTGGGATTCAGTAGGTGGTGCTGTTCTGCAGGAAGCTCTGTCATTCAAAAAGAGAATTGTGTTGCCTGGTTTCACCTGATTGATTATAGCAATAAATGTCAATTATGCATCTGCTGCTATTGAAGTTTTGTAGTGTCATATTCTGTGATGTTACTTGAAATTCCACTCCTCTCTTTAAAAAAACAAAAAAACATCTCAATTGACAGGAAAACATCTCGGTATTATGACCGGTATCGTAGCTGCTTTTTTGTAGCAGTTTTAAAACATACAGCCTGTAGAAAATGTTGGAGTGCTTTTATTATTTTAAATCCTTTGAAACCATTGTGTTTAAAATACCAAAGTCAATATATTGACAATGAGTGACAACTGTGTGAGTGTTGAAAGTTTGTACATAAAGATCTCAAGATTTTTTAAAGTTTCGCTAAACCGGTAGGGACGAACAACGTACAAGAAAACACTTTTTCTGCTTATTTTGGCAAAATAAATGGAGCACTGATAATAGCCAACCTACAAGGGACCGTAATAAAACAGCTGTTGCTAACCAAATTGTTTTAGGGTAAGCAATAGCAGATTGACTGGTTGTCAGCACAGCATTGTGTCAGGGTTCTGTCAGTATTGTATAATGCAGAGAAAAACATTGGCAAGCCAACAACATTAACCATCCACACTAAGTATCTAACATTGCCAGTAATGTATCATAGGAATCAGTCCCCCCGATCTGAACAGCAATGTAGTAAGAATTATTTTCACATTGACTGGTAGTATTTCGATGCAATTAAATTAAGAATAACTTGAGTACCTCGAAAAATATATACTGTACATACATTTATACTAGTTACTGAGTCAGCCAGGGTGGGTATCAATAGGTGAATTAAGATTGGTGGAAACAGGGTGACACATGAAATAACTGCCAAAAAGACATTGTGCTGGGAAGAAAGCAATCATCCAGCTGGAAGGAGGAAGCTTGCTGCATGAAGTGGTCTGCCAGTGATGGACCAATCCAGAGCCCCATGCAGTACGAGTGGCTCAATTATTTGCCAACAACTTTTTTCCTAGTGGTTGACATTCAAAAGCCTGCTTGCTGTGTGCTAAGTCCATCAATGTTCCATTTTCCATAGTTCTTTCCCACTGTGATCCTAGTCACTTGGACACATCTTCAAAGTGACAGCGTCGTACTACAACTCTACAGCAGCGGAAATAAATCCATCCTACATACACGGAGAATACAGGCAGGGAGTGGCTAGAATAGGGTTAATCTATATATTCTAGTACGTACTTCTGGAAATAAACACTACAAGCAGAAAGAGGCCTTAAGTGTAGTGCCTGAATAATACTATGAAATGCCAGGTGATTACCTATTCAGAGGTGTTGGTATTTGCAAGGTGATATAATTTGTAGACTGTCTCTAAAGAGCGCACTCGCTAATGTTGGAGAGGTAGCAAACAAAGATTAAAAGTATTTAAATTGGTAAAAGGACAGATGGAAGCAGCGTGCATCCTGTGTTCTTCATTTGGTCAAAGACGCTGGGCTCCTGACGTTGCTTTCTAGCCGCAGGTAAAGCCGGAGCAAGTTTGTTTTGAAAGCGAGGAGACTTTCCTCTGCATCCCGATCGTTGTTTTCTACTGTGACTGACTGTGGCATCAAGTGCAGCCGTGACGGACTTCTGACTTTTCTCCAGCCCCATCAGAGCTGGTGACCTCCCACCTCATTCTCTGATTGGTAACTCGTTTCAGGGGCCTTCTCTGACCAGGTTAACTCATCTCGAAGAACATGTGATTCTTAAAAAAGGAATAAATACAAATATGTGTTTTCATCAAGTTCTGAAAGTTGAAAGTTCTGAAGAACAATATTAAAATGGCTTTAACGGACACATTTTCGCATTTAGCCTAAGCCATGCATTCAGTAATTTACTGTAAAGTAGCAGTTACTTTTGTTACCTTTGTTATATCCTGTTCTAATCCAAATTGGAGTATACGCCATCTTTCTTTGAATTAATTAACTTGCCTGTTATAGGTATGAATGTACTTACCAGCAAGAAAGTGGCAGCCAGCAGAAGAACTTTAGTTTTTGTGCTCATTTCCAGAGGGACTGTTGAGAGAGCAGCTGGAGATCAGAGAGTGAAACCTGGAATATCGCCCTCCCACGTTCCCAAGTAAAAAATTCCAAACTCACCATCCAATCCAAAAAACTCATGGTCCATGTTGCATTCTTCATTGAATCCAGGCCACTTTTTCCATATTCGTCCCAATCTCTCTCCAATGGTTGAAACCACCTGGTCAGTTTGCAAAAAAAGTATGGCTTAAAATGAACAAATCAAATGAAAGGTGCTAGATTCTAAAAACAAACATTCCAACATTTAAATAATGCGTTTCTAACATAATAAGACAGAGATGCCCAAAATAAGGTGACGTGCCACCCCACCTGAAACTCCTGGTTAGAATAGCAGCGGCAGGGACAACAGGACCCCTGGATTCTGACGGTGGACGTCCCATCAGAGTCACAGATCTCAAAGAGGGGGGTGAACATGCTCCATCTGCCAACATTAACAACAGTCACATTCAAACCATGCGCTGAAGTCACTCATTACATTACGTTCAGTTAACATATGTTACAATGTAGGAGATCATAAGTGAGTTCATGATTTATGTGATTAATAGTGCCAGACCAGCGAGGATATGCTGTATGTAACAACACTACAGCACTAATGCAAATTAACTATGCTAGTCAGAAACCAAAGTACAATTCCTGAATACATACACTTTAAATGGGGGGGTGGGGGGGGTACAGACAGGATTTGTGACTGGGAGGAAGGACTACGGAGGAAGGAGATAGCCAGCCATTGCGATGTTGTGGAGTGGAGAGATCTGCCAGGTGTGTAGAGTTTGAAGATTGAGTATTCTATGAAATCAGCATTTCATGAAGTTTTGGAGGTCACAGCCAAGGAATATAGCATGTTATGTTGAGGGATTAAAATAGTTTTGTTATATTTAATTGCAAATGAAAGATGAGCTGTAGAATCTGAGTGTGCTTTTGGCAATGTGAATGAGAGAGAACTGAATACATTTTAGACTTGTAGGAACAGTTGAAAGGGAGGAAATAGACCGAAGGTATTTGCAACAAAATTTATGTGTCTGAGATTATGAAAATGATCATAGATGGAAAGATTACATAACTTGAGAAAGAGTACAAGAGGCTAAGCCTCCCGCCCTAGTCTAAATCTATAGGCCTGCATTCCTACCCAAGTCCATAAGGTTCCATTATGAACAGCTGTGCTCTGTGTCTGACCCCATCTAAGTTTAGCATTAACAAGCAATGTTTGTGAGTGTGTATGTGTGTTTAGCGGGGCGGTCCTTTCCATTCAAGATGCTGTAACACTCCACATACCTCTGGTGCACAGTTCCAATCAGCTGGTGGTCGGCATTAAAAGCCCTCATTTCCATCAGGCAGCAGCCCAGACAGCACGCATCTGCCCTGAGGGGCCTCTCAAACAGGAAGACCTGCTGGGCCTGCCTGTCAAATCCCTGCAAGGAGCAGGAACGTGCTGGACCACAGCACTGCAGGCACAGGCAGGAGCTCTCTGAGGAGAGCAGTGGAGACACAAACACAGCCTTTCATCTAAAATCATAGCATTCATGTACTATACTTGTTTAAAATAAATTTTTTAAAGGTTTATTTTTATATTGCATGTTATGTAGTCTACAAATTAACAAAATGGAAAAAGTTATATAAATTATAGGTACAACTCATCACGGATTCTGTACAAGATCCAGGTAAATAAAAAATAGATCTGTACTATAATTCTTATCTGAATGGACTGATCTAGGTTAAATACAACAGAAGGACCCCTTCCCTTGCACATGAACCCGTATCATTCTGTTTCAAAGAGCCAAAAGTCCCAACCACTTATGAACTACTTCTCTGGTGAGCTTTGTCCCCTGAACCCAGGTAGGTGTGCATTACCTTCAACAGCAACGTAGAGCTGGTCTCTGGTCCCCGAGGCAATGCTATACATCCGGCGTGGAACACAGTGTGGGCCTGCAAAACGAATCGAGCAGCAGGTGGGCAGCACATTTACATTTACAGCGCAATGTGTTTCTCTTCCTTTTTCAACGTCTTTTAATCCTCCGTCATTTTAAATGTCCCGTCACTACACCGTTCCTCTGTCAATTCGGGAGTACAGACAAACATGTACATTCCCATGAAGCCAGCTGCAACTCCTTTTAAATCTACAGTCTGCTAACTAGCTAGCGGCTGGCACAGGTAGACTGTGTACACGTAATCCATTAGCAATACAGCAGAGGTGCACGATAAGCAGGAGGATGCCTGCCAACTGGAGCTCTCCTTTCACGAGCGATGCTATAGCAAATTATGGACGACTATATGGAACTGCCTGCCCAAGACCTCCCCCGCCACACAAGATTGAATTCCTCTCTGTGGCGCACTTCACTACATCAAAATCTGACAGCTTAGTTCAGGGATGGGCAACTCCAGGCCCTGCAGGCTGTTGTGTATGCAGGTTTTTGCTGCCACCAGTTACCCTGGCTCAATCAGCTAATTAGTCATATACACCAACACCAATTCACTTGTAAATTAAACCACGAGAAAATGCTACAATACATGCATGCAGGCACAAGAACATTCATCAGCTGCTGTTCATATTGTGGAATGTAGCTGAAATATCAGATCATGTAAATGATTGGGCTAATTAAATAATTGGTAACGGGTGGAAATCACTCGCATTTAAGTGGCCATGGTGCCACCCTTTTATTACATGCAGAAAGATGCGTGATGGATAACCTCTGACCTTGCAGCTCTGGTTTGGCTGTGATGTGCAGTTGGTTGATGGAGTCCAGCAGGGCCAAGCCTTCAGCTTTTTCTGTGCCGGTGTGCTGGTTCCCATCGGCATGGATGTCCATCTCCACCCCTATGGCTCCTCTCCCAAAGTCCATATGGCCGTCCTCTTCCCTCTCCTGCCTCATCCCAGGCACCTTGTCCTCTGAACTTTGGAGCCGAGGTGAAACAGGGCCCCCCAGAGAGTGGGATGCCATAGATACCCCAGGATCTGTGGAGCGCCTTAGCCTACGCTGGAAAGCTCGGAAAAGCGTCTCAATGTGTTTCTCTCTCTCCAGACGAGCAAATGGGAGGGGCTGGGCTGTCACAGCTGACATGCTCTGAACCAGGAAGAAAAAAAGGGTCGTTACATGATGACAGGAAAAAGAAAATCATGGCTGTGTTCGAATCCGATCCCTACATCTTTTTGAGGGCACATATTTGAGCCCACTTCATCAAAAAGCTTTTGAGTGGGCGACTTTTTCTCACAAATGGTGGCACTTAAAATATCAGGATGAACCTCTTATTTTTGTGGTTTTGTTGAGGGAATTCAGGAGCACACTCATCTGCAGAACGGTGCACTCATCTGACAATTTCAGTAAGTAACCCGGAAGTAAAAACGTAAAAGACATAGGCTGTGTCCGAATACGACCCCTTTTCCCTGTCCACTGTCGCCTGTCCACTCAGACCCTTGTCTACTATCTGCCCTGTCCCCTCACTTTGCAAGCAGTGTGCGAAAAAGATTCCGCAAAACATCATACTTCTGCAACCAAAATGTTTGGGTACTTCTTGAAAAGTGTGCTCCCGAATATACTCAGCGAAACCCCGAAGTAAGTGTATCATACGGGGGTTTAAAGTAAACTATATTTAGAGAAAAGTTTGCCTACCTAACAAGCCTACCTAATAGTATGGAAGGGTGCTAATTCGGACACCAGCCCATGGCTTAAAACAGAAAGTGGGAAAGAGTGGCAGTATGACAGGAAAAGCAGAGGCAGGGGCTGTGTCCGAATCAGAGCCCTATCCACTGTGCCCTGTCTCCTGCATACAGTGCACTGTGTCCGAATCAGAGCCCTATCCACAGTGCCCTGTCTCCTGCATACAGTGCACTGTGTCCGAATCAGAGCCCTATCCACTGTGCCCTGTCTCCTGCATACAGTGCACTGGCAGAAGCACTGTGCACTGTGTAGCACGCGATGTGCAGTCCGCGAAAAATATCCGCCATACTATTTTCCAACCGTACTGTGGAAGACTGTCGTACTGTCGTAAGCAGGGTGTAAGACGTCCCACCAGTGTTGCCATGTCTGCGGTTTTACAGCTAAATTGGGCTACTTTCAAAGTGCCGTCACAGGTAAAAATTAAGTCGCAAAGCACACACTTCTTTTAAAAAGTAAAAATATAATGATTTCTATTTAAAATACGTTTGTTTCGGTTAAAAATATATTTTGGGCTAGTTTTGTGTCGCCATTTGGCTGACAGTCTTGCAAGATCTGGCAACCCTACATCCCACCCTTGCGTGGTCATGGCACGTGTTGTTTTTGTTGTATTTGAAGGAAAATTCATTATTCCTGCATTATAATTTATTCAAATCTAAACAGAAAAATCAGGTCTTGATACAAATATAGAAACTATATAGAAAAATGTATAACTTGTATATAATGTTTGCATTGCTTAGTTAGAAACTAACAAATCCTACTTCAAGTATTTCTCTGGCTGTTGCTATGATGTTAGGGATAGTTTGCTTCTCCCTGAGTTGAGTTTGAGAGGAGTAAGAAGTGGACCAGCAAGCTCTCAGCATACCCCCAGAAACATGATCAGCGTTTAAAATAACCTGGTATTGTGCAGTTTGATGGGACACATGGCTCCTTTTCAGCTGTGGCCCAAAGTGAAAATCTTCTTCACTGCCGTCCCCCTTGGCAGTGCAACAATTGTGACTGTCGTTGGACGCGGAGGGACCCAGACAATCGGCCAGTGGCAGCATGGTTTTCATTCAGGTCACGGCCTCTCCGTGTCATCGTATTCACGCCACTAACGACCTAACATAAAACCATCTCGACTAACGCCGCACAGGCGCTAGATTCCAACCAGCAATGACTACACGGCCATTGATCAAAATACAAAGACCAAATAATCAAGCGCAATACAGCCCCTGGCACACAGCTATCTAAAAAGCAACATGACCATCTTGGAACACACCACATCACAACAAGTGTAGCAATCACTAGCCACCTGTTATTAATAAAACTAAAAGGCGACTGTCCAATGAGCAACACTGCCGTTTACAAAGAACTGCGCACTGTACGGCCCAGTTCCTTCGGCTCTTGAATTTCCATTGCTTTCACTTCAGTCCCTGAACGCACCATCGGGTTAAGAACTTCGATTATTCAATCAGATGTTTTCATCGAGCTCTAAACAAAACAATTTGTACAATTGAAAAAGTCCAATGATATGGAGACACAATGTGAAAAAAGAGGTGATGGACAATGTTTTGGAAATATTAGAGATAAATATAAGATAAATTGAAACTTTGCTGGATTGCGAACGGACATTTGACATGGTAATTTATCATTTTGTGAGAATTATGTGCAACGCAGAATATGGAATTCCTCCTCAGTCTCTTAAGATTGTGTACCTGAATCAGAAATTCAGAAAAATGTCAACAAGTGATTGTTCAATCCCTTTTCACACTGTATACAATGAACCGACAAACACACTTATATCTCATGATCAGAAATATAAAAGGAAATAGATAGATTTTTTTCTTTTAACAAATGAAAAAGAAAACAAGGCATATTCCACCACAGTGTCGTTACTATACAGATAGCAATCTGGTTGTGTCCGAGCTCTTACCGGTATAGTTGTCCTCCTTGTTGACCTGAGATTCATCGGTCACAAAATTCGAAAGCAGTGGCACAGGAGGATATGGGGACTTTGAGAGTGGGGCGCTTGCTAGAAGTGTCGCGGGTCTTTTTGACGAGGGTGTTGAGGTGACGGTAGCATCCTGCCTCACGTCCTCTTCAGGGATAATCGCCTCTCTCCTGCTGTCCATGGCTCCGTCCCTCCCCCTTGGTTGCCATCCCAACAAGCCGGACCTTCCCATTGTCAGAAAAGACTGGCCTCAGTCATCCGTAAAATTGAGTCTCCTCTAGAAGAGCTTGGGAAAGGAGCCCCCACACCAATCCCCTTCCTTCAGTGTTTGGGTGTCGTTATTGCTGTAATCCCGATTGCGATTTTGAACCAAATGTTCAAATGTACGTGCATCTTAGCAACATACTGTATATCATATGCACAGCCTAACATGCATATAACATATATACTGAAGCAATTCAGGTTAAGTACCATTCTCAAGAATACAAAGGCAGCATGCTACCTATAAATCAAATTTACAATCTTTAGGTTAGAGGCCCAGTTCCTTAACCCTTATACTACACTGCCACCCACTTTCTGCCATCTACTTTTATATGCAGAATAATGTATCAAACATTTTCTCTTTCACAAAATGTAATAGCACTGCTTAGTTTGAAAGCCATTTCCTACATATATGGGTTTAGACACCAGCCTTGGCCTGAGAGGAGCAGGCAATATTTGCTTAGCCAATAGAGGCTGTGTGAAGTATGCAGGGGGGGGCAGGGCAAACAGGGGCTGTTTGGCGCTGATAGAACACAGCAGCAGTTCTCTCTCATCAAATTGCCATTTACTATAAAAGTGTATGACCAACACACTTTACATCATTCTATTATCTGTGAGGTAAACACTGCTTTTACAATCACATGAATCGATGTTAAAAAACCAAACATTCTTCTCTTTATGCTGGTATGACTGCTCAGCCACAGAAACAAAGCAGAATACAGTAGTTGTCGTTGCCCTTACAGCAATGACAGCTATAAATTACATACAAATCGAATGCATTTAAATCAAAGCAACAATTTAATCGTTTCATATCACTTTCATTTAATAACATACAATCATCTCTGTTCTTTGAGCCATGAGTTTAGCATCTCATTTAAAATTTGTTTAACTAATACCAGTACTCTCATCATACAGTTGATTTCAAGCAGTGCACAATACAATGAAAATTAAACATTTGACAATTCACGGCTGCAAATGCAGAATGAGTCTTAATATGCGTTAGTGAAGCTTTCAAGTTTTTGGGGACTCGTGTTCCTCCAGTCCAAGCGGCTCACATTATTTTCTTGCTGCACAGATGCTTATAAAGCAACATTGATGATGCATTTCACATCTTATCCATTCATACAGCTGGATGTTTACTGGAATGTAATACCTTGTGCAAGAGTACAACCACAGTGTCCTGGCCAGAATATAAACCTGCAGTCTTCTGGTCAGAATATAAACCTGCAGTCTTCTGGTCAGAATATAAACCTGCAGTCTTCTGGTCAGAATATAAACCTGCAGTCTTCTGGTCAGAATATAAACCTGCAGTCTTCTGGCTGTCCAATTCCTTAAGCATGCCACGCTGCTACATTGCTCCATCATTCAGTTTCTTTCCAAAGAGTTTATATTTTTGGTGAAGATTATTATACCATAGGTGTAATATAGCAGTACCAGCACCCTTCTATGGGGAAAAATAACTCACTGTAGGTTTGAACACAGGACTGACCACATTCCCTCCTCCATGTGTTTAAAATTGAAAATGATGTAATCGCCATGATTAAATCTGCCCTTATTTGCTGGCCCATTGTGAATATTCATGAAGGAGCGTAGACAGACTGTCACAGCCAGCACAGCAATACAGACAGAGCCTGCTGTTACAAACAGGTGACTGTTTCTCTGTTAAGCAGTCTCTGGTTTTACTTCCGGTAAGTATGTCTTTGGATCATCTGGAAAAGGCATGGAGGGGGCCTGGTTGAAGTGACCCAATAGGAAGATGCCAATCGTGCCAAAGATGAACAGGAGTGCCATGGCGAAGAAGCAGGCCCGGTCGATTACTCGTGCCACCAAGAACCACTCTTCGTTCTCCTGTGAACAAAAACAAGACTTCTGTCTTTTACGTTGGAGACACGTTTCACTGTTGAAACAGACCACAAAACAGTTGTCTGTCGCTAGAGCGCAAAGAAATAAAAAAGTGTAAAACTCACGCTCTGGAAGCGGTTCTGTTGGCGGATGCTCTCGGTGATGTGCTTGCAGGAAACAACACATTGCTTCACTGCTGAGGAGGCGTGGGCAAGACTGGCACACACGTCCTGTGCCTTGTCTCCCTCCGGGCCCTTTTCTGAAGGTTACAAAAAGGGCCAAACAATGATAACAGCATCTGCATTGAAGGCCTACATGAGAAGGGACTCGCCTTACTCTTTCATTACTTCCATAACACCTAGAACTAGACTAAACCCTAGTGGGAGAGAGACAATCATACAAAGAGACACAGAGAACTTTAAAAGAGACAGGAGGGTGGAAGTGTGGTAGGGGAAAGAGACGTGTTTTTTTTTACCTTTGATATGAACGTTATATTGACATTCTGATCCGTTTTTGAAAACCAAACCTGTACTGCAAACTCATATCAATCCATTTAGAGAGAAAGAAAGAGAGAAAGAGAGACTCACGGATTTCTTCTAACATGGCCCTCATCAGCCCGTTCCTCTCCCTGAGCTTGCTGAACATGATCTCGGAGCGGGCCGTTTTCAGGAAGTACTCGTCCGCCTTGGCGATGAGGCCCAGAGAGCTGCGTCGCCGTGAGGGGGGCGTAGCCGGCTCGGCCGGGGTCCACGGTTTCATCTGCATGTGCAGCATTCGTGGCAGAATGTTTAAGAAGACCTGGTGTGTAGAAAACAGCAAGGGCATCAATCCGTGTGTTGATGTAGCACATTAGACCAGCCACCCCCCCCCCCCCAACATGATCAGTCCAATTAATGGATCAATAAATCAACTCTTAAAAGCATATAAAATTGGCTCCTGATTGACACCATCTACCGTACTTCTGATAACTGAGCCAATCAGAACTGCTCAGTGGCAGTAGCTTTCATAAGTGCTTTTCATTTATATTTTAAAGAGGGTTTTGACCGTACCTTTCGGACTTTGTCTGTCATTAGGTGGGTGTTGGGTGTTCGCAGGGAGACATTCAGCACAATTACGCAATTCATCACCACTATGGTGGTCACTGACATGACAAACATCAAGTACCTACGGCAAAAATAAAATCAAGAATATCAATAAAATGATCCACAGTATTCATTAGCTCACTTCCTAGACTCCGATAACTTCACTATCAATATCAACATGGAAGAGAAACATTTTTACCACTTCTAAGTGAAAAATGTTTTGCATGAAAAAAGGGATGCGATATCTTACTTTCCAATAAGTGGCACAGCCTGCGATGTTTCTGGAACTTTCTTGAAAATGAGGATGAGGAAAACAGTCTGCGCCAGGAGTATGGCGATTGACATGGTACACTTTTGCCCACCGGCTGTCAAAAAGATCACCACAGATAGATATGAGCAAATATTCATGCTGGGAACACGTGGAACGTATGATTCAGCTCTGTGAAATGACAAGAACACAGCACTTTTGAAGGACATGCAGTGGCACAGTTACTCATCTAAACTAAATCTGAACTCCAGGAAGTTTTTGAGTTGTCATTGTGTAGAACAGCTTGCCATTTCATGTATGAGAGACACGGGCCTTGGGGTTATGTAAGTCCAGGCTTCATGCAGTCCTGGGTATTCTCTGGGTAAGGAGGTTCATTATTGGCCTGTAAGTGCTGAATGACCTGTTCTCCACATCATGGGGATGTGTATGTCCTCAATCATTCAATTGCAGGAGATTGGATCGCCTACGCATACCACCACCACCAAAATATCAGTCAAACACAGTCCCTCTTTTTAGAATGAGGCTCATTAGACAGCGTGAGGGCTACACCTTTAGCGGGGAGGTAGTACACTAGCAGGCTCAGGGAGGAGATGAGCACGGAGGGCACAATGATGTTGATCACGTAGAACAAAGGCTTCCTCTGAATGATCAGGAAGAAGACCAACTCCTGGAACTCCAACTCGTCCCTGTTGTAGCGATTGTTTATTATCTTTTTGGCCGGTCTGTGTTTGATGGCCCATTCACCATTCTCTATTGTAAAGAAGAGAAGAAAAAGCCTTGTTACGCAGTTAAGCAGCATTATGTATCAAAGTTTGTAACTCTTCAAATGTCAGTCAACAGTCTGTCATACTGCTTTTCAATTTTAATAGGACAATTGCTACCAGCTTATACTAATATCATACCTCAGTAGGGACCAAGTCTCATAAACTCTCATTGTATAACATATTGTGAACCATATTCCTATGAACAAGTCGTTCTCAACAAAAACAAAAACAAAATCTCAGGACTGTTTTTAGTGGAGGAAAATTACTCATTTTAGCCAGGACAGAGGCAGTCGTTAGTTTAATTTCTGCCTCAGGGTTGTTGAAGTGAAAACCTACCCTGTTGACAGGCCTAAATACTATTCAACACATTTAATTCTGTCATTTCCTACCCTGTGACATTTAGGATACAATATGGTTTTGTAATAAAAACACAATAATGTACTGGCATTCCAACTGAAAAGTGGAAAGCGGCTTCCTCAAAATGGCAACAGGAGTCCTTAAAAACAGGAGGCGGCTTTCTACAGCCTTCGATTACTGAGTCAGACCTGTGAATGCCTCTGGGTCAATCTCGATCCACTCCACCGTCTGACCCTTTTCCGTGATGAGAAGCAGCTCAATCTCGTTAGCGTTGTAGGTCTGGGAGCTTCCAGAGTGAACGACGATGTGGAGAAAAGAATGCTTATCGGCACTGGAATACCAGCAGAACACATGATTCAAACTATTAAAATAATGTATGGCTGCATTGTTCATGATTTCATTCTGAAAACTGGAAAACAAACAATCAACCTTACCGAAATACCATCGAACAGTTCTGCCAGTCGAAGGGGAAGTAGTTGACTTTAATGGAGCAGGCGCTGCGATAGATAGCCGGGGGCAACCAGAATACATGGCCAGAGGGGTCAACAAGGGCATTGACGTAGAGAGCGATTTCAAATTTTCCATCCATGCTATAGGCACAAAGAGTAGAATTTATTAACAAAAGCAATGATAAGCTCATTCACCAGAAATAAAAATGACCAATAGGTCGATATATTTTATCACAGTAGTAAATGTGATTGCTTGGGAGCACAATTGTGGACTGTAGAACATATATGTATTGGTTTACTAAGGAGATTAGAGGACATTCACTTCTCCGGATGCTGTACTAACATTCATGGAAACTCATTTTTAACCACTCCACAGATTTCATGTTAGCAAACTATAGTGTTGGCAAGTCAGTTAGGACATCTACTTTGTGCATGACACAAGTCATTTTTCCAACAATTGTTTACAGACAGATTATTTCATTTTGAATTCACTATATCACAATTCCAGTGGGTCAGAAGTTAACATACACTAAATTGACGGTGCTTTTACATTTTTAATATTTGGTCGCATATTTTTTGCATGTGTCATGCACAAAGTAGATGTCCTAACTGACTTGCCAACACTATAGTTTGCTAATATGAAATCTGTGGAGTGGTTACAAATGAGTTTGAATGACTTAAACCTCCGACTTCAACTGTAGATGAGTCTTCCTATTGTCTTGTTCATACTCATATTAAAAAAGATTTATTAAAATATTTGTATTACACAAATGTTAATTTTACTCACTACGATGTGATACATACATAGGCCATCCACATACTCACCAAAGCATCTCATTTGATTTACCTGCTGGCATTCAAAGTCATTGATGCTGCGATTGCCTGTGGTGCTAGGTCTACAGCCATTGATGCTGTTTATACTCACTTGTTTTCTAGTATGATGTCAGGCAGCCAGATGCTTTTGGAAGGAACACGCAGGCGGGTAACATTCTCATACACTGGCATGTGGTCCCACTTAAGGCGGTAGTCATACCATTGCTGTAAAATAAATAAAACATTCACATTCAATTTTCATGCATGATATTTTATTACACTTTTAACTGAAGACTGAGGCATGTGCATGTAGCCAGTAAAGAAAACCCCAAGGATTTACACTGGAAAAAATATTTATACTGTGAGTGCCTTCAGTTTATTTAATTTGACTTCAGTCATCATCTTATGAGTGATGATATAAACCCCAGGACCTGACACCCCACAGACCCATCACTCAGCTCTATAGCTCTCTGCTGCTTCCTGTTTTTACCATTTCACCCCACACACTGGTCGTGAGGGCCTCCTCTCGTTCTTTCTGAAAGTCAAGACACAATGAGTTAGTTTGACATACTGTATACTCTCCTCCGCAAATGATGAAACACAATGTGCAGGGTCACACATTCCCCTCCCATAATCTTAATGCATTACCCTAATAGAGACATAAACTCTCAGAAAGAGACTCATTCTTCTCTACTGTACAGTATGGGCAAATATGCACATTTCACATTTCACATTTGACAACGAGACTAATTTGTTTTGTTTTTAAACTCCCATAAATTTAATACATACATTCACTCTGACTCGACTATTCAGAGTGAACATATCCATTCCTCAAAGGCAGGGTTGGTCATGATTGATGCGTGCGCGTGCACCCAAACACACACACACCCTTTTGCTGCGCATACACGTGCCTATACATTGACTGACCAGAGAGATGAGGTTGGTAAGGGTCAGTTTGAGTTCCACTTGTGTGATTTTCATGCTGTACTCCGCCGGGCGGATGTTCTTGTTATAACCCTGCAATAGGGTCTTCATCAGAGGACCCTCCAGGTTCAGACTCTGTGCTCCTGAGAGAGTGGAACAGGAGGTTCGTCACTTTTAAATCCTCCATATTGAGCAGCTGTCAAAACACAGCATCGTTGGATTCCAGGTTGCTATTAATTTTATATTAAGCATTCCCGTGGTTCAATCTGGACAGTGTTGTATTATTGTCCTCAGATTGTAACACTGTGATGTTGAACATTGTGATACACACCGTGAAACATACGTACCGTATGTCTAGGTATGCAAAAACTAAATTTGTTGAAGTTTGTGAGAGGTGTGTTTGGGAATACAAAAAAGGAAACAACACAATTATTCCATATCTGAGCCTTAAAAGTTCCAGTTCAATCCCAGACAATTATAGGGCACTTAAACTAAGCTGCCTGGCAAGTAGCCAGATAGCTTTGATGTAAGAAAATCAAACACAGACGGACAGCTCGCACCAACTGTAACAAACCACACATTTCCTGGCAGCTGAACAACTAGAATCTTAACAAATCAGCAAATTTGGTGAAAATAAACAAGAAACTAATATAATAATATAATTATAACCTGGACTTTATATCATTGTCTAGAAGTTCATTTTGCAACAGAGTATATACCCCGCAATAACATTAACTGAAAACATTTTTGAAAAAATAATTAAACAAAGGGCATACAGTTTAGGTGTTTTTTTTTGTAGCAGTGAGGCTCATAAAAACAATTGTCAAGCATAATTTATGTTAGTCTCTATTTAGTTTATTAGTTCTCACAGTTTGAACTATGTTACCACACATAACTTATTATAGGTTGGTCAAAGGTCAAAATAGAGAGCAGCAAGAGTTGAAAACAGAGTTTGAAATAACTAACAAAGAAGCACTTAATGCCCATCTCCAGTGTTGGCACCTAAGCAGTTTCACAAGCTGTGAAATACTTTACGGTCGCTAAACAACAGCTCCTTCCTAAAGTAATTCAGGCAACTGTAGTCTCAGCTTACAATATCATGTTCTTTTTCCATTAGTATTTTTAAAATTCATTTAAGAAACACGCCAAACACGCCAAACACGCACGCCCACACCCACACACATCTTACATAACAGAGATAACAGAGAAAATAGCATATTTGTAAATAGTAAATAATTACAAATGAAAAATTATGATAGAAATACTCAGTAGCAAATAAAACAAAGGATGTAAAAGTAAAAAACGTATACCTTTGCTGAAGAGGAGGATTAAAAAAAAGAGGAGGAGAGCTAACGGGTGGCATGGGACCGACTCCATCTCTCAATTGCCAAACGAAAACTGACGTGATCTGAAGACTCGCTGACTCTGCGTGATAGAGAGGGTGTGCACCTGGTTGTCAGGGCATGTGCCGATAGTGGGGTTGTTGGGCTGGGAACCCGGGACCTTTGTCCTGCAGTTGAGGGGTTATTTTCGGGTAGCCTGACCAACCCGACTGTCCTCCTGTGCATTGTGAGCTGTCATAACACACAGATGAAATAGTCAGAGCGGACACTCCAGGGGGTTACGGTATTTTAAAAAACTGTTTCCCGCTACTTCAGATTCTGAACGGTAAAATACCAAGATTATATTTCATTCTGATGTCGACTGCAGATGGTGCAAAGTGAACGGTTTGCAGAGGGATGGTTCGAGACAGCTGGTCTCCTGCCATTTGTTTCTATCTATAACAGTCATCAGTGAACCACATGGGAGGCGAGCGGGAACCGCAAGCAGTGACGGGAAGCGCAGCTAAAAACGTCTGCATCTCAAACCATCCACTTATCTCTGTGCCATTGAAGTCCTGAGGACATGCAACAATTAAAATGCCAGTTCCAGTAATCACTCACTTGTATGGCCACAAAAACAGCATGCTATCATCATCCTGGGACCGGTAACAAAAATACTGTTTCCTACAATCATTCACAAAAGTGTTTTTTATTTTTTTATTTTTTTATTTGAATGAATTGTATGTTGTGATTTTGTTATTTTTATTTTTCAGCAGGTGACCTTTCAGTAAGGGGATGTGGAGCAGGTAATGAGAGGGGTCACATAGAGACAAAGAATCAGTTGACAGCCTTGTAACTTGAGTCTAGTTTAACCTACTCAGTTGGTACAAAAATGGGTACACTCAGGTGAACTGAATAGCAGTCAGTGATCAGTGGTGTGAGTTCACATTCAGGTTTATGTTTTCTATCCACTGTTGCCACAACTTAAAATGTATTTGTACTTCTGCTTTGAAAGGTTCTGCATTTGGTTGTTGTGTATACAGTGGAAGTTTTGTGCCTACATGTTTGGGAAGAAAACTGCTCTGGGGTTTTGGTATGCATTGTTTATTTTTAAATATTATTCCAATTCTGTTGGTTATAAAATTACTTGGTTATTGAGTGTATCATAGCCCAGGAGGTGCTATGATACATTACCGTGACATTCAAACTGAGAAGCAGTGTTTCTCTCCCCATCAAAAAGAAATTTAGGGAGGGGATGAGAAATGTTATGGGCGTATAGAAAAAACGTGCTCTACTCACCTAAGACTTATAATTAAGCTTACCGGTGCTGTGGCCCAGGGCACAGAAAATTTAATTGGCCAGCACTATCCAATATAAATCAAAATGTTTAATAGCAGCAGTCACGGATGCGTTTCGGCTACACAGACTTCATCAGCATACAGCTTCAATCTGAAAACAAAGGGGTAAAGTAACCACAGCCATGACGGCATACAGGTGGCAGACAATTAGTAGCAATTAGTGAGTTCCCCATAGGAAATCTGTCTGACTCTTTTCTAAACATAGGACCAAGGTACATAGAGTAAAGATTATCTACAGAATACTACAATAACCATTGTTTAAGAGCATGCCTTATTAATATATAAATTTAAATTTAACATTTTGTATAACAATATAAACAAGAAAAACGTATATACATTGCCAATAACATCAAGAAAATAAACAAAAATAACAATAACAACAGATGGGTAATTAACCATTTTATGTTAGCATTTATTTACTGTTCCAAAACCTACAAAAAACAACTACGAAGAAGTTTCTCATTGCAGACTCGTGGACTTTCTGTTGATAACATTCCCATTGAGTGAATATAGAAAGCTTCTCTTTGTAAAAGTAAGCAGTGTTTCTCTCCCCATCAAAACATCTTGGGAGGGGATGAGGAATGTTATGGGTGAACACAAAGCCACATTTGCTTACATTTAATTTTGAACAAGGTTATATATGGATAAAATACAAAGAAATATGAGAATGGTCAGTAGCCAAACTTCCTCAGCATGTGGAAATGGAGTGTCACGTGTTCTCTATGCAGTCAAATATTTCATAGGCTGTAAATAAGTGCCAGATGTGACATCAACCCCATATGCTGCTGCTAATTCAAGAAAGTACAGACTAGCTCTAATTCTCTGTGGCACATGTAGCCAGCCACCTCTATTTTCTCAGTGCAGTCCAATGGCACGTGCAGGATTCAGTTGCTGACAATAGGGTGAGACACAACACCAGTGATGAGTGCTTTAGCTGGATCAACCACCCAGGAGGTTAAATGTATTCATTGTTAAAGATTCCTACAAAAATTGTTGAAGTTGGTGTCCTACACACAAGTATGCATCCTTTATCTGTAAATAAACACAGCTGAAATCCATTTATTAGGCTATCCAAATCTTTCTGATTACCAATGTTAACTCCCCAATCTAATCCTTTACTTCAATGCCTGCTGAAGAACACATAAGCAGTGAGCTCCCTCTTGTGGAAAATTGCATTAATGGGCGGTACATTTTTTCAGGCAAGTATCAAACATGTCCAGTTTTATGTTTTATCATATGTTTTGATAGGCAGCAATAATTTCAAAAATTAAGATTTGTTCTTGAACAGAAAAAGAAAAAAAGGGTTTTTGTTTCTTTGATGACGACCATGTTGACAGGCATTCTAATCTACCCGCAACACTCGGACCACTTTGAGTAACGTGATTTGATTCGTGTTATATGTAGTGCCATCTAGTGGCGGCTAAGATTATTAAAAATACAGGGAACAAGTGGATTGGACCCACAGTTCTGGACCTCAATCCAAATTCTGTTTCCGAAGCCTCTCCCATCACCTGTTGAAACAAAGTTTCAAATTATTTTCCACGGAAATTTTTCCACGTAAAAAAGAAAAATGGGTAAAACTGAATTATTTCTGGTTGAAAAAAAACATACTGTTATCAATTTCACCAGCGCTTAAATTTGGATGAAAGATGTACAGATGAGACTACTGAGCATTAAACAGGAAATGAAATTAGATAAATTTGTTGCACTCAAGAAAACAAGCGCTTTAATGCAGACAGCGATAGTGACAGATACATTTGGTTAAATAACTGCACGCATCCGACGGCCATTGTTTCAATCCAGTAGATGGCAGTATAGCGTTCTTTATTTTTGTTGCAGATATTTCTCTAGTTGTACTTGGAATGGTGACGCACTTGCCTTGTATGCGCAGATGGAATGAAAAACAGATCTTTTCAGGGCTCAACAGAGAACTGTAACATAACCAATAATGCAAAAAAATGTTTATAATTTTTTTCAGAAATGATCGATCAAATCCACATACAGAAAAAAATAACCCTTTATTGAACTGATTTTATGTAAATATTATATTTCAGACACAGTGAAATGTAAGTCGCAGTCAAATGAGATCAAAACACTGAAAAAATAATAATGTTATAAGGCTGAATATCAGTATAAAAGAGACATATAACTGTACTGTAAGTATTTTAGATGTAATAAAACTACAACAATGTCACACTTCAACAGTCTATGTAGGGAACATCATTAATCTTTGTCCATAAAAATATCTAATAGACAAATAGACGTCATGTGAAATAGTTTGGGTGAAGTTGCATTAAAAAAATCAGGATCCTGCTAAAGTAGTCTGCTAAACACAGTCCTTCAGTTCTTCCAGTGTGCAATCCAGTGAAACTTTACTTGTCAGCACCAACGCAAATAGAATTCAAATTATGCTCAAGTTAAAAAATAATATAATATTTAAATAAAGATACCACCAAAAATACTATTTGAAAGTATTTTTAAAATGTATTTGAACAAACATTATTTGACGGTATTTCAATATTAACGTGGTGGTTTTAAAAATATATTGTAAAATACGTATATTTTGTGGTTCTCAAACAGTTGTTCGTGTAGTAATGCATTTCAATGCAATTGCAACATTATGGTTGAGGAGGATAAATGCTCATTATGTTTGAGGAGAATAAAAGCTGATAAGAACAACCCTGCTCTTCCTTTGAATACACCACAGTGTGCAGCAATGCTGCATCATGGTTATAGAACTTGGCTTGAAAGTCCAGGGATGTAGCTTCAGTTATCAGTTGGGGCACTGCTGTTGTATCCTTCAGCACGGTACTTACCCTGAATTGCTTTGGTAAATATCCAGCGATATAAACATTTTTTGTATAAAGATAGTAAGTTGTTCAAGTTTCTCTGGATAACAGCATCTACTAAATACCTAAAATGTAATGTAACAGGTGACCACTCAATCAATAAATCAATAAGTTGTGGTTTGCATTGACTTTGCCTTCTAAAGGGATGAGTGCACCCATACATGCCAGGAAACTGGCAGAAGCCTTCACTGTTGGAACCAAGCACTCAGGTCTATAGGCCTCTTTAGGTGTGCACCACACATGTGCCCATGTTGAGAACACGGGGAGGGTTGATTCATTTGACCATTCCTCCACGGCTTGGTAGCTGCCCAGCATCTTTGTACACAACCCTGAGGCTACATACGGGTATGTTTATTGCATAAATCAAAATCCACACCTCTATGGAAGCACCTGCTTTCAATAAACATTACTGTCCCTCACTTATCCAAGTGTCTCCACCTTTAGGCCACTATGTTCTTGTATGTCCATATAGTTTTTTAAACTACTTTTTTTCACAAAGAATATTTTCTATCGCATGTCTGGTGGAACATTTCTCAAATGTCATCCCCTTTCCAATATCACCAACATCACAAATGGGGGGGAAAATAAATACATAGTACTTTTATTGATTTTTATATACAAAAATATAGTATTTCTATATACAAATAAATATCTCCATAATGAAAATTACAGTATATTTACATTCAGCTTTTTTCACAAGAGGTTCAACCATTGCAAAATCAGCCATTTTGAATAACTTATTTGACAATTATCCATAAAAAATGTTTTCTTTAAACAGGCTTATAAGTTAGGTCAGATGGAATTATACCAGCTGGGTGAAGTGACCCATTGTAGTCGCTGAATAGGTTGTCTTCAGCTATGCATACATTCAGGTGACATGAGTTAGAATATTACAGAATTTAGAATTCTGATGAATTTGATTGACAGGCAGTGAGAGGGCACTCTCCTCTACAGAAAACGGCTCTTCTCTTAAACTCTCAGATAAATGGCTGCTACAGCTGCAGCTGCTTTCCACACAGCAGGTCCCAGGGGACGTCCAGGAGAACAGTCTGATAAGAACGATGTCACTTTGATTGATGGATACGATCATCAAGTATTTAGCCAAATTTAATTTCCGAGATGGGTTTTTTTCCAAGATGCTTTATATATATATTCTTTCTTGTGTCCAGCAGCAAGCCAGAATGTCTTTGTTTATTTATATATTTTTTCCCATTATGATCATTTAAACATCAGCATTGTCTCTTCTGCATACGTTTGAAATCAGCAGTCATTTTTAGATGCGTTGACAGACCTGTCCTCTGCAGAAGACAGAACGTCCCCACTGATATTTCTTCCAAAAACGGGGGTTTGCTTTCCTTCTCGGCTCATTTATGCCTTGAGTGAGTCCAGGGCCATGGCGATGACACGGGGCATGCTGCGGTAGAAGGCCTCGCTCTCCAATCCCACCAGACTGTAGAAGGTGAGGGGCCGGCCTGCGACCGTGGCTCGGATTCGCGCCTCATACAGGCCTCGCTCATTCTTGGAGGCCAAGTCCACCAGCACCTTAAAACAGGCAGAGAGCAAGACAACCTGTGAGTCACAACCCAACAAGGACAATATGATGACATTTTCTTTGACACGTATAGCCTATGTATGTACAGTATATGTGTAGCTGTGGTTATTGACAATTGCAAATTGATTTCCGAGTGGCTGTTGTTCTGGCAAGTTCAAGTTCATGGCTAACTCAACACAAAATCATAATCTGTTTTGTCTTCCTCTGCAAGTTGCATTGTGCCGATACCTTAAGACAAGTTAAATGGTAGAACTGTGCACACTAAGGTTTACCTCTTGGAAATTCATGCTGAGGTTCTTGCTTGGGATTGCCAGGACCCAGCGGTATGTCTGTTTGACCACACCGACTTTCTGTGCTGACTCCACAACCCCTGGGCACACTGTCAGAAACATACAGACACATACTCATTTATTAGTCCCGTGTACTGTGTACCAGCATACTGTGTACTTTTTGCGGCATACTATTTAGTATGCGACATGCTGTATGTGAAAAATATCCTCCATACTATTATCAGCTAAAACTTGGGCTGTGTCTGAATCAGCACCCTTCCATACTATTAAGTAGGCTTGTTGAGTAGACAGGGTGAAAAAGTCTAATTTCTCTCAATATAATATGCTTTAAACCCCCGTATGATACTTTCTTCCGGGGTTTCGCTGAAGATTCAGGAGCACACTTCAAGAAGTACACACATTTTGGTGGCATACATATGACGAGGCGCAGCTTCGCTGACGTTTTCTTTCAAATGCAACAAAAACAACACGTAACATGGCCGCGCAAGAGTGGCGACCTGGGTTGCCAGATCTTGCATGACTTTCCAGCCAAATGGCGACTCAAAACTAGCCCAAAATATATTTTTTACCGAAACCAACGTATTTTAAATCAAAGTTAGACCATATTTAGACTTTTTAAAATAAGTGTGTGCCTTGCGACTTTTCATTTTTACCCGTGACTGCACATTAAACAGCACACTTCTGCCAGTGCACTGTACGCAAGAGACAGGGCGCAGTAGATTCAGACACATTCACCACGTTTTATGTAAGATTCAGACACAGCCCTGGAAATATGTATGTCATCCGGGGATTTTAAGTACACTACATTTAGACAATATTTTGCCTGCTTAACAACTTTCATTCAGTGTACTCGACAAGCATACTCCATAGTATGGAATGGCGTTGATTCGGACACAACCTTAGTGAAAGTGAGAGTGGGAAAGTGTAACACAGCTAGACCCTACCTTGGACATGCTATACTCCTTTAGTATTTCCCAAATGTTATTTTTAACCACATTCTATTTCAAATATGTCTGTACATTTCAGTTGTTAGTTTATTGCATAATAAGATGGCATTCTGATTAGAGTGCTGCCTTTCCTATTTTGGAATGTTTATATTTGTGAGTGAAAATTCTCAATGCAAATTAAACATGGATGCTCCATAGTCTCTTAATTATAGGTCCCAACAGCCATGCTCTTACGTGTCAATTTATATTTACACGTAATGTCAATATAAATATTCTACTGAATAAAACACATACTGTACCTTTGCTGTTCACCCCAGACACTTGTCTCTTGCGTAGACCTCTGCGTCTCCGGTGGACTGAAAAAAAAAGATAAATTCATTGGCAACGTTGTCATAAGATCAAAGATTTACTCTTCAAATGTCAACATTTAATCTGTCCTAGCTTGTTATGTTTGTTCAAACTTTGTGCTCCGTGCATTAAGGCAAAACAAAACAAAAATATCAATGCATTCATTAAAAGAACCTACCACTACCTACCTTCTCACCAAAACAATGACTTTAAAAGAGACACTTGCAGTGATACGCCCCACTATGATTGACTGAGCTCAAACAACTTGTATGTACTTCCGTCTCTCTGTGATACAGCATGTGCCCATGCGCTGATAGTTAACAAATACACAGGTTGATAAATGTGATGGACATATGCCCAAAAAGTCCCATAAACATAATTAAAAGATCAATGTACGGTACTTCAGCTTATTATATTTGAGATTGCCGATGGGGGTGGTTCAGACTGCGTTCACAGAGCGGGAGGGTGGGTGGATTTGAGATTGCAAACTGGGGATGGGGGGGAGTTGGAAGATCGCGGTCGCGAATCATACCAGCTGACCCACATAGACCTCTGTTGAAAACCCGGGACTCATATGAATAAGAGAGTCAAGACTGTTAGAGAAAGTTAATGAGGAAGCCAACCTGTTTGTCTTCCTGAAGGGGTCTTTATGGTTTGTTCTCCAAATTTCCCAGCAGAAGAGGAAACGTCACCATCTTCTTGGTGGACAGTGGCATCCGCACTCGCGTTAGCAGAGGCGGCCCCGGGGCCCAACCTGGAGCGGAGCCGGCTGATCAGAGAGCGGTATTCTCCTTCCAGCCGGTGAAGAGCGCCATCCTCTCCCTGCGGGTCAAACAACATGATCGGTCGGTGAATCAAACCAAAATACCCTTTGAGTTATGCTTCTGTCAAAAATTCTATCCCAAGCCCTGATGGCATTTTTCAGATAGCCCTCCTGTCCCGATACAGTATCAGTAATGTCTGAAATAGTCATCCCATACTTCCTTTGGACGTTGCCAGTCTGGAAATTCAAGAAAGCATGCTAAAAATAAACCAATACTGACTTCCTCCAAAAGCCCCTCTAATTTCTCAACTACCATATACTTACTTTGCTTTCCCTTTATTTCCCCCTTTCTCCTACTTTCCTTTGGGTTTTCCCGAATGGTTTATTGTAGTAGGCCTTAAGCACCGAAGTATTTACCTGTAGAAAGAGCCTCTTCTCCTGGAGTGGTGGTTTATGGTCATGGCTAGCGGGATTGTGGTCCAGATCCTCAGCAATACCTCTCAGGTAATTGGCCCAGTCATCTGCAAGGGGTCCAACCTCTTCGAAAATAGCGGGCGAGCGAAGGCCCACCTCTGCTGCATCGGTCGCTCCTACCTGTTCTTTTGAAATAATACACCTGTTACTCAATGTAAAATGTCTACTCCGCTCATAATTTTTCAAGGCGTTTATGGTATTGATTTGTATCATCAGTGCGAGCAGTGTCTGCTTGTAGTTACTCACACTAATACATTTCTGAACAGTAGTTATGGCAGAAATAATGTCCGCAGACTTGTGGGAATGGGAATAGAACCTTTCTTTTTTCCATTTGTGTCAAACAAATATTAGATCTTTGGCAGTTCACAAAGACCCACCGGTATAACGGGCAGTCAGACTTTCCCATTTGGTGACGATGTGGGGCGTACCTGTTTGTGCCGGAGCCTGGCGTCGCTCCCGGGCAGAGAAGGCGGTGCTGTAGATGTGCTCCACCAGCTGGGGCAGGGTTTGTGTGAAGAAGGTCAGGTCCACCTTGTCTCTGATGTATTCCTCGGCACGCTGCAGGAGATCCAGCAGCGTCTGCAGGAAGGAGCGCAGTTCTGCCAAGAACACAAATCGCCAGACCAATGAGACTGCTTCGTTTCAAAATGCAGTGCACAGCCTAACCAATAAGCAAGCAACACAGCCAAGGTGTCTCCTCAGTTTAAAACACAACATAGTGAAATCTAGCAGAATACATTTGGTATGGAAACCTCATAAGGTTTAGCTATTTTATTATAATTAGCTTGAGCTAATAAAAGTCCACATGGAACTCTTCCCTGACTAGAACCATGAAGTGAAGAATAGATTATCATTATAGTCTAACTAATGAAAACCTGACCCTTCACAGCACATTACACAAACCAGTCCGCAAGACAGTGCCACTAAAAATAAACTTTCACCAACCATATCCAGACATTTTCATGTAGGTTTTAACTTAGTACAAGCAACTTAATGTGGAAAGACTGCTTTTTAGGACACTCACGGCATTTCTTGAAGCGGTTATGACACTTGTCCTCAGCCATCCTGGTGCAAGCGGCAGCACCCTGAGAGGGCGGGCAGGAGAGGGCGTAGAAACGGCACAGAGACCTGAACTCTGACCTCTGCTGCTCCTCGGATAGTACAGATGTCTTCAGCAACTCCGGACATGTAGGTTCCCGGCTCGCAGAGGATTCTGGTGTAAAAAGCAAACGCACAATGTTGGATTTATTCAGAATCGCCGAGCGGTTCCAAAGGATTTATCTGCTAAACTCAAGAATCTTTTCTACAACTGCTTACGCCTGGCAGTGCAGAAGCTATATATCTAGCCTTCTGGGGGTGCAGGTTCATAACAATTGGGACACTCACTCTGCATCTCAGCAAGGATCCAGTCAGAGAAGGCTGTGACCCGAGTGTACACCCCAGGCTTCCCTTTCTCGCCACACCCATCGCCCCAGGAGGTGATGCCATACAGCTGAAAGCGCCCTGAAATTCGGTCCGGGTAGATCAGGGGACCCCCAGAATCTCCCTGTGTGGAGCAGAGAGTGTTACCGCTACAGTTTCCCCGTTCCACAGTCGTTTTCAGTTGAGAGTGCAGAAATTGTCGCTTTACTTTACCAAGCCAATTAGAATTTTTCAAAGAAAGACAAGTCGCTATTGTAAACCAAAATAATTTTACAGAATATCAGTACATTAAATTGAGGGCAGCTGAACAAATTGTGAATTTATATGGAACTCACCTGACAGGAGTCGATGCCCCCAGACAGGTAACCAGCACAGAACATGGTGTTGGTGACCAGCTCCTTCCCCAGAGCGCTCTTACAAGTGTTTTGGGGCAGGAGGGGCACCTTAGCTTCTACCACTTTGTTTGCAGGGGGCCCATCTAGAGACGGAAAGACAGACATAAATAAGCCAGCATTATTAAAACATATGGATAATGGAGGAGGCAGGAGCAGCATTTTGGTAAAGATGAAGGGTGATAATGCCCTTGTAATTTAATCACATTTCATTGGATATCATGACCGCCAACACAGCGTGGCACTGTGCCTTTCACAGACCAGTTCTCGGCTGAAATACATTGAATTGCATGCCCCAAGTGCTTCCATTTAGTGGAGTCTTACTGTGAAGCTAAAAATATTGAGTGCTCTTCTTCCTATGATCTTCCTCACCTTCATACATTGAGCCCCATCCAGCTACCAAACAAGAGGTCCCTACGGGGGGCTCCAGTCCAGAAGGCAGGCAGACCGGGGTGACGTGCTCAGAGAGCACCACGGGGGAGGTCAGTTCCACCAGAGCGATGTCATTGTTGAAGGTCTTTGGATTAAACTGTAGACACAACAAAATAAAAGCAAAAAATATATATGGAAGCGTGTGTATACAAGCTATACAATCGAAAGAGAACTTTTCTCAATTGTGTCTGAGGATGATATTACAGTACAACTGGTTCAAAACTAGAGGAGGCACAGAGAGACAAACACTTGGGGCTTGATTTACTATGAAATTTAGCATGTGCAGCCTAAACATTTTAGCACACACAAAACCAATACCATGACCGATGATTGGTCATGGTGTTTGTTTTGCACCAATCATTGGTTGTGTTATTAGTTCTGGTAAAGGTTTTAGTACATCCTTGGTCTTACAAAGCCAGTTAAAATGGGACAATAAGAGAACATACGAAGGCAGAGATAGCCTACTGCTCATTTTCATTCTTCCCCTCTAGACGGGGACAGATTTAGACCTGTGACACCAGATGTGTGTAATTAGTCAGTGACATTAGCAATGAAAAGCAGCAGTACAGCTGGCCCCGAGGCCCAGATTTGAGTATCCCTCAATGAAAAGCAGCAGTACAGCTGGCCCCGAGGCCCAGATTTGAGTATCCCTCAATGAAAAGCAGCAGTACAGCTGGCCCCGAGGCCCAGATTTGAGTATCCCTAAATGAAAAGCAGCAGTACAGCTGGCCCCAAGGCCCAGATTTGAGTATCCCTAAATGAAAAGCAGCAGTACAGCTGGCCCCGAGGCCCAGATTTGAGTATCCCTAAATGAAAACAAGGAGACGACTGCGAGTAAGAGAGACACAGCATAAGGCTACTGAATGCTGTTACCTTGGGATGAGCAATAATGCGATTCACCCTCATGACCTGCTCCTCAGGGTCAGTCTTGGTGATGTCAAATTCTCCCACCACTGCTGTCCAGTAATTCTCACTTCGGCTTCTGACCAATCAAATACAGGAATTGTGTTTTTTTTAATGTTTTTCATTAGAGCCAGAAAGATAATGTGTAAAATAATACATCGACTATTGAACAATAGATTTGAGTGTGTTCATTAAGCTACTAGGGCTTACACGTTTACAATTTGTTACTGGCAAGTCATTTGGGATTTGATTCAATTGTATCAGTAGTCTTTGGCTGGGATGGGACAGTCAAGGCACTCACCCAGAGAAACAGTGGGCAGCTGTCACCAACCAGGAGCTGTCCACCAGCACGCCTCCGCACATGAGCCCGCCGTCCAACCGCAGGTTGACCAACCAGGGCCAGCTTCCCGGTGTGGCAGGAGATCCCCCCACAATCTTGGATCGAGGCTGGGTGAGGTTCTGCACCATTGGGACTCGCTGACCACAGACAGCTGTCGAAGAAGGGGGGCGGCAGCTAAGTGTGCTGACGGCGTTCATCATGTAAGGAGCCAGATTACAATTTGGCCTTTATTAAGCAGGGCTCTGTTACTGGTAGTTATGGAGCAGCTTGTGAAAGGACACTATAGGTAATACATGGTCTTCTGATTTTGTCAGGTTACAAATATTACTTTGCGTATGTCATTATAAATGTGATCTTAGTAGCTAAAAGGCTTGAGGATGGGAAAAAAATATAAACATTGTAAAAACACTGCAACAAAACTCGTTCACCACAACAATAACGTTTTGAGCCTTTTTGTACTGGCCACTCACAGAGCACTCGCAGTAAAATGCTTAAAGTGTTAAAGTAAAGTGTTGAATCAATTCTTACAGAGTACATATGGTCCCTATTGGACTCAGTATGTACTCTGTTAGAATTGAATATGCACTGAACACACTGTGCTGCATGCTGGGACGCAGTACCTTGTGTTTTGGTTTGTGGGCGGGGCTCCAGGTTGTTCATGGTGTTGAGCAGGCTGCATTGCAGGACACGAGCACTGCAGCTCTCCGCCATCACCCGCGCGCAGCTCTCCTTCCCCAGCTCCGTCGCTGGGCAACGGCGGCGGTAGAAGCCGCACGCTTGGCTCAGTTCCCAGTTGCGCTCCCTCTCGTCCGGCAGCCTCTGCGTCTGGCTGATGACCTCACAGCTCGGCTCGGCGGCGTACGCGGGAGAATGACCTTAACGGGGGTTAACACGTGATTATTCCTCTCATCATTTATATTCATACTTTATATTATTTATTTACTTTGTAGTATTTGTTGAGTGACAGTATTAATGTAAAGATTCCAGTTTTGATTGAACAGCTACCTGTAGTCCCAAGGCAAGCTATAATTGACAGAATATCTGACAGCATCTAGTGGTAAAGCTACTGCCACCATAAAGTAAAACATAAAGTATCATATTTCCACATCAAGACATAATGCATCTGGATCCCTACATAAATTCCCAATCCATAGATGAATGACATCCCAGAATGAAACAAGACCGCTTGCAGATTCATTATGGATTTTTTTCTCCACCACAATATAATGTGAAATGGTTCACAAAGAGGGACCCGCTAACATGTGCATCAATATTATCCTGCACTCCTGAAAGGACTTGAATATTCTAAAGCCTCCTTGAACACATAAAACTATAAGAAGTGAAACCCCAAAAGAAATGTACTGTAGATGTCACAGGGATAGAAAGAGCAACAGAGAAATGTGGTTGAAGGGCAGAATTCCACAATACTAATACACTGTTATATTAAGACAGAGTTAAGACTCTTAATGTACTCATGTGCAATACAGATTATACAAATTATAAAAGTAAAACCTGCCTGGCTTCTCCTTTTGCAACCCATTGCACTAATTAGTTGGTTTCTATTCTATATATAAATACAAATAAATAATATATAAAGTTATTCTAGTCTCATACTATTGACAGAGGGATTCTGAGACATGCAGCTCATCTTAATACCTTCGACAACTTCACTGGCTACACATATCCCAGCACAAAGCACGAGGCGTCCGTTGGGGGAAGCAGATAGCGGGATTGGGTGGCGGTGGTTTTCTTACCGCAGGGCCCCGAGCGCTGTCCGCAGTCCTGAAAGAGGCAGGGGACGCAGCCCCCACAGCCCGTTTCGGCCCGGCTGCGCTCCGATACCGCCTGCTCCAGGGCCGACAGTGCGCTGGTCAGGGCCGCCTCCAGCACCACCGTACCTCTGTCAGTCAGGGCTATAAGGCGTAAGCACAGAGAGAGAGGGGCCCCAAGGTTCTATGAGTGATGGGAATCAGGAGGACCCACAAGCGCAGCTCCTGACTCCTGACAATGCAGTCAGAGAAGATGAAGATATAACACTCTTTATGCATTACATTTACATTACAGGCATTTAGCAGACACTCTTATCCAGAGTGACTTACACAACTTCTTATTACATTTATCCATTCATACAGCTGGATATATACTGAAGCAATTCAGGTTAAGTACCTTGCTCAAGGGTACAATGGCAGTGTTCTACCTGGGAATTGAACCTGCAACCTTTCAGTTACAAGTCCAGTTCCTTAACTATTATACTACACTGCCGCCCAAAGCAGTTTGGGCCTTACTATGGGCAGGTGAGTGTTGTACATGAAGCCACCTTCTGGAGGCTTTTCAGTACACTCTCCTGCATCTAGTTAGACCTGGAATGGCTCAAAGTGCTGTGCATCGGGAGTGCTATGCTCTATCCCTGGATCAATAACCTACAATTTGTGTAATGCTGAAATGCTTTACAAAGGCTGACTATAAAACATAGGGGTTTTGTTTGTTTGTTTTTTTGAGGGAAGGTGTTTAACTATTTAACACAAAGAGTGTGACCTCCGGACCATCCCATTGCTCAGTAGGAGAGTTCAGAGCAGTGCGTGTCCTCATTCTCACTGTGCTATGAAATGCACCGGGGCTCTGCGAGAGGAAGCACACTCACGCTCGGAGAGCAGCTGAGGAAGCCGGGGACCCGCTTCAAATGTGCCGCCAACCCCCGACCGCCCCAGCCCCCCCAAACCCCCCTAACAGTCCCTTGTATGCTCCACTACAGAGAGCCACTAACAACCACAATGCTGATTGAAGATTTAATTAGAGCGCCGGGGAGCAGCATCTCTGATGAGGCCTTGGGTAGAGATGGCAGGACAACTGAGAACGACAGCAGTCAGCACATCACAAAACGGCAGTATCCTAGCTCCAAAAAGCACAATATCATCCTAAACGTCATGTGAAAAAGTGTGAAATAAAGTTTGGTGCCCTTTATTGTATTGGGAAGGAATCTCATTCCACTATTGAAGATGGACATGTTATTTCTGCCATGTAAAAGGAGGGTTCTTCACCATTGACATGAATTATTTTTCCACCACAGTCATACAAACTGGAAGCCTTCACACAAAACCTGGTGGCATTGACCCCTGGTGCTAGGAGAATAATGTCACATAAACATGCTATTGTCAAGGGCAGAATTTTACATTTACTTGACCAAATCTGGAAAAGATCTAGACAGTTTCATCTTCATCAGACCAGCAAAGTTTCTAAAATCGATTGAAATATTATGTATCCTCACAAACTTCAAAATCCTTCAAATTCTGTTCTTGTCACAATTACCCATCTACCATCTCTTACAATCTTGATTTAAGTCATTTAGGTTCCAAGTGATACTCTTCTTCAGCTGTACTTGTCAGAAGTCACTTCTAATGACCCCCCTGACAGAGAGAAGCAACTCCTCTGTAACTACTTCCTCACAGACTGGGAATCTCGCATGAAGGCTAAACCTGCCATTTGGTTTGACCTGAATGTCTGTTGAAAAATAACAATGAAAGGAAAATACAGATGAGAACAAATATTCTAAGAAGTTCCAAGGTCTGTGGCATGTTTCACATCAACCTATGGAGCAGGACCAGCTTCCCAAGCCACAGAGCATGCCTACCTTGCAGTGCACTCTGGGGCATGGTGTACACCTCTCTCCCAGCTGGTGCAGCCAGACCGCAGTCCAGAAAAAATAGCAGCAGCAGTGATGCCGGAAGCAGCATCTTTAAATATCACCTGTGGAGAACAAGGCAGTTCCAGATATCCCTCGCAATTGCTTTTGACTTGAAGTTTCTGTGGTAAATGTCTCCCACCTCCCTAGTGTCTCAGCTCTCTCCCGCACTGTTGCATAGGGCATCTGTCTGCAAGTTTACTTAGGGGAACAATAGGTGCGTGTAGTAGCATGGGGTATATATAGAGTCCCTCAGGGTATGACAGACGGGGGAGGGGAGGAGTGAGAGCTCCCATAGCCAATGCACAAGCAGTTGAATTCATTAAGACGGTCGCAGCAAATCGAGAGCAACTTGCCAAGGCTGGAAATCATAAAGTGGTTTGGTTTTGTGAAAAGGAAAGAGATGGGAGGGAGGAGAAACAGGAGGAGGAGGGGTGAGCGGTGCTGGTGTGTGTGTGTGGGGTGAGGGGTTGTTTGAATTCATTAGCGTTAGAGACTTGGGGGAAGAGATGGCCGTGGACTGTAAGAGGAGGGGGGAGGGAGAGGGAGAGAGAGGAACGTCTGCCATTCTGCCTGTCCCTCAAAGGATGCATTGTCCTCCACATCACACAGAGCCTGCCTACTTCAAAGCTGTCCCCTTAACGATCACAGACCAGCCGCTTCCCTTGATCATTTCCACGCTTTTATGTCCTCCATTAAAATATTGTCGATTCATATCACTTTTGTCTTTCTCAGCTGAACTTTCGTTACGTAAATAATAACAAAATAATACTCATATATTACAGTCAGCCAGGTTGATGATTGCCGCTAAACGTGCGTTGCAGACTGCCTTTATCAAAGGCCACTTAAAAATTGGGTTCTCATACAAAACATTACACAGTATCCAGTAAACTATAGAAATTGGTCAAAATTTATTCAATAAACTATTACATTTGCAACTAAAGAGTAAAATAATTTGAAAGGCTCCAGTTAAAACCAAGCTGTGGAGCAGTACACATACGGTTAAAAAGGCCAGTCAATCTGTACAATTCTTCACATTTGTAAACAAATACACAAATAAATGAGTTGGTTAATATATGTACTGTTATAAAAACTTGATCTTTAAGAAGAAAAAGTTAAGATGCATGTAAAAATGTTTGCTAGGTCTACATCTGCAGTGCCAGCACTGCTTCTATGTGATAGAATGATTAGTAGCTATGCGTATTTAAAGAAGGCATAAACTTAATTTTCAAAGATACAGTGCCCTCCACTATTATTGGCACACCTGGTAAAGATGAGTAAAAAGGGTTACAAAAAATAAAGTTTTTTTTGAAGTAAGTTACTTTTATTGAAGTAAATTTATTCAGAGAAAACATTTTTTTTATGAAGAAATAATTATTTTTTTAATTAATTAAAAAAACAATTTTGGGGCTCGTTCGATAGCTCAGACCCTTGATGACTTACAGCCAATTAGCCAGCCATGTGTTCCATACCGTACCAGTGAAATTTACAGCTGAATCTAGTCACCCCCCCCCCCCCCCCCAGAGAGATTCAATCAAAAGAGAGAGATTATAGTATCGCTTGTAACAGTACCTGGAAATAAGATATCGAGAGTCTTTTGATGTTGATGGGTCACAGACTTCAGGAAGTAACAGCATGCAAAGGATATGCAACCAAATATTAAATATGATACTTTAAAAATATGTTAAAGCAAAGGGTATGAATACTTATGTAAATTAAAGATTTCAGTTTTCGATTTTTTATACATTTGCAAAAATTTCTAAAAACATGTTTTCACTTTGTCATTATGGGCTATTTTGTGAGACAAAAAATTTACTCAATCTATTGTAGAATATGTCTGTAATGTAATAAAATGTGGAGAAGGTGAAAGGGGTGTTCAAACTTTCCGGCTTGATTGTATGTTAAAAATTATTACTCTATTCTATATATAAATGCAGGGGTGCCAATAATTATGGCACACATGGTTTTTTAAGAATAATTATGTCTTGATGAGGGATTTTTTGTTCTCATAATAAATTTACTTCAATTAAAGGTTGGATTTTTCCCATTTTTTCAGTGTGAGATTAAGCTAATTCACCAAACGGTACATGTTACTTACACATTGTTTTATTAACTTATTTTAAATGAAGCCTGCCACCAACACTTTTAACAAGACTTTAAAATAAAGTGTGACTGTGTACTTTAGAGCAAGGATGTTGCACTAAATATCCCAGGGGGCCGCAGTGCCTGCAGATTTTTGTGGTTTACTTTCAGTCAGCTGCCATGTAAGGCCTTGGGAACAAGTTGTGCGGACTCTTTAGCACAATCAATGGCTTAAATGAACCGCTGCTCGAGAACAACCTGAAAACCAGCAGAACTGGAGTTTCGGCCCAGCAGAACTGGAGTTTCGGCCCTCCAGAACTGGAGTTTGACACCTGTGCTTTAGAGAAATGAAGGTGTTTCATTATGACAAACATTATAAATGTGTTGATGTGCCTAGGGCTCACAGGAAAAATAGCGAAACATTGATTCCACTTTGGCGCAGACAGAATTATTAGCCGCAGAGAAATGGATACTGATGCATTTGACAATAAAATTCACTGCAATAAATTGGTATTCAGTACGCACTGTGCATTGTCCAGTACGCACTGTGCATTGTTCAGTACGCACTGTCCGTTGTTAGAAAAAAATAAACATCCTGTGAAAAAGTGCAGACCCCACGAAAATGCAAATTGGAGTCAACTTCAAAGGCGCCGCTCGGCCCGATAGATCGCTATGCGTTCAGTGATAAAAGGCCGCCGTCGCCGCTGTAAACACTTGTCAAAGGGGTTCAGCTGGCTCACATCGGGAGCCAATGCTGACGGCATGATGGACACTGCCAGCGTACGTGTGCGCACGGAGTACCGCAGGCGGCCTCTCGAGTGGCCAACTCTGCCGGGACGTCAAATAAGGGGGACCCTCGCTTTGTGGCGGGCGGCGGATGAAAGGGCTGTGTCGCGGAGGATGGCTGAAGATCCCACTTCTCCTCCCCCCGGAACAGCCGACTGCGGGTTCCAGTCCCTTCCATGCACCCACGGCGCACACAATGGTGGCGGGATCTGTAAGCTAACTCAGGCAGAGAGAGAGGGCATGGAACAAGCGCGCAGCTCTCTTTCATCTCTCCAACCCCCCCTTCCCTCGGCCGCTTTGATGTCCTCTGATTAAACTGTCCTTTCTCCCGCTCCTTCTTGCCCCTGCTGCAGTGGGCACAGATCCCCCTCTTCTGGGCCAAACCGCTCCACTCTCTCGCTCTAGCCATCCAGGGATGTTGCTACAGTGCGGGAGCTCGTGGGAAGAGGGGTACAGGGTACAGGCAGGTGGAGAGGTGCGAGAGCTGAGGATACAGGTTCTAGGTTCTCTTTCAGTGGGGCAGAAGCTTTCAACTCTCTAATGGTACACACCCCTTCAGGTCCACTGTTTCCAGCTTGATAACCAAATGTATCTGAAAAATGACCACCTGAGTCCTGGAACTGCTAAGGGCAGGAATCTGATTTAAGGACTTCAAATGTGAATCGTATTCTTTAATTTCCACAGGACATACAGTGTACAAAAATACTGCCAAGGCAATGTGCAAATTGCAGGCAAAAACTTCACTTCAAAAAGATTTTAACTCAATGGGTGAAAAAGCACAATTTACTGAAGCACATCTTACCTTCAACTTGCCTTACCCTGGGTTCTGTCTGTTAGTTTAAAGCCCGTCATAAATGATGGCTGTTGCCGAAATTGTTTCATGAATGAAGGCCGTAGTTCCCAAGGGAAAGGACGTTGGCATTGGCAGGCATTCCACAGCCGGCAGAGACCAGGTTTCTGGTGGGCACTTAATCCCCCCAGACGTCACCATGGGTATGGGGAGGAGGGGGTCTCTCGCTCTCCCCTCCCCTCATTAAAGCAGTCCTGGTGATGCCAGGGCCTGCAACTGCAGGCATGAACCTGAGCTAATTGTGCAGATCATTATTTTATTCTTGTAATTAACCCCTGGTGGGTTAGCTCTGTATCTACGGCTTCCACAATAGAAGAAACCATGCTGTTCCACAGAAGGGGTCCCCCGCAGGGAAATAACTCATTTCTTCACAGCTAGTCTGGGGCCCGAGGCACGGCAGACCCCTCTGGGGAAAAGGATCCGTGAGTTCAGGGTGGCGGGCAATAGGGGGTGGTTACATAAAGCGACAACACAAAGCACACACCACAATCGCAACACAATAAAAAAAAACTAAAAAAAACATTACAACAGTCATGCTAAATGACACTCAGGTATTGTGTACAGTTATGAAACCATTTCCATTGTCTCAGTGTGAAAACAATTGAAAAGTAGGTCACTGGGATGGAGAAGGAGAGAAAACAATCTATGGTTCCCAACATTTTACAACCAGACATTTATTCCCAGACGCCCCACAAACAAGAACAATATTATAATTATTTCTTATTACATTTTGAGACTGACAACACATTTTTATCGCCACAAAATATTTAGGTTCTAATTTTAGAGCAATTTGTACATGAAGGTGAAACTAAGAGTTCAACCAAGTGAAAGAGAATAATTATTCATATTTCCTCAAAAACTTTTTTTACTTTTTACTTTATTAATTACACTTTTCATACAAGTATTATTACTTTTCATCCAGTTTTATTTAAATATCAAGGCAGTGTATTTTTCAGTATCATCGAATATAAAGACATTTTTGAGTTCTGAATCTTTAAAAACTTTTTGTAGGTGTCCTGGAAAAAATCTGTCCAACTATACTTTTTTCTCCTGAAAGTCAAATCTTTTTTGCACGTGTGGTTTTATTCCTATAAATATTATTATTACCATAGAATTTATCATCATTGCACCTGCACTTAGATAAACTCACTGGGCCTCATTCATGAAGCGTTCCTAAATACATTCCGTGTACATTTATTGTACGAAAAATGTACGCCGGATTCATAAAACCGTGTGAAAAAGGTAGATTTTTTCGTATTCACGTACGAAGCGCATCCACATTATTTTGTGATTAGCATACATCCACGCCCATTGATTGCCTTATATGGAAACTGTCACTTCCATTTAAAGGTCCATATCTAGTCAAAATGGCCCAGAAAAAGCAAAGGAAATAATTATTCTGACACTGAAATCAAAGTTTTATTAGCAGGAAACATATATAGTTTAATCTTGTCAGTACCAGTGTCATAAACTGGTAAAGACCTAGCAGGAGATAACATGTACCATCAATGCAGGATCACCCCTCACACGAACTGTTAAAGTAGTAAAATAAAATAAATAAATAGATTGACATTAAAGTGGAGGCGAAGAAAAGCATATCTACGTCTGCGTCAGACAGGCAAGCGCATTGCTTTATCGCAGCCTGGAAATAAATTAAACGTTATTCATTTTGTAATTATGTTGGGGTTCTGTGCATGTGAGTTGTGGTTTGAAATCGGGTAATCATAGGCTACCTTATTTTAGAATCTCTCTGGCGCGTTCTAATTGCGGTCACATTGATGCGCGTGTCCCACTGAGCAAAAGCTAGATTCGAGCTCAGGTTTTACCGGGATATAGCCTGCTGCTGGCTATACATTCTAACCGGTTTAAAAACTTTCACTTTTAAATAAAGTTTATCTGGTTTTCCCCCTGAATGCGAGACGCCGTTTCACCGACTTTTCAACAAAAACGTGCACTGGGGTGTGCAGTCTATGATAACATTAGACAGGTTGGCAATTTCATAAAAACCCCGCTTTACCTCCACCTGGCTTTGCATCTTGTAGGGGAACTGGATGTACGCAGCTGGCATTAGCTGGATTAAGCTGATCACAATTGTAACCCTGGCGACAGACATGTAAGCCACTTTAAAGCAAATTTCGTTCATTGGTTAAATGTGTGTTTTAATTAGCCTATGAAAGGTCATGTAGAATTAAAATTTTTAGTAATTTAGAAAAAATAGTAGGCTACTGGGAGCATTCATTAGCCTACGTTATGGGTCTAATTAAACAGCTTCATAGCCTACAATTGATTAATACAATTGTTTGCTTTTTACAATCATAATTTATTACATTTGCAATTTCAAAGGCTACATTTATTCTTGTGAATTTAATAGAAAATAAAAATAACTTAATATTCTAATTATCACTCAGAAGCTACATTTACTACCGGCATTCTGAATTTATGAACGCGGTACGCGTGCTCTTGAGCAGGTGTAAAATTCGTTAGTACGTCCAATCAAATCTCAGATACGAAAACATTGATGAATGCCAAAATACGGGAAAAATTGGTAATACGAACAATTTACGTGCAAATTCGTTCTGCTCACGTTTCATGAATGAGGCCCACTGTCTGTATGATGCCTGTTGTCTATGTATCAGTGCACTGTAGCCCTATCTGATTGCCCCAAGAGGATGAACAAAACTGTATTGTATTGTGGCATCAGGGTGTGTGCAGTTATATTGCTATTATTCAGTTCATGTCATTAATGACTGACCTTTAGTTGTATTCTTGGGAACTGACTAACACAAACAAAATGTTCAATAAAAGTTCAACATTGTGTTGTTATTTTCCATGTGAATGTAAAACAGCGACCTCCTGTGGTGACATTACGCTTTACACTTCAGTGCATTGATGATTTACACTTACCAGCCTAATTATTAACACCACCTGAACACTGTCAATTTAAAATGTATGCTGAGGCTGCCGCTTCTACACTGGGGAGCTCCAAACTAATAGACTTCACGAGCTGATTAGGGCTGTCAGCTGCAATCCTCTTTGAACAAACTTGCTAAGGAAACACAAATAAGCATTTGCGCAAATACCCAATCTACTCAAAATGCATGTTTTTATTATGAAACATTGATATTATTTCAATATAAAGGCCAGTGACTTTGCAATCCACAATGAAATAACGGTCTGGCTGCAAAAAGGCCAAATTGGTAACACTGGTAGGCAATCTGAAAAGTGTAAATGACAGTATATATGCGGATATAACTGTGAGGCTTATGCCTATTTCCCATTGCACATTATGTCATTTTACACACACATATTAGTACAACTTCCATTTTATAAAAACAAGACAGTAGAAATCCAATCTTTTATAAAATGCAAGTGTATCATACAGGTCTACAGTTCTTAGAAGCTAGGAAAGCTACTTCTGTGTATCTTCCTCACAGTATTATGCACCATGCTTGTTTGTTCAGGGTCCAGAAACGGCCACTCAGCGCGCATCTAGGTTTGTTTCCCACACCCCTGGTCTTATCAGCATTGTACACAGTTACCCAGCACCAGAATGGCTGTGTTTTATTTTACATTTTATTATATTGCTCTGGTAAACGCACATGCACACACACACACACACACACAGAGTCCACTCCCATGTTGTTTTCCTTTGCTAGGGTTTGCCAAAGGCAAACAGTGTTTCCAAGGTAGCTTGGTGGACAGTGTGGGGGAGAGATGTGTGAGGCAGAGGACTCTCCCACTGCACTCAGCCAGTCTGAACCAGCCAGGCTACCAGGCGTAATCAGGATGATGTAGCAGCAGCAAATGGGGAGGAAAAAGCAAAGGTAACTCGTCACATTTCTTTATCACAGCAGTTCATTCGCTGGGCGGCGATCATTAGAGGGGAGGGCTTTTCCAACGTTCAATTTAAGGACACAGTCGTTTAAAAAAGATCTACATTTCCTGTCAAGGAGAAGCCCTACCAATCGTGTATTAGTCATTTTCGTAACGTCAACAAGAGATTTCCTTTTGATCCAGACAAAAACGTAATTAATTTGGATAAGAAATGTGATATAGAATATCATCTTATTTTTATTTCGGTGTAAGCTTGTGGTTTGTGTTAATATAGTCATATATTGAAGATGAAAAGTACGGTATAACACGTGCAGTATCTGTGCAGTTTAGAGGAGTAATGCTTTCAAACAGCTTTCAGGAAAAGAAAAAACATGTGAATAGGGGAAAAATCCCAAAAGTTAACAGATAAACACTTACCCAATTAATATCTGTAGCAAAGAACTGAACCATCAACATATAGTTTCACAAATATTTAATTTTTTAAAGAACTCTGACTCCAATTTTCCTTAGTTTTTTTGGAGTGCCCACTCCTAATTAATTACCGGCTCATAGATTCAAGGCTTCAGGGGTGTGTCACTGTATGCGGTCCTGTGCTTTAGCTGGATGTGCTACTTGGAAGCCCAATGGTTGCATTTTTAATGTCTAAGGATCAATACTGTAGATGGAATTTTAGGATTGTCTGGAATTGTACTTTTTGTTACAAATGGACCATACATTTTAAAATGTCACATGGAAAGAATACATGCGCAGATCAACCACCTTCAGTTTGTGTGTGTGTGTGTGTGTGTGTGTACTGTATACACACCCACATTAAACAGACCATGACCGCACATATTTTTGGAAATACAATATCAACATATAACATGATTATGTTCCATAAGGTTAGATATGTGCCTGTTTAGTGGCACCAATTAAATACTGGAACATATTGAAAAGGTAAATACTTCCACTGTAAAGGTCTTGAATCCTGGCTACTATCCCAGCAAATGTCACAAACACATAATCAGCTTGGCCAAACATATACTTTGGTTGTAAAAGCCCTCATAAAGATAACATGCTGACCACACCAATTTAATTTCAGAATAAATCAAGCTTGAAATGTACACAGTTGAATAATCCTTATAAGTCCTAGCAGCATTGTATTTACTGTGTGATCAACACTGTGTTTGAACGATTCTGCCCTTGCATTTGCATTGTAACTCATCACCCAAGATTATGACTTGAAAATGTGCCAATTAACAATTATACGCCTGCAGCAGACTGGCTATAGCAAAGCAGCAGTGAAACTCCAGCTCCTCAGATAAAATGTATCCCTTGTGACATGCTGAAAGTGAACTTCCAAACCTACAATGAAGCATACGATATTATAGCACAACGTAGTACAGTCCTAAATGTGTGATGTGTCACTGCTACAGCCTTCAGTCTTGTATGAGGTAAAAAAAAAAATTTGACTGCTATCTATATTTTCTCTTTATTAATCCCCTCAAAGCTGAAATGTGCACCATTTCTCTTGAAATTAAGTTATTGTGTTGTGAAATGATGTGAGAAGGTTTCAAGATGTTTTCAAACAACTTATGCAATGAATAAATAATATGATTTTAAAAATCTGTAACTTTAGCAGACTTAAAAACCCTGCCTTAGCCAACATACATATTGTGAATACCTCATGTGAGGTTTATGAACATATTCATCTTTTTTCAACCCTCACAGTGATTTTAATGGATCAGAAACATTCAAGGCGCATCCAGATTCACAGCGCCACCCCTGGCAAGGAGGACCTTAGCGCACTTATGCTTAGGCCCAAATCAGCCAAAGGGCGGAGACGAAAGTCCGTTCAAGCTCCGATCCAAGAAGAATGGCTGGAAAACATACCCAATCATCAGGCGAGAGTTATAGAACCGCCATTCTTCCAGCCAGTCCTGACCCCTGGGAGCTGCAGTGCACAGAGTCACGGGTTCAGACTCCAACCCTCCGCTGGTCCGGACTCACTACCTCCATGCGGTTGGCCGTGCGTGCAACAAGTCAAGGACAACATTTATGGGCAGCCCTGGGGAAACCTCAAGCAGCCAAAGCTGCGTCTTCCATCCCCGCCAAGCCACAGCCCATCCCTCATTCCTCCCACACCAGCCATGCTGAACAGATTCAGTGTTCTGCCTTCCATCAGACAGAGGAAGGAAGAGAACCAATCCAAAGAACCTCTGGAGCCATAACCAATCGTTGCTGTACTTTTCTCCTCAAATAACCAATCAGAAATGCAGAAATGCTCATTTCATAGAGTAAGTATAATACATAGCTTATGTATCATATTCCATGTCACAAAACCTCTTGGCAGGTCTCAAAGCTATTATTTTGATAATATATTAATCTGTGCGTTTGTATGAGATTTTATTTTGTTTTAAGTGTCTGCTTATCCTGTTTCTGATTATTTGTTATAAAAGGCAATACAACTGATGCGTCAGTCTGCAATTACTCTTGGGTATCTGGAGTTGTCTCTAGATGGAGCTAAAGACTAGTTTATTAAAACACTGCACATGTATCTTTTGGGGATGGAGGGGGCAGGTTGCCTGGGTTCAGTGTCCAAGGGATTCAGATTCCGTTAAAAATTATTTTTAGTTATTAATGCATTGAAATTATTAAACGTCGTTTACCAATGATTGTTTTGTATGTATGTTAGACGTAGGCTACAGCAAGCTATTTTAAATAGCTTAAATACGAAGTCCGCGTTGACAGTTTACATAGGCTACGAATGCGTCATTTGCCGTTTCAAGATCGGCGACAATCTTTAAAAACATAGAGGCCTATAGTAGCCTATTTGTTTTTAAGGATGTTGACATTCCAACTTCGGCAAAAGATCCACTCGTACGTGCGTAAACTGTCAACGAGGACTTCATTTGAGGTGTCTGGTGTAGCCTACAGTGAAATACATTTAAGTCCTAATACCTTTATTTTTCTTACCTGTCGATCAGCTGGTTCCCATGGTTTCTCAAGACGTCCCGACCTACTAAAATTCATTAAAGGCCATGGGATGCTCAAAATCAAATTAACGCTGGTCAGCGCTGTCACATCGAGCCAGGGATTAGGTTTCTCTGCAGAAGCACACGCCTCGCTGTGCCTGTCATACGGAAACAAAAATGACCTCTCCAACTGAACACAACGTTCTTTCTTAATCTCTACCTCTCATGAGTTGTTTACGTGTTCACCGCTTCCAGATTCGGGGAACAAAGAGATTTGTGAGCAAGAGATGAATACATCAAAGCTCGTATCTCATTTCAGTTCCACAATAAACGTATTTTAAACCATCGGACATGAAATAGTTTTAGAGAATGAAGTGAAAATGACTATTAATGCTACAATACATAGGCTTTGCTGGAGTGATGATTTGCGTAAACTGCAAAAACATCGCAAAAACTATTTTTAAACCGTTTCTGAAGGGGGGTTGGGGGTTGTGTGTGTCGCCTCAGATACCCTGGTGTGGTAGGCTAGTTCAACTTGGAACAAGACTTGATCTTTGAACTGTTGATGTCCGCACATGATACTACTTTGTGAGCTAGCATCACACACAAAACCACACACAAATTAGACTCTTCTGTAGCAGACACAGCTGTAGCCTACAGCTTGTGTACAAACTGGTCGGAGAAACACAGACATCGGTTTGTCAGGGTTAGTCCACCATTTCCAGAACATTCTAACTTGCAGTCAGAATCAATTACCTTGACAAAAAACAGCCCGCCTCATTCAGTCTCTCTTCCTAGTGGCTTTGTTTGGGTCAGACAGCTGCTAGGTAGGCTACGTCTCATTCCAAACCACTCTTCATCTTTTCCGAAACGGACACACAGTTTTAGCCTATACTTTCCCTGGCATTGGCCACAAAGCTTAAAAGTCGTTGGCTATGTTGTAGGCTATGTATTTAATGAAAACACTACTATAGCCAAAACATGGACGAAGACCATACTCGTTCCAATGTGCCTAAGTGTTACAGACGACACTAAAATATAAGACGAGTCCCATGCAACGAACATTGCCATTAATAACGTAGTCTTTTAAGATAATTATATTCGGTTTTTTTAACGTAGGCTATATGTCCAATTAACCATAGTAATAATAATATTCGTCATGGTTTTATCCTCCACATTATTCGCGAACGTATCTCGACGTGTTGTATTATGAATGCATAACTACATTAAATAATAAAACGCACAGCACGATTATATGGGTGTGACTCGTGTGTAGCCTATGTAGTGTCTGCAAAACCTGTAACAGAGATTTCCAGACGCACAACAGTGCGCGCGCTCTCAGTGCGTTCCGAGAGCGCACGTGAGTGAAATGCGCTACGAAAATCAGGCGCTGTTCTTACCAAGCATCCTGGAGCAATTACCAAGACCTGCCTGGGCTGTAAGAGGAAGATCGAAAACTCCTGTGCACGACTGCAGCTCTCCAGAACAGCACATACAAACTGCAAGTAAGTGTGATCTGCACGCGTAATAGCCGGTGCATTCGTTGTTATTTAAGTTTTACAGAATAGCATAGCTTTATAAAAGTTCGGAGAGGACACTTGGACAGGGAGGATCCTGCTCAGCTATTCAGCTTCTTATATCGAGCATCTACTTTGCTATTATATCTAAAATACATATCCCGTTTTGTTATAGATATAATTATAGGCTACTAATGTATCTTATGTCATCACAAAAAACAGCGAATTAATTACCGAACATATCACTCCTGTTCTGGTCTCATTGCACTGGATCCCGGTTTTTAGGATTGATTTTAAAGTAGGCTACTTCTATGGTTTAGCCCCATCATACATTTCTGATTGTCTGTCAGCATGTTCCAAGCCGAATACTTAGATCCTCAGCTACTTGTTTATTTAATATTCCAAGAATGAAACATAAGAAATCTGGTGGAGCAATTCTGTTCTTATGTTCCAAAGGATTGGAATTGCTGTCCGTCAGGCAACAACAGCTCAAAACAAAATCTTACCTTCAACAAGCTTTTCTTATTACATTTTTGTATATCTCTTTTATACATTGGTTTTACTGTTTTAATGATATATGCTTTTATTGTAAGGTCTAACTTTGTATATATTGTATTTTGTCATTCTATGCTTAATATATTTTATGTTTTATGTTATTATGTTTGGAAAGCACTTTGAGCTGCATTTTATTGTATGAAAGGTGATATATAAATACAACTATTATTATTATTAGTAGTAGTAGTATTAGTAGTAGCAGTAGTAGTAGTATTTACCATGAAGTTGTGTTTTTATTGTAATCCTTTGAGGTTATACACTCAGTGCAAATAAACCTATGACTGTAAGAACTTGTTATATCAGATGTCAGTTAGATATCTGGAAATGTTGTGGACAGGTCAATTAATGTGGCTTTGATTCTGCTTATTTTGCTAACCCTTGCCTTTGAATTTTTTGTCAGAATCCAAAATTGCCCTTTGATTGATTTATAATGATTGTGCTGCAGTCTGCCTAGCACAGCTGAATGGAGACATCAGTTTATAGTGAATTCTGATAAATTACAAAAACAACTTGAAAATCTATGGTTTCCTCCACGTGTGAACCATTCATTGGCTCAACCTGGTGACTGCTGTTTGAAGAGTATATTACAGTTCAGCTCACCATCTATAATTGTACAGAATGGGAATATGTTACACTAGGATGATTGAAGTAAAGAAACAAAAAATATATATATTTGTGGGTATTTGCCTCAAAATCTTCAGTTGAAACATGGAAATCAATTATATGGATAGATTGTTTCTGTTTTGACTTAACACTTAATTTCTAGATCATAGACAACCTAGTTCGCAGCACTGACAGTTACTGCTATGTGGTAACTGTCTCTCATTACTCGTTTGGTTTCATAATGGTGTGCAGCTTTGCCTTGTTAGAGTCATTGTTTAGTTTCAGACATGTTTTACTGTCTGCCTGGCAAGTATCTATTTCTAGGAGAGCGGCAAATGAGGATACAAGACCAGTCTGCACTTGCACATGTTATTCATTTGAAAAATGTAAGACGATGTTTTAATATAACAAAGATAACACTATGCCTTGTCTTTGTCAGTCAATGCTTTTGGAAAAGGTTTTGGAGGTGTAAAGTCAAGTGGAGGTTTATGGGTAAAGCTGAACACAGTGAAAATGTTCAGTGTTAATTCAACTGTAACAGTTTACGTGAGTCCACAAGGGATACGATGCACTCTATGGGGCGAAATCGCAGTTTATCACAGTCACGCTCAATGTTTTGCTGCGTTTGCTTTCTGAGAAGTGTGAGGCAGCCGTAGTGATTGGTGGCCGATTCCACGTCGGTGATCCTCACAGACAGCCTCCTTGCCCCGCTCATTTGTCTGGGGTTGGGACAGCAGAAGGGTCAGTGGGGACAGTGATGTGTGTGCAAAGCCTGGCGTGGGCGTGTCCTCCTGATCGCAGTGAATCACGCAGCGCATCTGATTACCGCAAACCGTAATGTGCAAAAACAGGTGCGACCTCAGCCACTCTGCGTACCCTGTTAACTTATTCCAAAGCAAATACCGTCTCACAACAGCACAAAATAATATATTGGACCCCAGAAGAGTATACATTTTATTATTCACTGGTAGCAGCCAAATAGCCTTTGTGGTTTTGAATTGTATGCATTCCGTGCCACCCATTAAAGCAGGTTCTCACCAAAAACTAAAGTCCATAAACCTGAGGGCCAGAGTCCAAGCTTGTTACCACTGCTCCACTGCACAGACCCAGTCTTCCCCATGTACTTGTGTTGTGAGCTTGCACTTGCCCTTTATGAAACAAGGCCAGTCCCTCCACGTTCACGGTTAGCAAGAATTTAATCTGACCATTTCAATAACCAATGCGTCAAACCCGCGATTTGTAAACTGGCACAAAAATGACCTCCACCAATCCAAGCACACATTTTTGATAGAAGGCCTCTCAAAGGAAATATCACTTATTATTATTTATTTACTTTTCTCCACATTCAAACAGGTCTGGTGGGCTGTATGTAGGATGGCTCTGCAGTGCATGCTAACGGGTTTCTAAAAGTGATTTGACTATTGAAAAATCTGCTTCAACAATTTTTAGCACAATAGCTTAAGCTTTTAGTTGACCTGGCCTAGCTAGCTTCTGGTTTGAAAACCATTGCTCTGAACCAACCGTATTGATTTTACAACCATATTTCTCTTGATTTTTTAAAAACATGAGAAGGTTTCGCTGCAGGCAAGTTGGCAATGTGAAAAATAATATGTTAAAAATTCACATCTGTCAGTTTTACACTCACACCTGTATTTTTAAATCTCAGAACGTGCATTATCCTGACCCACCTAATGGCTGCTAATCGAGCTTGTGTGGGCAGATTGAAGTTGTTGATCTACTTTTGAGAATAAATGTAAAAAGGTCATTCATTACCTGGAGAACAAACAGCTACCGACAGCTACCGAAATCACTGAGCTGTGACCGAATCCACAGAACCCCCTATTTCCATTCTTAATGACTGTTGTTATGTAAATGGTTAAATGATGAACCCTGTTTAAATTTTTTAGTTATCTTATAGTGCTTAGCCTATGCATTTTTCATCTAACACCATGCTTGTATGAGTTTATAGTGAATGAGACAGATTGACAGAAAGCTAAAAACAGCTGAAAGAAGAGAATATACTATACATAAATAATTATTAGATTTATTCTTGAATGAAGCTAAGCTTTTCCAGTGTCCAAAATGCTATGAATACTGAGACTGTAGATGACTGTAATTTCACTAAGTCCATCAAGATATCCTGCAATTAATTCTTTCATCACAAGAAACTGTAGCCATAGTAAGATATTGGGGGAGATTAAAGACATTTCTGATTTCCGAATAGGTTCTCTCTATCTCTCTCTCTCTCTCTTACACACAAACACACACACACACACACACACACACACACACACACACACACACACACACCTAGATCTGTACACTAGGTTTCTCTGGCATTTCCCTCAATTTTGCCATGAAATAAACAAAACATTTCCCCTGCTGTGTCCATCCCTGGAGAGTACTGGGTATTTGGTTTTGCATTAGGGTGGCCATTGACGGTGAGCCCGGCGCTCGTGGAATGTTGACTAAGCTGTTAATGATTTAGCCGTGTGCTAATGCGTCCGCCTGCTGCTTCTGACGGTTGCCATGCAGCGAGAGACAAGAAATAGCCTGGTAACCGGCCTGTGATGTTGTCAGAAGAGGATAAATATCACGGCCATAGGGGAACAAATATGAACGCTTGTCTTATTGACAATGTTTTTTTATTTGGAAAGAATAGGGCAGGATAGTTGCCTTGAGAACATTACTGAACCTTCAGTGCACAGAGGGAAGCAGATAGGATCTCTGCTCAACATGGTGTTGGAACTCCTAGGAAAAGATCCTGGACCAGTATCCAACATTTGAATAGGCCTTAGACCTGGAGTCAAGAGCAGAAAGTCCATGGTGCAATATAAGACCCAGTCATGTGTATCATTGACAAAACTAATCAGAAAAAATATATATATATTTTCAAGAAAATTAAATTTAGCAAATTATTATTGTGGCCTGTATCCTATAGACTGTTTAAGCTTCCAGAAAAAATCAATTATGCTCACTGCTCCTGAGTTGTGAAGTGAAGTATACTAATTATACAGACTTTCAGGAAAGGAGTCCAAATCCTGTGTATTACTGCTCAGTTCCTGACATGCCTCAGACTTCATACATTCACCCAGCAGGGCCATGACTCAAGACTAAGTCTATTCACATGGTATTCCTGTTCTCTTGGTTCAGCTCACTGCGACATCTCTGGTTCAGAAGTGCCTGCTCCACCAGGAGCTCCCTGGTTCCCCTGCCTCTGATGAGCAGACGAGATGCCTGGCCTGAGGAACCGCTCCACGTGGGCCCCCCTGCTACTCAAGGGCTCCTGTATCAAGTCCTGCGCCAATGGCTGCTCTCTAGGGATCACCTCCCACCTCACCTATGCCAACACAGACTCTGAGCCTGTGGAAGGTAAGGTGGATACCTCACCTATGCCAACACAGACTCTGAGCCTGTGGAAGGTAAGGTGGATACCTCACCTTGTAGGGATGGCACATAAGATAATAGCCACAGGCCTTTTTTTAATAGAAGATATTAATCGAATTAATGCTGCAGCAAGGCACTAGAAATTGTCCTCAGTCTCCCAATTTCCACCTGGCAGACGATACCAGTCTCAAAACCCAGGTCCAGGAGCAGTTTCTATCCAAATGCATTCTTATGAATTAGTTGTAATTTAATTCATTTTATTCTCTTATTCTGAAGGAGCATGTATACCCCCATGGTTTATGTACGTACATACGTATATATACGCTGTGTTTTTATCCATCTTTTTTATTTTCCTTTCTCACTATTATTGTCTTTTTTAAATGAGAGCTTGTGACAGTTGAACTGGCGCTAAGTTTTGTATAGCTAGCCCCTCACTATTTTCTCAAAGGCAACAGCAGCTTGCATTTGCTACCGTACAGATGGTGCATGCGTTGCTCTGCTATGTCCTATTCCCTCCTCTTTTGTCGTCCAGGTGTGTTTGTGTACCCCCTGGGGGAGAAAGAGGTGGTGGTGGGGTTTGAGGCAGTCACTGCAGGCAGGACAGTCAGTGTGCAGATCCAGAACCGGGGAAAGATGGAGGACTGCTGCCTGGACTGCTGTGGAAGCTCCAGTCTGGACATGCAGTGCACAAACAGCAAGGACTGGCGCTGCTGTGGGAGCTCTAACCTGGACATGCAGTGCACTAATGGTGAGACATGCAGTGCACTAATGGTGAGACATGCAGTGCACTAATGGTGAGACTAAGAGTGGAGTCCTGGCATGGGGTTCCTTATGTAACATACATACTGTATATATATATATATATATATATACTGTATACGTATATATGAGAGAGAGAGCACGAGTGAGAGAGAGAGAGAAAGAGTGCGAGTGAGAAATGCAGATTGAGAAACATATTAATTCTTTCCTATCTCAGATTGCTAAATGTCTATACTATTGCCATTTCTAATGAGGCTTTGGCTTATTAAATTACACAGCAACACACCGTAGGAGGATACTGAAGCTGAATAATAATTAAGTATTTTTCTTAGTGCTGGAAATGCCAACTCAAATGCAAATGGAGGTCACCCGCATATAAAAAATACATTCATCTTCTGGTGCTACGTTTCAGGGCACCTCGTCCTGGATGAAGACCTGGAGAGATCCACGTTCATTGTCGGTACCGGCGTCGTGGGACCAATGGAGATAGTTACTGTCATCATAAGCACCACTCTGGAGCTCCCCACGCTGGAGAATGGAGCAGTCCGCCTGGTCTACCCTTCAGTGCTTACTCCCATAGTGAGAGGGAGGATGTTTCCAAACAAGAGCGAGTTTGGGGTGAGGTGGGATGAACAGAGGTATGTAATAGTTGTATGTGAGTTACTAATTTACTGATTGAATGTATAGGTTGTTCATGCCATATTTCATATCTAAAAGAGACCATGTTTAATCTCCGAAAAGACCATCTCCCAAAATTAAACAAAAATTTTTTTTGGAGTCAAATTACATTTTTATTTGTCTCCTTTTTTGCATCTCCCACCCCCTCCCATTCTAGTCCAACCACCTGCTTTGGGGGCACCTCTGGCAAACAGGAGAGATTGATGGGATCGCCCCAGTACTGTGCCCATGGGATCTTCACCAGTCCAGCAGTCACTCACATGCCTTACGAGCTCAACTTTCAGCTGCTGGTCAGGGGGGCGTGTCTGCTTGCAGGTAGGGTACATATGCCTGCGCAACAGAACCCCCTCATGCAAAACTACACCGAGCTGTTACCTTTCACTGCACCTGATCAGGCTCTCTCTTTATGGAACACTGGGACTGCCAGGCGGAACAGAGAGCCGGCCGGGGAGAGGGAGGGGCAGGCGCTAATGGCTGGAGCCAGTCTCCACAACTGATTTACTGAAAGACACAATTGGTTTCGACATCCACTCTCTTTAAGAAATATGTCACTGCGCTGCCCAGAGGAACCTGGCAGCACTGGGACTCGAGACGAGGACAGGGGGAGAGGGAGTGGTCCAGCTTGGAACTGGAGCCAGGCCAGAACGTATCAGTCAAGATTAAGAGGGTGGTTAATTAGGACGTTCAATCACCCCCACAGTCAATATACTCCTGGGGAGTGGAGAGGGGGGAGGGGACACTCACTTATATCTGCCAAGAGGAGAAGCCTTGCATTTCCATCAATAGTCGTAGCAAATGCGCTTGACTCTGTCGAAGAGAAATATGCTGTTTGTGTTTTAGCAGCAGTGGTTACCTCAGAACAATATAAAAAAGAGAGTCTTTGTACAATGTGTGCTTTTAAAATATTGTTACTGACTCTCATTTGGTGTTGCGACGGTACCTTTTTTTGGTCACGGAACTTGTTTTGGCAGTTAGCTGTCTGTCCCCTGTCTCTGAAGGTCTGGAGAGCCCTACCCATGCCCTGCGGGCAGACGGTGACCCCGGTGCCCAGTGCGCCTCTGCCACCTACATCACCCTCGCAGAGGAGCACCCCTTTGACCGGCACCTGGAGATCATCCTGCACCTGAGTGGTGAGGTTCTGAGGCCTCTCTGTAAGGGAACCAGTGAAAAGAATTACACACTAGAGCTTGATGATTTACAGACCTCAGCCTCTCCATAACAGCTGAGGGGACAGTTACTATACCAGGGTGTCCTCTTAAAAGGCCTGGGGAAGAGTTATATGTTTGAACAAGGGGGCACAGAGGGAGTTACAGACTAGTGTGTTCTATGAGGGGCAACAGAGTAACAGTCTAGAGCATTCCCATGAGGGGCCATAGAAAGAACTGCAGTCGAGAGCATTCCCATGAGGGGCCATAGAAAGAACTGCAGACTAGAGCATTGCCACGAGTAACCACAGAGAGCTGCAGACTAGACTACTGGGAATGATAAGGTTCATTCTCACCTGGGCAGTGGAGTTCCCATGATTCTCTTTCTCACAGAACCTCACAATCCTCTCATCATTCTGGAGAGAGGTCGACTCACCTTCCAGGAGTATGAGCAGCAGATCAGTGCCCGTCGCGATTTCATTCGCTGTGCCAAGAAAGAATCAGACTGTGAAAAGAAGGTCAGCTGTTTATCAAAACTCTGCCCGGCCTTATCCACCTCATACACTGCAAGGGCTGTACTGAGGCAATAACGCTAAACTGTATGGTGCTGGGTGTCTCTGTAGCTCTCAAAAACACACACACTTCAACCACTGTTAATTCTAGAATATCTTACGAAAAGTTTTTACAAAGGGTTTCCTTCCACCCATTAGCAACAACTGCTCCATCATTTTGAAGGTAGCAGTTGCAGGAATCAAAATTGTGCTCATTATAATTTTTTAAAATAATTTTTAGAAAATTTCTGTTGAAGCTCAGGCTTATGTTTATGGGATACACTGTGGAGCTGGTGGGTCTAACTATCTAACTACAGCGCTCCAAAAATGTCCTCGTTTGTAATAATAGCTTTTCCCCCTCAGCTGGAGTTTGTGAGGAAGCGGTTCCACAAGGACATTTTGTGTAACCCGGTTCTGATGCTGAACTTCTGCCCAGACCTGCTGAGTGACCCGGTCGAGCTGCACCGGGCCACCAGGGAGATGATCTTCCTCATCGACCGCAGTGGGAGCATGAGCGGTGGAAACATTGACAGGATCAAGGTGCCCCTTCGAATCCGCACTCCCCAGACAGGGTAGCCAGGCAGCGGTGCCCAATCATGTGCCATGGAGGGTTGAGAGTATGCTGGTTTTCATTCCAACCAATCACTACACCTCCTGATTTCACCAATTAGTTCCCTCCTCTTTGGTTGAAGGTGTGTTAATTAGTGAAATCAGCAGTGATTGGTTGGAATGAAAACCTGCATACTCTCACCCTCCATTGCACATGGATTGGGCAACACTGGACCCTTGAAGGGATGGTTTGTGCCACAGAAATGTGATTACTAGATTAGAGGGAAAAAGGTTGTGTTGTGAATGTCATGTGAGTTTGGTCTTTCCATCCAATATGGCATGCTGAATGGAAGTACCATAGATATAATACCATAGATATGACATATCATGTAATGTAATAGTCATTTGGAATGCTGAAATAGTACAATTTGGCAGCCATCGTACCTGGGTACAGCTATAATAGGAACCTATGGAAAAGTGTCATGTACTTTCTAAACCACTGTGATGTCATATTCGGGTCTCAGAAGCCAGATAGCTGATGATTGGTTCATAGATATAAAACCATGGTTACTGGCCACCATCTTACCTGGGTATGGTCTCAAAAATGGTGCCACTAACTATGATATATTTTACATCTATGGTTTTATATCTATGGGAAGCAGTCCTACCTACATATCGCTGCCAACAAAAAAGCCTGCATTTCATGCACCAGATCCGTTATTTTAGTGTAAGGACCTATTGTACATTCTATCTATTTATACAGTGCACCTGATCTGTACTCATAGCATATTCTTCTGAACCCCACAGGATGGTATGGTCGTGGCCATCAAGAGTCTGCCCCCAGGGACTCTGCTGAACATTGTGGGGTTTGGCTCCACCGCGAAAGCACTCTTCGCCACCAGCAAGCACTGCACCGATGTCAGTACCAGAGTAACCATATCGTAACAGTGGTTTATATATGATTAAATATAACTACTATATGTAGTTATATACTACTAATATAACTACTATATGTACTTACAATCATATATGGTTTCATTACAGTCCAATGCTTTTCTCACAGGACTTACAGGAACACTATTTTTAGTAGTCACAATCAATTTAATTTGAAATCAGAAAGTTCTGGTGTGGCTGAGGAGGTCTTTCTGGAAGTTAAATTGAGAGGCTGTCTTTCCTTGAGAACACGACTTTCGCACACAGTTCTCTCACACACTGGAATCGCATCCGCAACGTCATGCGCATGGCTAATCCGGCAGCTCTGCATGAGAAAGAGGCCTTAAAATGTCTACAGAAAATAAATGACACCAAAAAAACCATGATGCACTTGGAGATGGCTTTTACCTTGAACAGAGCTGGTATTTATTTGAGTGAATTACCTTGTTTGCTCCCACTTGGATGACAATGTTCAGGTCACCCCTCCGAGGTTGCCGTGACAGCCGAGTATCAGGTTTAGTCAGCGCAAGGGCCAGGTAGGACAAAGGCTTTTTAATAAAGATGGCCATATGGTGATCCGACTATGCATTCATAACAAGATGTGATCGCCGTCTAATCTGTTGTCCGTGTATGCTTGGGATTATAGTAAATAGTTATGTTTAGGAGATATAGTAGAGTTAGTGTACTATAGAGGGTTTCATTTAAAGCTGCTCCTATGATTTGTTTTGAAACGGCTAAGATTAACAACATTAATATAACAGACAGTATCATTTGCAAGCAGTTACACCAGGGAATATTTATTTTGTCCATAATAATAATAATAATACCTGGCATTTATATAGCGCCTTTCTCGATACTCAAAGCGCTTACAATGATGAGGGGAAACTCGCCTCAACCACCACCAATGTGAAGCACCCACCTGGGTGATGCAGCGGCAGCCATTTTGCGCCAGAATGCTCACCACACATCAGCTGAGGTGGAGAGGGAGAGAATTTTTTTGTGCCAATTAAACTGGGGGATGATTAGGTGGCAGATTGAAAGAGCATGGGTTGGGAGTTTAGCCAGGACACCAGGGAAACCCCTACTTTTTGCGATAAGTGTCATGGAAACTTTAATGACCACAGTGAGTCAGGACCTCGGTTTAACGTCTCATCCGAAAGACGACATCTCCGACAGCACAGTGTCCCCATCACTGCACTGGGGCATTGGGGTTTTTATTTGACCAGAGGGAAGACTGCCCCCTACTGGCCCACCAACACCACTTTTTGTCCATCACACCTGTCAGGCAGTTCCTTTTCAAGTACCCCAACCTTGTCACAAACTGTGCATCTTTGTTTTGGCTGTTATGTTTTTACACAGTATGAACTGGTCAGATGCATTTTATTGTTGGAACACTGTGTAAAAAAAAAGTATCATTTTATATTGTAGTCATTGTGGTTTTGTGACCAGCTCTTTTTATTCTAACTTGGGGAATTTACATGTCTTAATTCATTTCTAGGTATGCTGATGTGAGGAATGCATTTTTATGTATTTGCTTTCTCCAGGAAACTCTGGTGCTGGCCCATGAGTATGTCCAGAAGATAAAGGCTGACATGGGTGGTACCAATCTCCTCGGTGCCCTCTCCTGGGTGTACCAACAGCCTGTGCAGCGCAGCAGTCCACGCCAGGTGTTCATCATTACGGACGGCACGGTCAGCAATGTCGGCAAAGTGCTGGAGCTGGTGCGGAGGAACGCCAGCTCGGGCAGGTAAAGATGGGCATGGAGCCACCTCATCCTGAGAAGATTGTGATTTCACAGTTTGACAATGGGGAAAAAAAGAAACGCAACAGCCAGCAGAAGTAACTCCCATGTCTGGCAAAGTTAGCATTCTTTCTGTTCTTTGAAATGTAATTCCGTACATTTGATAGAAGCTATTTCTTTATTGATATATATTTACGCAAATAGAATACATAGTTTTATTTTATGTGATTGGCACCTTTAATTCAGAGGACAGAATCATAACTTGGATTTGGAGAAACATGAACCTGGATTTGCCATCAGAACTTTTTAAGCAATTTGTGTGGCTTTAAATGTTGTAAATTTATGGTGCATCTGGGACTCCTAACTGCTTGCAATAGGCCAGCTCTGCACTGCAAGGGATTGTCTATCAATCTGTAACCAGGATCAAACTGTTAATTGGAATACTGCATGCAGGGCCCTGTAGGTTGTACAGGGCTGTGGGTAGTAATCAGGCATCCGTTCAGTTGTAAGGGTGGTGAACAAAGGTAAATAAAGCTACAAAGTACTTTGTACAAAGTTTGTCCCCTGCCACTTTCTGGCTGATCCACCAGAACAATAATTACAGCACATCTTCAATTGGGTTTGATGACAGAGGGGCGGAGGGTGGCGGCATAGCGCTATGTTAGGTCATACCCAGTAATCACGCTAAGTGCTTCGCTCTGCCGGCACGGCTACCGTACCTCCCTCTGCTCGACTGCTCCCTTGGGCATTGTGGAAAAATCACTCAGGCTAATTCAATTTTTTCCGTACATCTGTATTCCATGCACAAACAAATAGGTGCCTTGTGTTGCTGCAGTGCCAGCACTGAGGAAACTCCTGAATCACACCCAGTAGTAGAGCTTTTCTTGTTTACCGACTACCTTTGCACATTTGTTACAATTAAATATATGCATAGTATTTTTGATTTGTGAAAGGGCTGCCCAAATTCTCCCGCAATGCGTCACTGTTGCATTCTATGAGGGTGGTGGAGGTTGTGTCATAGGATGTTAAATTAGCCAAATGGCCCAATAACTCATGGAGTATTTAAGTTTTTATAGGTTCTGCCACATGACGAATATTAATCCTTCAGATTACAAGGTTTAAAAAACATGTCCAGTTAGCAAGACAATCTGATCAGAGAATAATGTGAAGTGATAACGTGAGTGTGAAGGTCAAGTGGGGGCCTCGGGGAATTGAATTAACTGCAAACAGTGAACTCCCCACTTTCTGACAGCATTATGATGTTATATTTTGTCCAGATTTTACACTCGACAGATGGCCAAAATTTCTGTACAGAAAATGTAATATTATGGGGCCTCTGAGGTAAATCAATGAGAGCTTTGCCCATATTCCATTTTTCATGTAGAACTTATTTTGATTGGCAGGTGTTTTGGGGTGGGCCTGGGCCCATTGGCCTGCAGAAGGCTGCTGCAAGGGGTTGCCAAGGTTACAGGAGGTGCCACAGAGTTCCTTAGAGAGGAAGAGAGGTTGCAGCCCAAGGTGAGAATGACGTGGCCTTGCCCCCCCTGTTGGGGAAAACAAACTTAAAAAACTGCTACAAATGTTCTCAAACCTTTAATGTATATACTCTTTAACATCATGTCTTTATCTATTTTCATCTTCAAAATGTCACAAAATGAAGTGGCTTATTAGTAACCTATTTTCATTTCCCACAGTTGATAAAATCCTTGAAGAAGGCCTTTGAGCCCGTACTCACAGATGTCCGTATTGACTGGTATGTCCCGGATAATTTGGAGGCACTCCTCTCACCCAATGAGATCCCTCCGTTGTATCCTGGAAACTGCCTGATTGGCTACTGCACCATCTACGATGTATCTGCCTTCAGAAGTAAGAAGGATGAGGTAAGTGTGGAGCAAACAGCCACACTGTTGGAATGCAGTGTTAAGGCTCCCAGGAACATAACTGTTTATACACACAGCTTACAACTTTACCTACACTGCATTTGCAAATTTATTTCATCAGTGTCTGGATTATATTTTTGACACCAGCTCCCCACCACCTCAAACCCCAACCCACCCCCAGTAGAACAAAAAAGTATGTTTTTAAACCTAGTATCCTTCAGTTTAAGACAGAGATACAATTAGAAGGGACAAGATCAGGAGAGTAAATGTTGCGTGGGGGCATTTAGCCTGCGGGTATTTAGTCACTGATTGTTTTTCTGCTCTGTCTATTTTCCATCTGATCTTGAAGGCGCTTTCAGACATCTGTTTGATAATGAAATGGAATATGACTCTGGAACTGATGGTCAAGTATAATTGTGCAGTATCAAATTTCTACAAAAGGCTCCAAATGTCATTGCAAAAATAAGCTTTACCTAATAAACCGAGTACAGCCAGAGACAGCAAACAATTACCTCTTTGAACAAACTTCCTTCTGCACAGGCTTCCCCAAGTGGCAGGACTATGGCACTACATCATTGTCATCAAAGCCAGAGTACCTCACATGTTATAGGCAATGGGCACTAATTAGATTCAGTTGGTAAATAGGCACAAATGCCCTCAGGGTGAGACTGGATTGCATCCGTACGGGTCTCTCATTGGTGCGAGCTGTTTATTTGTCCCCACCTCCATGCGCAGACAAAGAGCCATGTCTACAAGGGCCTGTCCCGGGGCTCCGTCGGGTCCGTATTCGGGCATTCTCAAGATGAGCTCTGCGGCCCCTTTTCCGCGGACCCCCTGGAGCCCCTGTTGCCCCCGTCGGGGCAAGACGACATGGAGGAGGCGGTTCGAGAGATATCCCGTGAGATCTCCTCCGAGTTTTCGTGTGCCAGGCCTGCAGATGGCAGCACCGGCACCAGCACCGGTAAGGCTCGTCTGTCAGTGTGGCTAGGGCAGGGGTGGCCAAGCCTGGTTCTGGGCTAGGGCAGGGGTGGCCAAGCCTGGTTCTGGGCTAGGGCAGGGGTGGCCAAGCCTGGTTCTGGAGAGCCGCTCGTCTGTCAGTGTGGCTAGGGCAGGGGTGGCCAAGCCTGGTTCTGGAGAGCCGCAGTGTCTACTGGTCTTTGTTTTCACCTTAAATACAACAGAAACCAGCAGACCCTGCGGCTCTCCAGGACCAGGGTTGGCCACCCCTGGTCTAGGCAATACTATGGCATTGGTGCTTAGAGAACTGGGCTTGTAACCAGAAAGTTATGGACTCAAATCCTGTAAAACTGCAAATAGCGGTAAAAGTCAGAGGCAGAGAGTGCCGCAGTGAAGCAGCGGTAAAAGCACTGACGTTTGACTCGGGGTTGTCTAGTGGCAAATTTTCAAGCGGTTGCTACACAGAAATTGAATAGCATAGGGTACAATTGGTTACCAAATTGGGAGGAAAAACGGAAAAAATCAGAAACAACTTTAAAATTTAAATAAAGTGAGGCACAGAGGAAGTGCAGGTACTGACGGGTGTCTGCAGGGGGCGAGGCGGAGCCGTCCAGCGACGTGCGGCGCAGGATCCAGAGGGACTCCTACGTGCAGGAGCAGTATGTTCTCACACGGTGCTCGCTGAGCAGCGAGAAGGGCCTGACCCAGGGCTCCTCCGGCTCTGACTGCCCGCAGCCTGCTCTGCTGGACACCGTCTCCCTGCCCCAGGGCCTGGAGAGGATGGCCCCGCCCGAGCAACGCAGGCTGTCGCGCTGGGAGTCACCGTGGCAACACGCACAGTCCTCTGAGAGCACTGAAACTGAGTCAGGAAAGGTAAGCGATGATGACTGGTGGAAACTGATAAGGGGAGACATTTATGGCAACAATTAACCAGTGCCTGTGTGTGTGTGTGTGTGTGTGTGTGTGTGTTTAGCAATTTGGACACAGAAAAAGAATATCAGAAAAAAAGTGAAGGCAACCAGTCACCTAGTGCTTGCTAACCATATAGTATACTGATGAAGGGCTATATACTGCCAGCTAGCGCTCGCTAACCATATAGTATACTGATGAAGGGATACTGCCAGCTAGTGCTCGCTAACCATATAGTATACTGATGAAGGGCTATATACTGCCAGCTAGTGCTCGCTAACCATATAGTATACTGATGAAGGGCTATATACTGCCAGCTAGTGCTCGCTAACCATATAGTATACTGATGAAGGGCTATATACTGCCAGCTAGTGCTCGCTAACCATATAGTATACTGATGAAGGGCTATATACTGCCAGCTAGTGCTCGCTAACCATATAGTATACTGATGAAGGGCTATATACTGCCAGCTAGTGCTCGCTAACCATATAGTATACTGATGAAGGGCTATATACTGCCAGCTAGTGCTCGTTAAGCATATAGTACACTTTTTTCATTTAGTGTATCAGTAACTTTCAGTCCATTTCAGTTAAACTCACTTAATCTTAATGTGACCAAAGAGAAAGTTGACGTACATGCTCACCAATAAATGCTGTGACTGAGATTTTCCAAACTTCTTACAGCACCTGCTTTAAGCCAGAATAGGCTTAATATAATTTTATTTATTATTTCTATTCTAGTTCTAGTTCTTATTCTTCATATAATTGAATACATTTGTCTGTATCATTGGTGTTTTTTAAAGCACATGTACTGTCAAAACTCCAATGAGATGTTCACTGTTTTGACGGCTGCCTGTATGTTTAATTTCTTAAGCTATAAGTGTGTATAAGTCTGTGTGGCCGTGTCTGCGGGTGGGTGTGTTGCAGACAGGCAGGGTGCTGAGTGCAGAGGAGTCCCGGCGCAGGCAGAAGGCCCTGGCACGCTCGGCCATGGCCAGCCGCAGCTTCTCCTCCCCGCAGGGCGAGCTGGACATGCACCGTCTGCGGCGGGCGCTGGAGAAGGTGTCCTTCGACCAGGCTCTGGGCGGCCGGCTGGACGAGAGCGACGGGGAGGCCCAGCCCACACCCCGGGGAGCCTTCTCTCGCCTGAGCCTCACAGACTCCAGTGAGCCCCACAGTCTCATCACAAACACCAAACTGCTCACAGACTCCAGTGAGCCCCACAGTCTCATCACAAACACCAAACTGCTCACAGACTCCAGTGAGCCCCACAGTCTCATCACAAACACCAAACTGCTCACAGACTCCAGTGAGCCCCACATGCTCATCACAAACACCAAACTGCTCACAGACTCCAGTGAGCCCCACAGTCTCATCACAAACACCAAACTGCTCACAGACTCCAGTGAACCCCACAGTCTCATCACAAACACCAAACTGCTCACAGACTCCAGTGAGCCCCACATGCTCATCACAAACACCAAACTGCTCACAGACTCCAGTGAGCCCCACAGTCTCATCACAAACACCAAACTGTTCACAGACTCCAGTGAGCCCCACATGCTCATCACAAACACCAAACTGCTCACAGACTCCAGTGAGCCCCACATGCTCATCACAAACACCAAACTGCTCACAGACTCCAGTGAGCCCCACATGCTCATCACAAACACCAAACTGCTCACAGACTCCAGTGAGCCCCACAGTCTCATCACAAACACCAAACTGCTCACAGACTCCAGTGAGCCCCACATGCTCATCACAAACACCAAACTGCTCACAGACTCCTGTGAGCCCCACATGCTCATCACAAACACCAAACTGCTCACAGACTCCAGTGAGCCCCACATGCTCATCACAAACACCAAACTGCTCACAGACTCCTGTGAGCCCCACAAGCTCATCACAAACACCAAACTGCTCACAGACTCCAGTGAGCCCCACAGTCTCATCACAAACACCAAACGGCTCACAGACTCCAGTGAGCCCCACAAGCTCATCACAAACACCAAACTGCTCATACGCTCACAGGTTACACACCTAAATGTAACAGCTTTAATCAATGGATACCTCAAACACCACATCCCAAAAAACCAGGGCTCCTATACACTCACACTTTACACTTCAAAATATAAGGCTTTTGTTCATTAACAGAGGGGTGGGTCATTTCATTTGTGGAGGCTTCGTCTGTATGCAGGTTTTTGTTTCCACCAATTAGCCTAATCAATGAAGTAATTAGCTGTATACACCAAATTAGGCAATTTTCATAGACTATAACCACAGCAAATGTGGTTAATTTACATTTAATGTAAAACATTTTCACCTGTCTGTCATTCATTACATTACTGTCAACAAAGTTGGACAAATGTCAGATCCTGTATATGACTGGGCTAAATAAATTATTAAGAGCAGAAATAGATACAGCCCTCCTTGCTCACCCCTAACTTAACACCTTAACTGCTACTCCGTAAATACCTCGCCTACATGTATATGTTTACACTTTAAACGCCAAAACACCTTCTATCCACTGAAACCTCAAAAACAGCAACTTCAATCCTATATTTTAAATACCACTCAGACAAGCACTAAACTCTACAACTTACATTCCAGCACTGCATTTCTCATCCTCAGCCTTTCACTGTTCCAGAATTCACACCCAAGACAGATTATGCATCACCCCAAACACAGTATACACATTCCATCCATCCATCCATCCCTTATCTAACCCGCTTATATTTAGTCAGGGGAGGCTGGAGCCTATCCCAGCATGCATTATGGGAGAGGCAGGAATACACCCTCGACTGGTCAACAGTCCATCACAGCACATTACCATCTATGAGCCTAAAATTCCAAATTGTAGATGAAGGAACACCATCCATTAACAAAACTAGGGGTTTACTGTTGTGACGTCTCTCCCCTTTAACTCAGGTGGTCTGCTGTTCCCCGCCTCCCCCCTGGACTGGGACAGTTTCACTGACCCTGAGTACCTGTTCTCTGCTGCCCCGCCCGAGGAGCCCCTCCTGGTCCCCGCCCTGTGTCGCTCTGTCATCCATGGGGTGCTGTCCGGTAAGCCTGTGTCCTGGGAGGTGACCGTGGACCTGTCTCCTCTCTGGTTCCCGGAGGGACCCGCCCCAGAGCCAGACGGCTGGGTAGAGATAGTGCACCACTTGACTGCTCGCTCTGTCATCCGGGACTTCGAGAACATGGCAGAGAAGGAGTCGAACATTGAGCACGGTGAGCCTTTCGTCTTGATACAGGTCTCAGTGGGCTGGTACTCACTGGGAATTATGGGTACTATAGTTTTACAGCAGAGGTTGATATCCTGAGTAGTAGAAGTTAAGACTGCTTATCTTTATTTTGGTTTACCAGGGATTCTATAGCTGAGTATATATTGGTTTTCAAGTTTATGCATCAATTACATTCATATAATCAAGGTTCATGGCAAGTTTAATAATGATTTTTCACAAACTATTCAGCATTCTATAAAGAGCAACAAAAAAATTAAGTTAGTCATGTAATGTCTATTTGGTTGGAAGATGGAATGCTTACACATAGTTAATAAGCAGTGGCGGCTGGTGATCTAAATATAGGTTGGGGCGCTAGCATTTCTAAAAAAAAACAAATACATCTGACTTTGACTTTAAACAGAAAAAACAAGCCACCTTGTGTCTCAGTTGCATAAGACAGTTTAATTGGCAACAGTGGAGGACAGTTTTTCAAGTAAGACATCACTGAACAGTGGAGGAGCCTCTGTTCATTCAAGTTAGGCAGGACTCATACATTCAGATTTAGACTTCAAACAGATAGGCTACCACAGACCTCCTGGCAGCACCGGGTCCAAATCAAACACAACAGCACTGTCATGTTGCCTAGAGAGGTGCTAATTGCTGCCCCCCACACACAACTCCTTGCTGCACAATTCCTTTGTATTGCTAAACCGCTAAAAACCTCAGACTGAGAAGAGCCTACTTGACTGGTCATTCAAATGAGTCATCATACATTTTGAGACAAAGACATACAACACTAAAGGTGAATTGGCCCATTACAACACAACAACACACTAATGTTGCCTAAAACCACTACTACACCTCTTCGTTATGCTTTCTAATGGCAAATTCTACAGAAAGTGGGCACATTTGATCCCATTAATTTTTCTGATAAAATCTCAAGGCAATCTAACATTTCTGTTTTATTTGGTCTTGCTTTATTATAAAAAGGATTCCCACCAACTTTTAGACCTGGCCCACTCATATTTTGATTAATAAAGGGGTTTAAATTTTCGGATATGTTGCTAATGTTACGTGGACAGAATTTACTAAACTTAACAAAACAGTTAAAAATCCATGACTGTATGTTAAAATAATGGAATGTACAGACATACAGCAAATGATTACATGACCATTTCAACATATTTATGAGTTCTTTTTCATAATCTGAGCTCAATGTCTCGCTATGGGATGTGACCCTCCGCAGCCCTGACAGAAGTACCTATCTCAAATAACCAATCCTGATTGGTCAGAGAAGCGTGTCCCTCCGCTGCGTGATGTAGTCCCCCCCACTACAAATACCGCAACAGGAGGACACGCCCGCCATTCTAAAAATTCTTCTCACCTAGAAGCATTATCTCACCCGAGCCTAAGTTAGTTTAACTGTCCACAGACGGAATTAATTATTTATTAGCTTCTGTCGACGGACGCTAACTCAGCTCACGATATTCGCCGAGGTTTTGCACGCCAGCTCCCCTCGACGTTTCCTGCTAACACACCAGTTAGCATCTTGCTTTTAACACGCCAGTTATCAGCCTCTCGCTTCTAACACACCAGTTAGCTAGCTATCTGCTCCTAACACACCAGTTAGCTAGCTACCTGCTCCTAACACACCAGTTAGCTAGCACTTACCGTAAAAAACACCCGCACACCAGCCGGTGTTTTTTGCCCCCATGGCGTCCGCTGCTCCTCATGCCAGAGGAGACTCCCGGCCCTGCTCCTGTGGTGCCCGGATTTCGGGGAAGGATACGCACTCCGTGTGTGTGAGGTGTCTCGGGACTGACCACGCCAGGCTGTCCCTATCCGTCCCCGGTTCGTGTGTGCATTGTAAAATGTTCACGACGAAAAGCTTGAGACGCCGCCTGGCTCGCCAAGCCAGCCTGTCCGACCAGGACCCGCTTCTGACGGCCGCTGCCCCGGTAGCCGCTGACGAAGAGGAGTTCATGGTGGAGGAGGAACCGGAGGTGCACACCGACTGGGCCACCCTGTCTGTGATGTCCCCGGTTCCTGCCTTTCCTTCCGACGATGTGTTAGAGCTGGAGTGTGTAGAGGATGACTTCGATTATCCCCCTCTCATTTCAGAGAGCGAGGATGACGATGAGGCCTTAATCACTCCGGTGCCGGCTGCAAAGCCGGGGCTGCTTTCTGAGGGCTCGGAGGACGGCGGGGACGCAAGTCCCTCGTCCCCGGTTCCTGTGGTCCTGCTCGACACGTGCAAACGTGCGGCAGCGAGCATGGGTATTCCCTGGCCCGCTCCGGTGACACAGCCCTTGCGCTCTCGCTACGAGGGCAGGCTATTAGCACCGGGCGGTAACACGGCCAAGCAGCTTCTTCCCGTCTTCCCTGACTTACTGCTCGAGCTCACCAAGATGTGGAGCGACAAGCCGTACAGCGGAAGGAACCAGATTCCGGGTGCCTCCGTTCTCGACACCGAGAACATGGAAGCCCTGGGTCTCCTCGCCATGCCCCCGGTCGAGTCCCCGGTTGCAGCGCATCTGTACCCGGGTGGCGCCATGGCTGGCTCAAGCAGACGTCCGTCCCTCCCCGCTAAATCGGAGCGTCTTCAGTCTGCTTTGACCGAGAGAGCGTACAAGCAAGCCGCGCTCTCGATGAGGGCTGTGAATGTGCTGTCGCTTCTCTCCGCTTACCAAGCTGACATTCTCCACGGCGCACCTAGCGCCGCGGTTTGGCGCGAGGCGGGAGTGATCTCGGACCTGTGCCTTCATGTCCAGCGGGTGGCGGTGCTCGCCACGGGGAAAGCTATGGCTTCTCTCGTGGTCCAGGAACGAGCCAGGTGGCTCAATCTCGCCAGGCTGACTGACAGAGAGCGAGATGACATCCTGGATGCGCCCGTCATACCGGAGGGTATCTTCGGCTCAGCTCTGACCTCCATGCAGGAGAGAGCGGAGACGAGGAAGAAAGATAACGAGGCGTTTGCGCTCTGCCTGCCGCGTAGAGCCCCCTCGCCGTCTCCCCCGCCCCGGGGAAAATCTTTCGCCCAGGCCGCTGCTCAATCTGCGCGATTTAAGGTCCCGAAGAGGCCGCAGCAGCAACCTTCCCCGGCCCGATCCCAGTCGCCTGCCCCTCGGGTTGGTTGGAAGGGTCCCCCCGGCGCTCAGCCCGCAGCCCCGCCGCCTTCACCGGCCGCTTCAGCTGCGCAGGGTAGGAGGAAGAAGAAGGCTACTTGACCGCCTTCGCCGTTTCTCCGGGTGACGCGCCCATCAGTTCCCCGTTCATGGGCTCCACCAAAGAGGGTTTTAAGTGCGCATCTCCAGTCGCTGATCTCCGCCCCAGGGCCAGACGAGACGAGGAGGGACATTGTCACCGGGCTGTTTGCCGTTGCACAGCCGTGTTCACATGTCCACAAGCACGCGCATACACACAATGTTCTGCCTTTATTCAAGGTAATAAAGTTGAAAACAAAATGTGTGAAAAATACCCAAAACAAAGCAAGCACAAACAAAATAAATGCTTTGCACATAAGCAACATGTCCACCGGGCATGTTGTCCCTCTGTTGCCGGCGATGGGCATCCCACTTCCGGCCACGGAGGAATTTGCCCAGGCTGCAGCGCGAGTTCGCGCATGCGCAGTACGGCCCGAGGGACATTCTCTCGCTCTGCCACTGGAGGGAGCCATACTACCGCTTATGAGCCCTCCCGTGTTGGCAAAGCCTCAGCCGAATTTCTCCCCTTCACTGTGCTTTCACATTCAAAAGTGGAGAGAAATAGGGGCTCATCCGTGGGTATTACGCACGATAGAGCGGGGTTACCGGCTACAGTTCAACACTGTGCCGCCTCGTTTTTCCGGCATAATACAGTCACGAGCACAGGGACGTTTAGCTGGCGTGCTAAAGGAGGAGATAATGTCTCTTTTAGACAAAAAAAGCTATTCAGATCGTCTCTCCCGAGCAGAGTCAATCCGGGTATTATTCAAGATATTTTCTCGTCCCCAAACGGGGGGGGAGAGGAATTCGCCCTATCTTGGACCTCAGGGCTCTGAACTGTCACTTAAGGAAATACAAGTTCAGGATGCTGACACAGGCATCACTGTTGCGTCTAATAAAACCAGGCGACTGGTTCACATCAGTGGATCTGAGGGACGCTTATTTCCATATAAAAGTGTACGCTGCCCACAGAAAGTATCTGAGGTTTGCGTTTCAGGGAGTGTGCTATCAGTACCGAGTGCTCCCGTTCGGACTTTCCCTCAGCCCGAGGGTGTTCGTGAAGTGTACGGACGCGGCGGTCGCCCCGCTAAGGCGGGGGGGAATACGCCTGGCCACATATTTGGACGACTGGCTTCTCCTAGCGCGCTCGGAGCAGGAGGCCAGGTCGCACACGGAGTTTGTCACACGTCATCTGTCAGAGTTGGGCTTTGTGATAAACACGGAAAAGAGCAATCTCTCACCGGGTCGAGAAATAATCTTCCTCGGGTTACAGCTGCTATCAATGCCGTTCACTGCGCGCCTCTCGGAGGAGAGGGCGAACAGTTTCAAGGCATGTCTTGCTCTTTTTCAGAGACACTGTTACGTTCCATTCAGGGTGTGTCTGCGCCTGCTGGGCCTGATGGCCTCGGCTATACACGTAATACGCCTCGGTCGCCTCCACATGAGGGAGTTTCAGCGCTGGGTTGCTGCGCTCAGGCTGGACCCCGTGCGTCATGGCGCACGGAGGATTTTGGTGACGTCGGATTGCGTGTTGGCCCTACGTCACTGGCGGGCGCCCTCTTTTCTGACTCAGGGTGTGCCCCTGGGCACCGTCCTGTCCAGGAAAGTGGTCACTACGGATGCCAGCCTCCAGGGGTGGGGCGGCATTCACGAGGGCAGATCTGTGAGGGGCCGCTGGAGCCTGGGTCTCCAGCGACATCACATAAATTTTCTGGAGCTCTCGGCAGTGTTTCTCTCTCTGAAACATTTCCTCCCATTCCTCAGGGGTCATCATGTCCTGGTGAGGACGGACAATACGACCACGGTGGCGTACATAAATCACCAGGGGGGTTTGCACTCACGTCAATTACACATATTGGCACGCAAACTGATCCTGTGGAGCAGTGTGCGTCTCCTGTCATTGCGGGCAATGCATGTCCCGGGGACCCTGAACGTGGGGGCGGACCTCTTGTCCAGGGGTGCGCCCGTATACGGAGAATGGACTTTACACCCTCTCGTGGTGACGCAGATTTGGTCCATTTATGGCCGCGCCAAAGTGGACCTGTTTGCGTCGGAGGGGAACACCCAGTGTCAGCTGTTCTTCTCCCTACACAGTCGGGGGGCCCCCTTGGGGCTGGACGCTCTGGCGCACGACTGGCCTCACGAGCTGCTCTATGCGTTTCCCCCTCTGGCGCTGGTTCCTCCCACCCTGGCGAGGGTGAGGGAACACAGACACTCTCTTATCCTGATAGCTCCACACTGGCCGGCGATGCACTGGTTGGCGGAGATTTATCAGTTGCTGTGCGCCCGGCCTTGGCAGTTGCCAATACGCAGGGACCTGTTGTCACAGGGGGGGGGGACGGTGTTCCACCCACACCCGGACAGGTTACAACTGTGGGCGTGGCCCCTGAGTGGCTCTCTATGACCACTGCGGGCCTTCCTCCGAGTGTGATTAACACTATTCAGAATGCTCGGGCCCCCTCTACCAGGTCTTTGTACACTGGTAAGTGGGGGGTGTTTGAGCGGTGGTGCCATGATCGGAATCACGCCCCTTTTCAGTGCTCTGTTCCGGTGGTCTTATCATTCCTTCAGAGCCTCATCGATGATGGCAGAGCCTTCTCGACAGTCAAAGTGTATCTGGCGGCCATTGCCGCCAGTCACGTGGGCTTTGGGGACAAAACAGTGAGTCAGCACCCTCTGGTGTGCCGCTTTATGAAGGGTGCCCGTAGACTGCTCCCAGTCTCCAGGCCGCTTATGCCCCCATGGGATCTGACGGTGGTTTTGGAGGGGCTTAAGGGTCCCCCCTTTGAGCCGTTACAGGGTGCTAGTTTGAAGCATTTGTCTCTTAAGACAATGTTGTTGCTGGCGCTCGCTTCCGCGAAGCGGGTCAGCGATATTCATGCACTCTCGGTGCATCCATCATGCACTCAGTTTGCCCCAGGGGACGTAAGGGTGTCGCTGAGACCTAACCCAGCCTTTGTGCCTAAGGTGGTGGGTTCATGCTCCCCGATTTCTCTCGCTGCGTTCACAGCTCCAGCTGCTGACCAGCGGGCTCATACATTGTGTCCGGTCCGGGCCATACGTTGCTATGTGGACAGGACTCAGTGCTTCCGACGGAGCGACCAGCTCTTTATTTCCTGGGCTAATCCCAGGAAAGGTCAGCCTGTTTCGAGGCAGCGCCTCTCACACTGGCTGGTGGAAGCTATAACTTTGGCCTACGCTAATGAGGGGTTGCGCCCGCCTGCGGGCCTGCGCGCTCACTCTACGCGGGGCATGGCTGCATCCTGGGCCTTGTTCAGGGGGGTGTCTATCCAGGACATTTGTGCGGCGGCGAGTTGGACTTCGCCTCTGACTTTTGTCCGATTCTACATGCTGGATGTGTCGGGCCCGTGCGTTGCCAGCGCGGTCCTTCAGACCTAGCATCTGGACATCTGGACCCTCCCATCGGTTGGTTGCTGTTCGATAAAGCTGTCTGGCAATTCGGGAGTAACCACATCCCATAGCGAGACATTGAGCTCAGATTATGAAAAAGAACTTTAGGTTACTGTCGTAACCCCGGTTCTTTGAGTAATATGAGCGAGATGTCTCGCCAGACAACCCTTCTTGCTGGGCGGTGAGAAGGAATTTCGGGCTTTAGAATGGCGGGCGTGTCCTCCTGTTGCGGTATTTGTAGTGGGGGGGACTACATCACGCAGCGGAGGGACACGCTTCTCTGACCAATCAGGATTGGTTATTTGAGATAGGTACTTCTGTCAGGGCTGCGGAGGGTCACATCCCATAGCGAGACATCTCGCTCATATTACTCAAAGAACCGGGGTTACGACAGTAACCTAAAGTTTTTTTGTGCTTCATCAACATATGGATTGGGTTTCACAGAAAACACGGGCTTTTGCTAATGTTACATGGACAGTGTCTAACGTTAGCACAGGGAATCTCCGGGTTCGCCGAATGTACACAATGTTTACATGCATTTACACACGCATTCAACGGGCATCCCAACCTTTCGTCATTTCAACACACATTTCACCTCAAATAATGTGTAGTTTTCATAATTTCGTTTCTTGAATGAGGTGTGCGTTACATGACGCTATCGTTACTTTAGTGGACAGAATATTTATTCATTAATTTCGAGAAATAAAATGAAATTTCTCTCACCCGCCGCTCCAAAATTCGTGAATCTACGATCTTAGCGCAGGCACACAAATACGATGGGAATCACTTCCGCGTTAAATAAAAGTGGATCTCGCAATGTAATACTCGCGAACGTTACTGATTGGTCACGGACAGAAATAACGTTAGCCTTACAATCGGGTTTCTATAAACCTATACAATTGGATTAGCAAAATTCTTCCCGATCATAACAACAAAGGGTTTAATTGAGTTACTTCCTGTGCATTTTAATAGTTACTAAATCCACCGAATCATGTACAGAGAGGGGTATAGCTAACGTTACTGTGATGGACAGAATGAACAGTAACGTTTGCAACTGGAATTAAGCATTGTTTTGAATGTGTGGGATATTTTTCTGTCCACTTCCGATGTATTTTCTGAAATAAAATCCTTCTAACTTAAAACGAAAAAATCTGACAACAATGTGATTGCTTATGCAGTTACTTTATTATAATTTCTATCAAACAGAACAATATTTTTTTAGAAAATGCCAGGATTTTAAAAAAAACCTTTGATTTGTTTGTAGCATACATTATGTGCCCACTTTCTGTAGAGTTTGCCTAATGCCAATTCTGTAGCCTTCATCGAGTTGTTCAGCAATGCTAAGCCTGCCAAAAAAGTTTAGCTTCATACATTTGCAAAGAAATAACCGAATTTTCTTTGCTTTCTGTTCCACTTGAAGAAGCCATTTCGAATTATCTCTCTCGCTTGGTCTAGATCTACTTGAATGAATGCGTAGCAGCCGACTGAACCTAGCCGTAGTACTTGCGCACTCGCAGTGATATCCTGCTAGATGCCGGCTGGGCGTGATAAACATGCCTTAAATCCAATCAAATAATATCATAAACCATGAGGACTAATCAGAAAAGGGTAGGATAGTCCGGGGCGCACAGGCCTGCGCCCGGGGAACTACTTTTTTGGCCGCGAATCAGGCAGCAGAATCAGGGGGCTCGCCTGAAAATGAATGAGTGCTCTGATTCACCATAACGTTACCGGCGCCCCGCAGTCCCCTGAACATGCATATGTAATGTATTAAACTTTAGACAACGCAAGGCCAACATATAACATGTTTAAGCTACTAAAAAATTAAATAATAATAAAAAATAATAATAAAAAAGAATAATTTTAAGCTACTAAAAAATTAAATAATAATAAAAAATAATATTTTTTTAAAAACTTTTTTTAAAATTTGTATGTGGGGGAGGGGGGGCGGCGCCCCAGCGCCCTCTATAGGCCGGCCGCCACTGTTAATAAGGTTGATTTACATTTTTTAAAGGTGCAGCCACACTCTTTCCCTGGGTTTCATTTTCTTTTAGTACCACCCTAAGTGCCAGTCATTGTACTCCTCAGGAAACGGGCCAGGTAGCTAAAACTTGTGAATCAATACTTACAGTAGCCCAATGGCTAGGAGGTTATTGATTTTAAATGGCATCATGCCTATAGATGTCGGGTTAGCCGTGGTAAAAACAAGCTTTTCTTACTGTGTTCGCCTCTCAGGGCCAGCGAAAAGGTACCGCATGAAAGCCATCCAGACCAGTAAGGGCTGCAACACTATCTGCATGTACACTGCCTTTGCTGCTGTTGACGGCAACACCAACGAGGGTATCGCAGGCTCTGTGGAAGTGCGAAATACAGGTATGGTATTATCAAGCACAACTACCGGCCATCAGGGCCTGGGGTTTCCAGGATAATATGCATCTCTGCTCCAACAGTAAAGATGACTATGCCCTCACATATGCGTTTCACATTTCTGCACTAGATTCCAAGTTTACACCATTACTCTTTCAGGTCGTTCAATTCCAACAATAAACTTTTGAACTCATTTAGCAAAGGCCGTAGTGCAAAACAGACATCTATGACAAAACAATATTGTGTCATCCTTTAACAAAACCAGTAACGAAAGTGTAGAGATCTATAAATGCAGCTTCCCAAATTTTGTGCAAATCGGTCAGTGTTTGTAGAACGAGTAGCATTTAATTGTTTTTCAGAAAAATGTAAATGTTGGAAAATACGGTGAACGCTATGGTTGCAGCCCTGTCTGTTAAAAGATTATAACAGCTCGTACACTTATACGAGCCACTTCGACTTGAGGGAATCCTTTTAGAATCCAGTAGTTGGTAAGGAAACCGGTAAGTGTTAGGGTTTAGGAAAGATTATGTTTAGGAGCTTTGGAAAATGTTACGGCAAAAAAGTCTTTGATCTGGGATGCTCCAAATTTTTCTTTTGGGATGTAACACTATAGTCTTATACATCCTTTTTATTTTTAAAAAACTACATTTTTCAAAATAAATTACTTCAAACACATTTTTGTATTACAGTTCAGGAATTGATGATATTTCAGTAGTTTTTCATAAATTTTATTTGAAAAGCCAGATATTTAAGAGAACTCCTAGGGAGCTTAGTGTTTTGGAGCTTGTGAAAGGCTTAAGGCAATGGTTGTTCTTTGATTGGAAATTTTTTTCACTTTTATAATGTAAAACTATAACTTTATACATTTTGAAAGTTGTTATGTCCCACCCCTGTCAAATAGCAACATAAAGTATACATAACAAAATGTTAAATAAAAGTACATTTATTAAACAATAACAAGAATATAAAAGACAAAAATAAATAGGCTCTTGTTGAGGGTGGTTCACACGGGCAATCGCATGGTAGCTGTCATCTGGTGATGTGCGCCTGGGTAACCTCACTGACTGGTTATATATGGGTACCACCAGGTGCTGCCTATCTATAATTGAGAAGAAAAACAAAACTATACCCTGGCTCCCCACAAGGGGCATCCAAGGGGGGAAGATGAATAAAATAAACAATACATAATTAAGTGAAATACCTTCTACAAAATAAATTACTTAAACATACAGTAGGTCTATTTATCTATTTTATTGAGCTGAGGATAGTAATATTGTTTTGAATCCATTTTAATTTAAATATATTTCAGATGACTCCTAGGGCTACAATTAGGTTTTGGGGTTCAAATTATGGCGAGGGTTAGGGTTATGAAAACAGCAAGTGTCAGGGTTGATGCAAGAGTATAGGACCTTATATCTTAGACTTTGGTTTTGGAGGGTTCAAATGTCCATATCTATCAATTTGAAGAAGTACAGTGTTTCTTCAAGGTTCCATGTCCAATTGCAAAGCTCTATTTAACCTTTTTCATCTTTGATAGCTTCTCATTGGTGTTCAGTTCTATTTGGAAAGGCATCTGTGTGTAACTGAAAGCAATCTGCAAGTGTGTATTAGTCATTATCCCCGTGGTAACCAAACATGGCCACCTCCATTTGGCAGGGGTAAGCCTCGGCACCAGGCGTAGCTCTAACTCTGGAAGCCGCAAGCAGAGGGCATACTCCACAGGACTGGGGCGCAGGCCATCCAGCCGGGACTCTGAGGAGTTTGAGGACACCTTTGCATCAACAGGTGAAGCAGGGAAAAGACCCCCCCCCCCCTCCAAACATATATTTACGTGGTGGTATTTATCCTCTCATACCAAGAGTGATGTCAAAATATGTAATACATAACTAAGGGTGATGTCCATTTACCTAATACATAACATAATAAATTTGTCAAATTAGATCCAACATCTATGCTGCTGTCCCAATAGACCATTTTTGTCATCAGAACCCTATGCAAGCAAGGCTGATGTTATCCCAAACAGAAATTTATTTTTGGAATTACAACGGATAAGGACAATGCATAATTGTTTTTTTACTGATTGCTAAAGAAAAACAAATAACTGCATGTTAACTTTGAGATGCAATTTCTCTCATAAACTTTATATCCAACAACAAAATAATCAAAATCGGTAATCTTGAACATCCATCACAGCCATTTGTCAAGCATTGCAATAACCACACCGGCAGCAGACGTCTGTGTTGATGGGAACCTCCCAGCAAACTTTGATTTGGTCTTCAGCGACGACACCTGCAGTTATCCTCATTTACATGGTACAGATCCAGTCAGAGCAGTGTTGCCAGAAAACACTAAATTGTCCAGCATCACTGCTGACCGTTCCATTAGAGTCTTCCAGGATGACAGCAGCAGTCTTGTATTGGTTTTCCAGACCGGGAGGACACCCCAGCCTCTCCCTGCAGCCTGACATCCTGGGACAGCAGTGAGTATCCTCACTTCCCCAATACACACCCCTTTAACATTACATTACATTACAGGCATTTAGCAGACGCTCTCATCCAGAGTCAGGGCCGCCTCCAGCACCACCGTACCTCTGTCAGTCAGGGCTATAGGGCGTAAGCACAGAGAGAGAGGGGCCCCAAGGTTCTATGAGTGATGGGAATCAGGAGGACCCACAAGCGCAGCTCCTGACTCCTGACAATGCAGTCAGAGAAGATGACGATATAACACTCTTTATGCATTACATTTACATTACAGGCATTTAGCAGACGCTCTTATCCAGAGTGACTTACACAACTTCTTATTACATTTATCCATTCATACAGCTGGATATATACTGAAGCAATTCAGGTTAAGTACCTTGCTCAAGGGTACAACAGCAGTGTCCTACCTGGGAATCGAACCTACAGCCTTTTGGTTACAAGTCCAGTTTCTAAACTATTATACTACACTGCCACCTTTTAAGTCTCTTTAAGTGATATGAATACATGTGCCGATTGCTAACGTGAAAGCATTCACGCGTATATTTGCGAGAATAAAAAAATGACACTTGTGTAAATTTATACCCTGAGGTACAGGGGGGGGCTGGAACCCCGTCAGCCCGTCGGCCACATCCGTGAGGTCCCAGCGGTCTATGGAGAGCCGGTCAGTGGAGACCTTCTTTGGCGCTAGGTGAGAACTGGTCTGGAGAGGCTTAACTTCACACCACTGATGACATCACACGACTGCGGAAGAAGCGAAAGTCAGAGGTCTAACCTAGGCGAAAGGCACATCCTTTAACCCTGTCTTGTTTGTATGGGTATTAAAAACAGGATATATACTCCCAGTGGCCATTTTATTATGTACACCTAGTTGGACTCCCTTTTGCCTCCAGAACAGCCTGAATTCTTCACGGCATGGATTCAATAAGGTGCTGGAAACATTACTTAGGGATTTTGGTGATCATTCTCCTCTAACCTCTCTCATTAATAATGTGTTTTTGCCCCCAGAACTTCTGCTCACTGGATGTTTTTTGTTTATCGCAGCATTCTCTGTAAAATCTAGACTGTATTGCGTGAAAGTCCCAGGAGGAGATGTTGGAACCATCACGTCTGGCACCAAAAATCATACCATGGTCAAAGTTGCTTAGATCATGCGTCTGGCCCATTCTAATGTTTGATTGAACAACAACTACAACATCATGCTTTATATATTGAGTTGTCACATGATTTAATGTTTGGAGGTGCAGGCCATTTGCGTTAACGAGCAGGTGTACCTAATAAAGCGGCCACTGAGTATGTTGAAATTCATATATAATAATCTCTATATCTCAATGTAAAATGGTATATTGAAGTTGGTCTGGTGCTTGGGAGCACACCTCAGTCCCTGCCTGTGTTGTAGGTTCAGTCTGGGCAAACTCAGAGCCAACAGCTCCACGGCGAAGCAGGTACCACTGAAGCCAAACTGCCTGTCGGCCGAGGCAGAGAAACCCTCGGACTGCGACACAACCGACTACATGCAGCTGGTGAGATCAGCACACAGACCAGGGGGGTATTCCACAAAGCAGGATTACAGTTAGCTGCACTGAGTACATCCCTCCCAAACCTGGAACATGGACTGAAGTAAAAAGAGCTGTACCGAGTATTGCTCAGTGCAGTTATCCAGCTAACTCAGTAATCCTGCTTTGTGGAATACGGCCCAGGGCCCAGTGTCCACACCTAAACTCACACCCCTGCTGGCTGACTATAAACTTCTCACACATCACATCTAGCCAAGATTTTGGGTGAAAAAAACATATCACACTTAGGTCAAATCCATGAGTCACTCAAGTGTAGCAGACATCCTGCAGGCAGGACAGGAGGCTTACCGGTTTAAAGCACATTCTCTCCCTTCCTCGTCCCTACAACAGGTGTGTCTGCAGCTGGCCTCTGGCGCCTTCCTCCTGACGGAGCTGTACTCCGAGTGCCTGCGCATTCCGCTGGAGAAGGTGAAGAGAGCCTCCCCCTACACCAGTCACCGCAGCAGCCTTAGCCCCCCCTTCCACTGCGGCTCCCCGCACAGCCCCACCCCTGCCCCCACCAAACCCCTCTCTGCCTGTAACCAGCCCACCAAACACAGGGTCCCCTGGCCACGCCCCTGCCCGCAGGACCCCGCCCCCCCGCTCTCCGATGTCCTGAGCTCAGAGATGTCGTCCCCGGAGCCGGGAGGGGGACCGGCGCAAGCGGACAGCGGGCGAGGCTCGGAGACGGACGTGTGCGAGGGGTCCCCCGTGGAGCCCCTGGACCTGGCGGGGGAGCGGCTGGCTCTGCGGGACTTGGAGGGCTCCACCTGGGCAACGGCCGTGGCGCTGGCCTGGCTGGAGCATCGGTGCGCCGGGTTCTTCGTGGAGTGGGAGCTGGTTGCTGCCAAGGCCGACTTCTGGCTGCGCGGGCAGACGCTGCCCGAGGGCATAGACTTGCCCGGCCTGAAGGGGGCGGCGCGGCAGCTGTTCCTGCTGCTGCGCCACTGGGATGAGAACATCAAGCTCAACATGCTGTGCTACAACCCCAAAAACATGTGACCATGAGCCCTCTACCTGGTCCTCTGTCACACCCACCTCTAAAGCCTTTACAATGACTGTAGAATCCCTGGTGATCAGAATCCACTTGAAATTGTGTGCGGTGAAGAGAGAGCTGAATTAACACGACTGAACTAACTGTATTTTAAGATTCAGTTAAAGGCTTTAGGATAACACAGCACAGATGTCGGTAGTACTGACAACCAGTTACGGTTGAGTAGTCATGTGCCTTCAAAACCTCAACCTCTTGATCTCTATTTTATTCCACTTTACTCAAGTTAGATCTCTAGAGCAGTGGTCCCCAACCCTGTCCCTGGAGATCTACCGTCCTGTATGTTTTCACTCCAACCCTAACAAAGCACACCTCATTCAACAGTTAGAGATCTCGTTGAGCTGCTAATTAATAGAATCAGGTGTGCTTTGTTAGGGTTGAAATGAAAAGCTACAGGACAGTAGATCTCCAGGAGCAGGGTTGAGGACCACTACTCTCGAGTATATTAAAGGTAGACCCTGGAATATGACAAGCAAAACAAGTGGGGTGACACTTAAAAACTGAGAGGCAGCACTGACAGGAAACCTTGTTGTGAACACAACAGGTTGCATCGCCTGAAGCATCTTTTGTTTTACGTTGTACTCATTGAGCGCAAGACTAATTCCCTCTGGGGCAATAGGTTTCATTCATCATTAGCTAGTTATCATTGTAAATTGAGTGAATTATTATTATTGTAAATTGAGAAACTATAGCTTGCTCATATTATTTTCCACGAGATACTAAAAACACATAAAACTAGCTATATTTTATTTTGTTTAATCTATGCAGAAGTTTGTCATCACCTGCCTCACGGCCTGGTTTTTTAAATTATTATTATTATTTTTTTTTTTACTTCTGGTAAATGTGCCTGGATGCTCACATTATTGCAAAGGAGGGGAGAAAAGATTGAGCATTGTGAAACGGGTGTGACTAGTTCACAGTTGCTCACTACGCAAACTTTGCTCCGTTTGCACACGTCTAACATCATATTCCAGGGTCTACCTTTAAAGGACATGAAGGCATGCAAGTATTTTTGCACCTTTACACTACAGCTGTAATAAACATAATAAATAATAAACATGTCTTTTGACACTCCTGGGTACATTTCTCAGTTCCTAATTAAATTCCTTCAGCCGGATACCACAGAACCTTTATATACCACAGAACTTTTATACAATTCAGAGCATTCAATTTGCGCAGATTCATTTCACATTCACAGTGCAAGTCAACTCACTAGATGAAACTGCTTTTTAGGAAAGTAGAACTGAAAAGAATGTGTGTGTGTGTGTGTGTGTGTGTGTTGCAAGGGATGGGGGATGTGGGAGTACTTGAAGGCTGACTTGCACATATTTTCAATGGTCAAATTCAAGAGGTGAATAATTACCAGACTACTATCGTATGTGGCAATAATTTACTGTTAAATCTCAAACTTCATGTAATTTCATGTTTTAGTCCTCCTGAGTATGTAATAAAGGGATGCTTCGAATCATTTTTGTCAGTCTCTATTTACTGTCAAATATTCCACAAAAGGAATTCATGCAAATTAAACATTCAGCAAATGCTCCAAACAAAGCCATGACTACCCAACACCAAAAATGCTCTACCCTAATAACATAGCGTTTATTAGTTTCCAATGAATTACCACTGAATACTGCCCATGTAAGCTCTAGCCAAAAGGGTCACACTGTTTAAAACACAGGTACACAACAACCAAAGAAAATCACATTGGTAGAAAAATAAAATGCTCTTCACATTTTTCTTGTGATTGTCAACACTGGAGCCCGGCATAGCCACAAAAGCGATTTCAGGAATGCGGGTTTCTGTCCCTCCAGCAAATACCTTTCTTTTTTTGCATGCCGTTTTACTTTTGCCATGAAATGTGGCATGCTAGGACGGCAGCGTTTAAAGCTACCGACAGGTTGGCTTTAGCTCTTGACCGTGGAAGCGCGGGTCACCCTTCAGCAGGTTTGAATACGTAGGCAGGTGCAGTACGGTGTCGTGATAGCGTGGGGCTTGCTATGCCTGAATGTCACGCGGGACTGGGTGTGGCCCCTCCCACAATGGGTTGCAGCTTTAGAGGCCTTTCTTTGACCGGGTTTTAGCGGTCCACAGTTGGGTAAGTCTGAAGACCGTGACGACAGGGAGACGGGAAAACAAAATTAAATTAAAAAAATAATAAAGAATGAAAACCTTCCGCGCAAAAGAGTGTGAAATCTTCACAGATTTTCACTTCCCTCTATTTTTCAGAGGTTCCCGTCAACTACAAAATTTACCATAGAAGGGAGGTAAGACAAGATTTAAATAAAAGGGGAAAAAAAAAGAAAGAACTTTATTTCATGGCCAGTCCTCAAAAAGTGCAGATATTTCTGCCTCCTGAGTTGTGGGGGGGGGGGGAGTCAAAGGCCATGCCGACGTGGAGGAAGGGTAGGGCTGCTGGTATTTAAGACTGATATTAGCCCCTGCCCTTTGTGGCCACACCCACAGACGAAGAGGAGGACGATGACTGGCAGGGTGGCGACAGGCGAGTGTTCCGCGCCAGGCGGTCGAAGTTCGATCACAGCCGTTTGGGCTTTTCCTGAGACTCTCCTTCGCCGCCCTGGTGGCTGGGCGTGGTAGCGGGAGAAAGCCAGAGGGAGACCAAGATGATGAGGTGGCAGACGTGCAGGGCGGCGGAGCTGTAGACGGTGGAGGGGTACGTGTTCCAGGACAGCTCGATGAGCCCCAAGATCAGAACCCTGTGAAGAAAGAAGAGATGGACTTGTAGCACCGCTGAACAGAAAAATGGGCTGGCACTTAATTTGCATTGGGACTACTACGCAGTTTAAATTATATCGACAATTATAAGGATATAAAGATGGGCTAACTTGGTGGGCTCAGCAAATAGATAAAGATAGATATATAGATATAGAATAGATATAGTTTAAAGATCATTCAATCTCTATAGTAGGAGCGATGATCTGTTACTATGGCAATTATTTTTGAAAGATGCATTAAAAAAAAAATCTCATTTTTCCATTTGCATTTTATTTTAAATGTTTAGGAATATGCTGGCGAGTACTCATTTATTCAAGTAAAGGGTCCAACCCCTATTCAGCATTAAGCCAAAAGGAGCAAGCGTGTAACATGCCATTTACATGTCCTAAACATAAAAATTCTCGATGCCAAACATCATCAACATAAAATTGTACTTATAGCAAAGCCAACATGTATACAAACACCAGAAGTAGCAAAGCGAAGACGCTTTTTTCATGCATCCACACTTGCACCGTCACCCTTCATACCTTTCCATTTCCCACATTGAGCTGTGCTCTACTTACCTGAGCAGATGCGCCAGCTTCTTCACCCCGCCACTCCACAGCAGGTAAGGCAAGGTGTGGAAGTACCACACGTAAAACTGATAGTGCAGAGAGCGGCTGAAACACATGCCGATAAAGTTGGAGGTAAACAGAACCAAGACCATCTGTGATTGGCCATTAAGGAGAAATTATGTGAAGGGGCAGGGGAACAGACTGATGTCACAAAAGCTGTGGTGAGATGGATGGGCACAGAACACACAGTCATGTCACTTTATGGGAATCGTTTTGAAAGTATGATTCGGTTTAATTATGCATAAATTAGGTGTGATACAGGGCTAATGTTACTGTAGTGTGTGAAATATTTTTTAAATACCATTAATTATGCATAAATTGCTTTGTTATTTGTCCAGCTTTCTTTTCTTATTATTTTCTGATTATATATAATTTTTAAATTATATTAATAGATATGTAATATTATTATATATGTAATATTATTACAATTATTTTTCTTTATGTTTATAATTGTCTGTTGTTAATGTATAGGAATTTCTGTATGTTTGTTTATCATTTGATAAAGATTGAGATATTTACAGGCTACTATGGGTTTTTTCCAGCATCTGGGATAGTCATTTTGCAAGTCATATGTTCATGTAGTTATATTTTGCACAAACAATAATCTGAACTAAGTTTGAGGCCAATAACAACCCAGAAGAACTGGCTAGCAATGAGTTATTACATATAATTAAGAAGTAAATGATTTTTGACGAGGCCTTCTGCAAACAAAAACACAGAGAAGGATATGGTTAGCGCTGAGTTTTGGTGAGGGCTGGACCCTGCTAGCTGGATCCTTAAGCAGTGCCATTATGCTCTCTCCAGGCCTGGAATGACATTGACAGCACATCTATACACATTCAACACAGAAAATCATCACAAACAACAAAGGCCAACATATGATGACCTTCCATTTACTTTCATTTATCTGCCATAATCAAACCACTACGAAAGTGTCTTACTACAGCTCACTGTAATGCTGAGACCTACATGTTCACTTTCAGTCCACTACCTAAACTGCTTTCAAGTGTGCAATTTAACAGCTCAAAAGCTCAATTCAGTCAACAATTTATATAAATTAGAATTTACAGAGCGGGTTTTTTTTATTTGTTTGATTTTTTCCCCCTGATTTGGTAGCCAATTGAACCCCTAATCCAATTAAATTTCACCCGTGTAGCAACCGCTAGAGAACCGCCACTATCACAACCCTGTCAGCCGGTAATAGGAAGGAGGGCGCCACGTCCTCTACCGCGATTCCAACTCGCCCAGGGCTGTTCTGTGCGCAGCGATTCTCTCCGAGCCCCTCCCCCCACCCGGGAGCAGCCGGCAATTGCCACTCTCACAGGGCACCGGCCATGCTCGGATCCGGCAGGACCGGGGATCGAACCCTTAGACCGCTGCACCACCGCGGTGCCCGGTCACTACAAATTCTAAACAAAATTTCCCAGGGATAGAGTCCACTGCTCTGACTACATCCAATGCCACTGGTGAGCAGACAAACGCGCGCATCCACTGAGCTCAAGCGTTGCCCGCATCCTGGGAGGAGTACGACTGTAAACAGTACAGCGGCCGTGTCTAGAGTGCACGTCCAGGGTGTGTGGTGTTGGAGCGTTACCTCTTCCACCGTCGGAATGTGAAAAGCAGCAGGGTCAGCAGGTGCGCCCCCAACAGGGCCAGGTGGAAATAGCGGCACAGGAAGACCTCTTCAGGCAGAAAGCGCCAATTCACCGTCCACTTGAAGAGGAACTGCCGGCCCAGGTCAAAGGCCTGGCTAACGTAGCCCACGGGATTCTCCAGGAGGAACGGCAGGCCTAGCAGCAGCTACAATACACAAGAGGGAGGAGCAGAGGGGTCACCAGCTGGGATCCTTCATTGATTGTTGCCGGGGTGATGTGAAGAAGGGCTCACCTGTATGGCCGCACACAGACCGAGCTTGGGCAAGGTCTTCAGGAGGCCAAACTCCCACAGGAGGATGAAAAGGAGGCCAGGGGCGAAGAGGAGCACATTCATCTTCACAGACACTGCTAAACTGTCCGTAAGAGAAGAGAAGAGACAAATCAAATATGACAGAGGGACACGCCTCTCTGTCAGCCACTGGACTGAGACAAACCCACAATACAGAATCAGACCAGGAACAAACATGCATTTGAATTATCTTAACTCTTTAGATGCTAGGAAAGCTTGCAAACACTCCTACATATACCATATAATTTTCAATGAATAAGCCAAAGAGTACAATTCTGCAAACAAAGACATTTGGTATGAAAATTTGTGAAAATAGATACCTCTTTTAAAACTCTTAAGCCATTTGTTAGATTGCTGACAATTGCATTTCGGGTCAAAGCGTTTCAAATAATAATTTGCTTCAGCTACGCAAGAATATGCGCCCCAATACAAATCACTTATTGGGGGCCAGAAACAGACACCGCTTTCATCCACAAACGGTTTGTTAAGATTCACCTTACACTCATAACTTTGTCTGTTGAGACAAAGTCCAGAGAGGTCCTGATAGCATGACTTAACAGCAAGTAACCGAAAGGTGAATTAAATACGCATTTGTATGCAGATATACAATTCCCAGAGGCACTTGCCTATACAGCCCACAGCCCAGCATCCAGCGGCCGTCCAAGAAGAGGTTCACCGCGCCGAACAGCAGCACCATGGCTACGGGATCGTTGAAGAGCCGGAGGACAAAGATGGAGTGGATGCGGTACGAAGCGCAGCAAACAAAGAAAAACACGTAGGGGGGAACCTGACGAGCACACGTCAAAAAAGAAGACATCAGTACTGCTGCTTTTCACATTCCGACGGTGCCCGTTTCGGCGCAGGAGGCGGTCGCAATTCTGGACTGACTCACACTCCACAGGTAAACGCTGAATTGTTAAGCACTGCATAAACGAGTCTCTGTGTAACGCACTGTTCTGCCTTCGTAGGTAACGAAATGTGCCGTAACTAGCTGGACATAAATTACCTTATTGATCTTCAGGACGAGACCTGAAACGGGTCATGCATTACATTTCCAAAAACGTACGGACACTACCTGATGCATTAAAAGGGTTCATAGCATTACCACATCTTGTGTGAAGCAGCCCTTACACTTTGGGGCTTTCATTTTACCATCACAATTCATTAATAGTCTCGTCACAGTCAATCGACAAACATGTGACCCGTCTTACCTTTTGAGTACGGTGATAAATACGGAACACAAGCAGAAGATTGACCAGGTAGAATACAGTGAAGAGATACTGCCCCATCCGAATATTCACCCCGTGATCAGTGACATAGTAGAGCACCGTGAAGATATACACAAATCCAGCTGGGTACCTGTACAGGCACAAATACACAGAAACAAGAGCACTCTGCAGTTCAAAGTGGTTCTCGTGGTGTGGATACATTCCCATTCCCTTGGGTGGTCAGAAAAGCCAATTGGGTCACGTTCTGAAACTCACACCAGCGGTCCCGTGTCTCCTTTAAGTTGGGTGTAGTCGTAGGTGCCATTGATAAAACCTTCTACTTCGTCCATGTAAGCTTTCCAGTCGATCTCCGTGTCTATGGATTCACACAAACAAGCACAGCACCACCTTAATGCATTACCTCAATCTCTACTCAAAACAATAGACTATTAGTACTTAATGTTTGACATGCTGAATGTATTAGGATATCACCGTCTATAAACACCAAGAACACAACAGCAGCATCAATCGGTGATGCCACATGCGAGTCAGATAGCAACGAGCATAAATGATTATTTTTTTAAAAATCAGGATTAGTTCGCTACGTAGCACACTACATATTAAAGCTCTTTTCAATAAACTATGCAATTCAGGGTGCATGGAAGTTGCCTTTATTATGTGTATGAAACGCAATGCTAGTCACTATGAGTGGGCAGCATGAGATAGTTAAAGGTTTACAAATTATGCGATAACGTTAACGTATGTGATAGCGTTAGCTAGACAGTCGACCAGCCAACCAATGGACGGACTTCATTAGCTGACGGCCAGCAGCAACAGGGTGCACCTTGACAGTTAGTTGTCATGCGTCGTTACGTTCATAGCATAGCTCGTCGCAGATCTAAAAGAACATAACGGAAAACCCCCCAAAACGTCTAAGTTACGTGGCCACGAAAGTTGTAAGTTGCACGAAACGGCTAACGAACTATATTAGCTGTAGCTAGCTAGCATACCAAGTCGGCATGATTCACCTGAGCTGTAGTTACTTACATGCTACCTTGCGTATAACCCAAGCATTTATTCCGATTTCCAAAACCCAAAGAACTGCAGCCACCAGGAAAGTATATTCGGTTTTGAATAAAATCAAGTGCTTCTCCTGCCATAATGTGCGAAGAGTCCCCCATACGCGAGACGCTTGGCCGGTTGATTTCTTCTTTAAACCTCCAGCCATGTCTGCCCAGTGCCCACGCAAGTAGGCCGAACCATGTGTAACGCTATTTTCGCAGCGGGCACATGATTGGGGAAAACTCAACGCCGCCTGCATGAGGGCTTCAAATAACTTCTCGTGTGACTATGGGGCGAGCCGATGTTACTTCCTATGACAAATAAGAGAGTACATTTCAAAATAAGAGTTGCTGCGTAGTTAAAATTATGCAACAAGCGCTGCAGCTTACTTACATTGAATTTGAACCTAAGTAAGCGCAAGTATGCCCCTTTTCAAACAACATATAATTTCTAATTTTAGGAGGACTAAATGTAACTCCATGTATTCTCTAGATCAGTGGTTCCCAACCTCAGTCCCGGGGGACCGCTGTGTAAATGCTGGTTTTCATTCCACCACAGTTCCAATCCCAGAATTTTAACAAGCTGTTATTTTTTCTTAATTATGTGCTTTTCATGGTTAGATGGATTATTTACCTTCTTAAGCAACATTATTTCAGAAATAGCAATGCATGCCATTGTGCAAGTTGACATTGTGCTTACTGTGCTATATTGCAAACAATTGCATAAAAATAAATAACAAAATTTTTAACTGATCAAATCAAAACTGAAGTGAATTGCAATTCTAGTAGGAATAAAAACCAGTGGTCCCCCAGGACAAAGGTTGGGAACCACTGCTCTAGATAGAACATTTACAGATGGTACATTCATACACTCTGGCAGTAGGTCAATTGTCACCTTGTGTAGGTTTTCACTCCAAACCTAACAAGGCACACCTTATTCAACAGCTAGAGATTGTGTTGAGCTGCTAAGTAGTAGAATCAAGTGTGCCAAATTAAGGTTGAGATCTCCAGAAACAGGGTCCAGCATCCAAGAATGTAATTGAAATGTTTTAATTTTTGAATGGCTCCATTTTGCATTCAGCACATTTCTGATCAAAATGATCTTTTATCTGTTTCACCCTATTGTTTCAACTGACACTGCAACAGCACTGACAAATAGGGGGGAAATCATTGCAAGGTTTATTATAATGTTATATATGTATACCATGGCTTGGATGAATACTTGATTCCGATTGGCTATTAAGCATGTGTATATGTCATGTACACTGCTCAGTAAACATCTGGGCCGTAACCGAATATGACCCCTTCACCCCTTTGATGGCGCATATTTAAGTCATCTTTGTCAGAAAGCTTTTGAGTGGGCTACTTTTTTCACAAATGGGGGGACTTAAAATCCCAGGGTGAAACCCTTATTTCCGGGGGTTTGTTGAGGGGATTCAAGAGTGCACTCGTTCGACAATTTCAGGAAAGAAACCGGAAGTAAAAACTACAACTTGTAGTACAAGAGCGGGACATATGAACTACTCTTTTTTATTTTTGTTAATTCTATCTTCATTCATAATCTATACTTTGTAACAATCGTCATATGTTAACTGATTAATATTGTCAATAAAAATGAAAAAAATAATAAAATTATTATGAACTACTTCCTCACAAAGAGTTTTGCAGTTTTTCTTTCGAACACTGCTTGCAAAGTGAGGGGGCAGGGGGCACATAGTCAGGGGTCTGAGTGGACAGGGGACAGGGGGCAGGGAACAGGGATCATATTTGGAAACAGCCCTAGTGGCACAGGCTCTCTCACAGGCCCCCTTTTGGCAGAAAGGAAAAGAAAGACAAGAAGCCTGTGCAGAAAGAAGCAGGCACAAAGGAACGGACACAAGGCTTGGTTCTGAGCGAGAGCCTGCTTCCTGGCCTTGTCTAACACACAGAGGGGGATTAATACCGCTTTTTATTCAGAAAATAAACTACTGGGCACAACATGTAATGTTATTCTTTCTTCCAGTATCTTGACAATGTAGGAACTATATATCTTGCTGGATGTATACATACCAAATTACTTCAGAACTTTTTTTTCTACATTTGAAGTGTAATACTCATTTATGGTAAGTGCCATATACAGGTGCAGCTCAAAAAATTAGAATATCGTGAAAAAGTTCAATATTTTTTGTCACTCATTTCAGAAAGTGAAACTCATATATTATATAGATTCATTACACATAGAGTGAAATATTTCAAGCCTTTATTTCTTGTAATTTTGATGATTATGGCTTACAGCTAATGAAACCCAATATTCAGTGTCTCAGAAAATTAGAATATTTTGCTTTAACATATTTAAAGTCTGTGACCAATCAACATCAAAAGACTCTCGATATCTTATTTTCAGGTACTGTTACAAGCGATACTATAACCTCTCTGCATTTGAACTGATCTCTATGAGAATTGGGGGGTGAGACTAGATTCAGCTGTAAACAGGTACTGGTACTGGTACAGTATGGAACACATGGCTGGCTAAATGGCTGTAAGTCATCAAGGGTCTGAGCTATCGAACGAGCCCCAAACCATCACTCTGTTGCCAGATATGGAGTAGATGTGGATGGATCACTGCAAGGGTTATTTCTCCTGACTCATTTTCCTATAAAACTCTATGGGGAAAAAAGTCAGGAGAAATAACCCTTGCAGTGATCCATCCACATCTACTTCATATCTGGCCGCAGAGTGATGGTTTGGGGCTCGTTTGATACCTTAGACCCTTGATGACGTACAGCCATTTCGCCAGTCATGTGTTCCATACTGTACCAGCGTAATTTACAGCTGAATCTAGTCTTACCCCCCAATTCTCATAGAGATCAGTTCAAATGCAGAGAGGTTATAGTATCGCATGTAACAGTACCTGAAAATAAGATATTGAGAGTCTTTTGATGTTGATTGGTCACAGACTTCAGGAAGTAACAGCATGCAAAGGATATGCGACCAAATATTAAATATGATACTTTAAAAATATGTTAAAGCAAAATATTCTAATTTTCTGAGACACTGAATTTTGGGTTTCATTAGCTGTAAGCCATAATCATCAAAATTACAAGAAATAAAGACTTGAAATATTTCACTCTATGTGTAATGAATCTATATAATATATGAGTTTCACTTTCTGAAATGAGTGACAAAAAATATTGAACTTTTTCACGATATTCAAATTTTTTGAGCTGCACCTGTATTGTTATATTGTTGTGGTTTATTTTTTTTATACATACGTAGTCTATGCTTGTCTAGGACCTGGGTTTTATGTCTAGAACAAGGTTGAAGACCAGAAATTATATTGTACATATACATGACGTCACGTAGCGCTGTAATGGCGTTTTGTGGTCGTCACCATGGAGATGCATTCACAACATATGCTCCGTTAGATCTGCAGACCGCAGCAACAAAGTTACCATCGCTCTTCACCGGAGTTGAAGATGTCGGGACTGATCTGGGAGTGCAGGTAATCTTCAAAAGGCAACCAGGGAAGAAGAACATAATGCGGGGGAGGAGTGAGGAGACGACTGGGAAGATTGACGCAGTTCGGTGCTCCGTTTCGGCGGTGTACAGAGAACGCGGCGCTGCGTGTATGGAGGAGAGTCGTGGAGGCGGAGTTTGTGTGTTGGACTGCTTGGTGACACTGGACATCTCGGGACAGCGGGGTCTATTTTTAATCATGGCTGTATTGCACTTTAATTCACTTAATTTACTTGATTGATGTAATGATTCTGTTGGATGTCTTTGTTTGATATGTTTGTTTGTGTGTTGTGGGTCTGCCCCACTGTCTTTTTTGTTGTTGCTGGGGCTACAACTGCAACAGCGGGAAATAAATGTTATTCTATTCTATTCTATTCTCTCTATATATATATATATATGTAATTTTTTTTTCTTGGAGACAGTTCTTTAAGATAACAGTTCTTAGTCTGTTTGAAAAAATGAAAAAACATTTTTATTATCACAATTGCACACACAAATGCACCTGTCGCAATACCTGAATACAGCTCTGCATAATGTGTTGTCAAGCTGTGAAATAAATTTTGGATACATTGCCATGCCTTGGCAATTACTGAGAGAAACTCTGCTTGTATACTTCAAATATCCTGCTATTTCTGCCAGCTCCTAACAAGGAGAGTTAGCTTTTTTTTTTTTAGAAGGGGCGGGGCGGGGGGGTATGGGGCTGTTGTGAGACATGGAAAGATACCAGACTTATTTACAGTGATGAAATGGAAAAACTAAGAAAATACTATCCAATCGGGGAGAGGGACTGATGGGGGTATGGAGCAGGTGGCACTTTTGCAGTTCTATAAATCTCCCATGGGGTGAGGGAGGTCAGTCCCGCTGAATCCTTCAAGTGTCCCAGCAACAGCTGCAAGGATCCGGTGACAGTTGCCCCTTGTTAAACTTTAGATTGGGTAAAGATTGCCGCAGGATCTGAGAAATATTCACCCCATATTTCTTTACGTTGCCTACCATCTAGAGAGACTCAGTGTTGTTTATTTTGCGTTCTCTGATGATCGTTTTTATTCTTACTTGTCTCTTAGATTCTTGCTCTCACTCTCTCGAACAACAGTCAAATCAGTGAATGCAGGAGGATAGTCCTCTTTTTTTTTAACAAACTCCGGAAATACTTGCCCATAGTGCTTTACAGCGTAGAAACATGCTCAAAATTGCTAAAAAATTGTCCACCAGGGGGCCTAACAGGACCAATTTAAAAGAACATTCACGAGGTCTGATGACGGGAAAGAGAAAGCCTGGGTTATTCCAGGTTATTCTAATTATGAAAAGTTTTATAACTTTGAATGGTGTGAAATTCACCCTTCTACATCCTTCAGAAAAGTTAAAAAATTTCCATTTATGTTGTATTGGTCCTCTCAGGACACAGATTTTAAAAATGCAATTAGATAAATTATTGTGATGAACATCTACAGTCTCACTATAGTATCATTTGCGCGCAGTGACGATCCATCCAATGACGATCCAGTTTTAGCTTCCTGGCAGAGGCAGCCAGATTCAAATCAATTTTGGGGGGGTACTTCATAGAGTTCATGATGCCATGTACCCTAACAAGGTTCCTAGGGCCTTTGGAAAAAAAACAGCCCCACAACATCACGGAACCTCTACCGTACTTAACAGTGGGGATCAGGTTATTTTCGGCATAGCCATTTTATTTATTTTTTTACGCCAAACCCACCTTGAGTGTTGGTTACCGAAAAGCTCAATTTTCAGTTCATCAGACCATAGAACACGGTTCCAGTCAAAGTTCCAGTAGCGTTTAACAAACTCCAGGCGCTTACTTTTGTGGTGAAATGACAGGAAAGGCTTTTTTCTGGCATGCCTTCCAAATAATTTGTTGGCATGGAGGTGACGTCTAATGGTAGTTTTGGAGACTTGATGACCCGAAGATGCTACTTTCTTCAGTGATCCTTGAGAATTTTTTTGCCTCTCTTACCATCTCTTACTGTGCGTGGGGGCAAAATAAACTTGGGTCTTCTTCCAGGCAAGTTTGTAACAGTTCCAGTTGCTTTGAACATTTTAAGTATTGCCCTAACAGTAGATATGAGCATTTTCAGGTGAGTAGCTTTTTTTATAGCCATTCCCTGACTTATGAAGCACAACACACTTTTCCCTCATTTGATTTGTGTGTTCTCTTATTTTTCCAATGTTGATGTATGAATAAGAGAATATGGCCTCTGTGTCAAAACTGTTATCAAATGTAACAAACGTGGGCATCACACCACCACAAAATATATTGAATGATGATGTTTCGCCATCTCTCCCAGCTTGCTACTTGAATCCGTTACTTCTACATACTTGGCTTGTTCATCTCCAGTCTATAATGATTATTGAGAGATCCACAAGTTGCAGAGACCTAGTAATAAAACAGTTAAATTGTGGTCCAGAATGATTTACATTGTCACCTGTCATATTGAAATATTGATTGAGTATTTATGCTTTAAGTTTTGAGTACTCAGTTTTGAGTCTGTGTTTTACATATAGTACATATAGTTTTGATATACTGCCATGAATTTTGCAAAACATTTCAAATCAAAAATGTTTCCAAAAAAATGAAAGATATGTACAGCTGAATTAATATCCCTAGATGCATGTGAAAAATTCACCTGTCTCACAGTAATTCGTTTTTGTTTCCAAAGCATGAAATTTGTCTTTTCACGCGTAATGAGTTTAAATCCAACTGAAGTCCTTTGAAAAGTGGGCTGGAAAGTCAGGCGAGTTGTGAGAAAAATGTCTGTGCTGTGACAATGTGGTGCAAGTAATTTGGTGTGACAGGTGGGCAATGTTTCACCTATGGTTGTACACCTTATTAGAATACTGTTTGAATCCCAGGAGGCTCTTGCCGGGGGACAGGAAGTGACAGCTGTTGACATACGCGCTAGCCGACAGCTACGGTATACGCAGCTACGGTATACGCAGCTTGCTGCATGTGATGAAGCAAAAGTCACCTCTTCAAATGCACTCATCTTTGGAATTTGTGGGAATCTGAAAACAACGTGTTAGGCAGCATCTAAAAAAAAACATTCAGCCAGGTGCTGCCAATTACTTGCACCCATCTGGCACTGAAAGCACGTGTCATTTGTGACCTAGTTAGTGCACTAATGTGACAAAAGCATGCTTATTTATCAATAATCTACAGTACAGTGAGCTGAAAACCCAAAGCTCTAGATTTTTCACAAAAAAGCTAGGACACCCTGTTCTAGCTTTGAAGCTGACCGATATGATGAACCTTCAGTATCTATATTCTATTAAAACATAGTATTAGCTTTTACACATGTATTTTGTGAAATATCAACAACTTATCAACAAGACAGTTTCCAGGAGTCATATGAGGTAGAGGTTCTCAAGTAGAAAAAATAAAGCTGTCGGCTGTGTGAAAATAGTACTAACACTGGAACCCCACAATGAACACAATGACCACAACCTGAAACTCATGTACCAACTCCCTAAACCAATTCTGTTGAAATACAAGCACATTTCCTGCTTTACACTCAGATTTCAATTCTAAATCACGCTTTTTTCAAAACACTGCACACAATTTTTTCTATTTTGCACAATCTTTATGAATAAAATGTATTTGTGTTCACATGGAACACACTGCCATTGAAATGGCTAAACTTTCATTTCCAAGCCTGTTGTTCAATTTGCAATCAGAACTTTAGCAATAAAAGGGCCACAGATGAGCTCCTGGTTTGGAGAGCAATCGATGGCAACATTGAAGAGAGAGGCAATCAGAGAGGCAGAGGAGTGAGAGTAAGAAGAGGACGAGGACGAGGAAGTGGAAGAGCAAGAAGGAGAGCCATTATCTCTGATGAGATTCGGGCCACTGTGGTTGACCATGTGGTCAACCATGGTTTGATCATGAGGGAGGCAGGCCAGAGGGTTCAACCCAACTTGAGCCACTTCTCAGTTGCAGCCATCATTCAGACTTTCAGAAATGACAATAGGTAAGAAATATACTCGCCTTACTGTAGTACTGCATATCAATACAGTACTCAATGATTACTGTAGAATACAGAGTTGCAAGTGATCCGTAGTACTGTAAACTGGAAACTCTATTCCTACTTTGTCAATACAGTAATCTACAGTATTGTTACTGTATAGTATTCTTCTAGTATTTACAGTATTTTACTGTATTTGTATCTTTTGCAGAACTGAAAGATTACTACGGCGAGGTGGGAGAGGACGTCTTTTGACGGCTGAACAGGAGACTGCAATTATCAATATGGTCCTCGGAAATAATGCAATAACACTAAAACAAATACAAAGTAAAATTATTGAAGACCAAGCCATGTTCCAAAACATTGATACAGTGAGCTTATCCACACTGGACCGTGTGCTAAACATTGATACAGTGAGCTTATCCACACTGGACCGTGTGCTAAACATTGATACAGTGAGCTTATCCACACTGGACCGTGTGCTAAACATTGATACAGTGAGCTTATCCACACTGGACCGTGTGCTAAACATTGATACAGTGAGCTTATCCACACTGGACCGTGTGCTAAACATTGATGCAGTGAGCTTATCCACACTGGACCGTGTTCTACGGTGGAATGTCGTGAGAATGAAGCCAGTGTACAGGGTGCCTTTTGACAGGAACACAGAAAGAGTCAAAGAATTACGCTATGACTATGTGCAAGTAAGTCCTATACATTCCCACAACTGATTGCGTCCTATCAGCACTGACACATTACTGTATTGTAATCCAATTTTTTATAGTGTTTCACAATACTGTATTGACCAGTCTAGATCTATTTCTGATATTGTCATGTTATCTGTTTCAGAAGGTTTCTGAGCTAGATACAGCTGCAGTGGTGCATTAATTCATATTCATTGATGAGGTGGGTTTTAACCTTGCCAAAAGAAGGCACCGGGGCAGAAATGTCATTGGCCAGCGTGCCATCGTTGAAGTCCACGGCCAGCATGGAGGGAATATAACTATGTGTGCTGCCATCAACCACCACGGCGTCCTCCATCACCATGCCACCCTTGGCCCCTACAACACTGCCCGTCTCATCACCTTTCTGGACACACTACACAACATCATCATTCCAGCACATCAGATAGATGACCCAGAGCAGGCCAGGTACGTTGTTTTCTGGGACAACGTAAGTTTCCACCGGGCTGCTCTGGTCCGGAAACTGGTTCATTGACCACCCACAATTTTCGTTTTTTTATCTCCCACCATACTCTCCATTTCTCAATCCGATTGAGGAATCTTTTTTCTGCGTGGAGATGGAAAGTCTATGAGCGCAATCTGCATGCACGGATACAACTACTACAGGATATAGTGGAGGCATGTGGTGATATACAATGGGGGAAATAAGTATTGGACACGTCAACAATTTTATTATCAAACATATTTCCAATGTAGCTATTCACATGAGATTTTGACCAGACATTGGTATTAACTCAATAAAACTACACAGCTAAAAAAATTGTAACGTTCCAATTCTTAAAAAAAGTTATGTGCAATAAAGTGAAATGATACAGGAAAAAAGTATTGAACACGCTAAATTAAATGTGGTAGAAAAGCCATATTTTTTATATTTGTTTGCATATCCTCTTGATATCTTATTTGCTGGTACTCTTACAAGCGATACTATAACAGCTCTGCATTTGAATGGATCTCTATGGGAATTGGGGGGTGGGACAAGATTTAGCTGTAAATTACACTGGAACAATATAGAACACAAGGTTGGCTAAGTGGCTCTAAGTCATCAAGGGTCTGATGTATTAAACAAGCCTTTAACCATCACTCTGCTGCCAGAAATACAGTAGATATGGAAGGATCACTTTAAGGGTTGTTTCTCCTGACAAATTTTCCTATTGAACTCTATGGAAAAATAAGTCACGAGAAGAAACCCTTCAAGTTATCCATCCATATCTACTGTATTTCTGGCAGCAGAGTGATGGTTAAAGGCTTGTTTAATACATCAGACCCTTGATGACTTAGAGCCACTTAGCCAACCATGTGTTCTATATTGTTCCAGTGTAATTTACAGCTAAATCTTGTCTCACCCCCCAATTCCCATAGAGATCCATTCAAATGCAGAGCTGTTATAGTATTGCTTGTAAGAGTACCAGCAAATAAGATATCAAGAGCCTTTTGATGTTGTTGGGTCACAGACATCATAAAGTCATGGCATGCAAAGGATATGCAACCAAATATAAAAAATATGGCTTTTCTACCACATTTAATTTAGCATGTTCAATACTTTTTTCCTGTGTCATTTCACTTTATTGCACATAACTTTTTTTAAAGAATTGGAACGTTACAATTTCTTTAGCTGTGTAGTTTTATTGAGTTAATACCAATGTCTGGTCAAAATCTCATGTGAATAGCTACATTGGAAATATGTTTGATAATAAAATTGTTGACGTGTCCAATACTTATTTCCCCCATTGTAGCTGCTGAGGTAGTTGTTACTGTATATTTGTGTGTTGTTTTATATTTGAGTATAAAAACATTATACGGTAATATTTTACAACAGGAGTAAGTGTAACACTGAACATGCAAAGGCATAATTCTCCTGATAAGGCATTCATACTAGTGTTTTCCATTCATACTAGTGTTTTCCATTCATACTAGTGTTTTTCATTCATACTAGTGTTTTCCATTCATACTAGTGTTTTCCATTCATACTAGTGTTTTCCATTCAGCACATCAGTGTTCAACTGGTTCTTACAAATGTCTACTCATATGATGGTTTGTGTGTGTCATTTGAACACAAAATACCATTTTGAGAAGAAGACACAACATTGTTTTGAAGGCAAAGTTAAATTTTGCAGGAGATTTGTGGGCTTTGCTTTGTGTGATTTGAGTGTGTGTTTAGAGTTTAGAGGAAATGAGGTATGCTTTCAGAAAACGTATGTAAACAATTGAGAAAAACTGTAAAGTGAAATGACTAAAAAGATAGTTTATTTCTAAGATATACATTTTGACATTGTACTGGAAGATTCCGTATTTTCACAGTGGGCATTTCCTCCCTTTTCTCATTTCCTGAAACATACGTGGCACAGATTACACCCTCCAGGCCATGAATCGCGCCATTTAAATTTGTTCCGGTCACCCATCTAGACTGGCTTCTGCTGTTATCTAGGTAAACAAGGGTAGCGGCTCTGTGATATATTGGAGTCCATTGAACACAATGTGCTTCATCTAGTGTGTAATATTTATATAAGCTGTTGATTCCTGAACTTGACCCAGTAGAGATTTAGAGGTTAGCGTACAGAACATGATTTGTAATGCAATGATGAAGACTGAGTTGAAATTACTGTAAGCATATTAAATTTTGAATGATTCATATTAAAATACCACATGATAGAATGTTTGTAAAATCGCACCAGTCCCTTTTGCCCCAATTACTACTTGAAACTCTCATTTAATAGTGACCTACTGTAAAGACAGGAATAATATTGGTGAATTTTCTGATTTCATGATCTAAACCTCTTTTTTCATATACAAGCATTCCAATCCTGATTGAATTCTGAATCGTGATCCCATGGTCCAACAATGAAACAATTAAAAATGATTCTCTCTCTCGTGACTCATACAAATTAGATTTATATATGTAGTCATTTAAATGCAATATTATGTAAAAAAAATGTTAAAAATATAACACTGTGGGAAAAAATATAGTCTCTAGCATTGAAGATAAGCCTGTGGCTCAGAGCTAACAGCCAATTTATGGAGGAGGCTGACAGCAAGAAACAGCAGAAGACACAAAGTGATGCATGCTGGGAAAGAGAAGCAGAAACTGTCCAGAGAGAGAGAGAAAGAAAAAGAAAGAGAGAGAGGGGGGAAAAGGGAGGGAGAGAGAGAGAGAGAGAGAGAGAGAGAGAGAGAGAGAGAGAGAGAATCTCAGAACCTGTCTGTGTTCTCAGTCTGGCAGGGCCCAAGGTGGGCTGATGATGATGGGATGATACGTTTGATTATCTCTGTGCAGTGAAGCATAAGCATTCCATTTTAACCAAAAACCACAGGAGAGAAAATGGGGTCATCTCTTCCTGTAAAGATCTCTTGACTGTTTTACAGCGTTGCTGACGAGATTTTTTTTTTAATTAAAATTTTACAGTTTTTTAAATAATTTATTTGGACTATTTTTTTTACTGTACTTAATTTTATTTTCAGAGAGGATTCTTTTTTTTTTTTTTAAAGATTACTCCAACATGTATATACACACGCCCACACACAAACACACACACAGAAGCCATTAGGGATTGATACATCTGAAGGGTTCCTACTTACATTGGCGTTCTTCCCTCATCCTCACTAGCTGTGTGTGTGAGTCAGCAGTGTGAGGCCTCAGTAATTGGAAGCACGGTTCACAGAGACACAGATCTGCAGGTTGATGTCCTTGTCAGGGGGACTGGGATTGATCAAGTCAGGCGCTTCACCAAGAGCCTGGCAGCGCAGCAGCTGCCTGTCAAATGTAAGGGAAGGAGAGCGAGAGACAGATAGAGAGAAGGACAGAGAAAGGGCAGTAAGCGATGAGAGAGGGAGAGAGAAACAGACACGGAGAGGACAGTGAGAGTGATTATGCAGTCCTAGTCTCAGGTCTCAGTCCTAACACGATGCACTCCTATTATTTATCTCGTACCAGCGCCACAGACATATCACCTCCTATTCCAGTGATTCTGTAGTAAACCAAAAACTTTTTCTGCAAAATCTTCTTTTAAAAGTAACAGATATTCTTGAAAAAACTTTAGCTTTGACATGTTCAGTGCCCTCCACAATTATTGGCAAAAAATGGTTATAAAATATTCACCGTTTGGTGAATTAGCTTAATCTCACACTGAAAAAATGAGAAAAATCCAAACTTTAATTGAAGTAAATTCATTCTGAGAGAAAAAAATCCCTCATCAAGACATAATTCTTTTTAACAAAACCATGTGTGTCACAATTATTGGCACCCCTGCATTTAATACTTTGTACAACCTCCCTTTGCCAATAAAACAGCGTCTTCTCCCGCAACATCTAATAAGGTTGGAAAATACAGAACAAGGAATCTGAGACCATTTCACTTTACAGAGTCCTAGCTTCTCTCTTGTGCATTCTCCTCTTCAGCTCAGCCCACGGGTTTTTAATGGGGTTTAGGTCAGGGGACTGAGAAGGCCATGACAGAAGCTGCCCTTGGGTTTTTCTCATTTTTTCAGTGTGAGATTAAACTAATTCACCAAACGGTGAATATTTTATAACCCTTTTTACTCATCTTTACCAGGGGTGCCAATAATTGTGGAGGGCACTGTGTATGTGCATAAAATGTAGACTGAATATGAATAAAACTAGAGAGAACAGAATTTTTTTTCATGCTTTCATGGTGCCAGGAAAACAAACCATACATATTGTTATTTTTCTATCTGAAAAAATACTCTTGGTTTGGTCTTTATATAACCAGAAACATGGTATGGTATAGCTTAGGGAATGCCTTGTCAAAAAGTAATATTTCAAACAATTGATGGTACATATCAAATGCCTAATGCACAATCAAACATGTGGAAGTAAATTCTATTAGTAATCCTATGACCATGCCCAAGTAATCAGAGAGATATCCATAAAGCACCCTTATTCCAAAAGCATTAGTGTGCCATGCTTTTCTCTCTAATGCAAACCTGTGGGTGCTGGGTGGTAGTTAGGCCATGTGAATTTGACTAGAGGATGAGAGTCTGGCTCTGCATCCTTGTAAACACTGGATGCCTAAAATAATTTTCATTTCCACAAAACTTTCCATTCAAGAGTGTGGAGGTCACACAAGGGTCATTGGTGCAGAAGGTCAAATTCTTCCAAAAGGAATCAAGCTCCGCCTTCCAACCAAAGACAACCCCAAAAACCCATCTCACATGACACAAATCGACTCCGACTGATTTTGCTCTGCCTATGAAAGCCATTCTGTCAGAGCCATAGTGTTCTATAATATCATGCACTGAGTGACAGAATCAGGCCTATGAGCAGTCTTAGAGCAGCATGCTGCACTTTCAGCCTCTACTCGGTCCGCTAGGAAAATTACATTTGTGTAAGATCTTTAATGACTTACAAATATAAAAATAAAGTCAGATTCTGAGCATTGGATGTGTTTTTATTTCAACCTGGTCTCACAGGAATCCGTGAAATAGCCACGGACGTTTAACTCAAAATCGTGGGTGGGCCCGGAAATCACTGGATGTGTCGTGTAAACACACACGGATTTCGCTCCAATACAAGTTAATGAACACTCATATACATAATAACAATGTAAAAAAAGCAAAGCAAACAAAAAAAAAAACTGAATGTATCATCAATGTGTGTTTTTGAAATACAAAAACAACGTCCGTTGAGCAAAATTGCATCAAGTTGGTTCAACGGGATGATAAATAGCCACGGGATAGAGTGTCATTAATGAGTGTCAATTATTACGGATGAGTGTCATTAACTGTCATTAATAATTGTGTTGGAGCGAAATCGTGTGGTGTTCAGTGGGACATTTCAGTGATTCCGCGAATACACACGGATTTTGGTGTTATTTTTTGTTCACGGATTTCACGTTTTATTTGTAAATAAAATGAGCATGAGCGCATATGGTGAAATAAAATGTATGTACACACAAGTTTAATCTATTATAATGTAAACTGAACGTTTAGCTGTGGACATGAAGTGCTGCTTTTGAGCTCATAATCAGCTAGTGCACTTGAGGGGAACTGTGTGATTCAAAGAAGCTGCCCGGGTGTAGGTAAATAATACAAATAATGAGCTTTTTAAAACATGTTGCATAGATTATGTTCATTATGTACAACATTCGCTCTCACTACAGTACACTCTCCAGTGCCAAAAGTACCCATGTGACCAGTGTAACGACACAAACTGTTAAAAATGGCATTGCCCGGGGAGGGGAAGTTCCCTTGCTTTGTCATGCAAGGGCATGAGACGGAAAATCCGGGTTCAGAAAGTAAAAGTCCTCCCCACTATTTTGTTCCGATCACGTGGGTTTGCTAATTAGCACAATTCTTCAGCCAGGAGGTAGAGCTAATTAGTGAAATCAGTGAGTTCATGGGTGAAAGAAACACATGGCAGAAATTTTACTTTTTGACCCCTGGACTTTCCACCTCTGTGCAAGAGAAACTCAGCTGGCCAATCAGGCACCTGTGGTCTACCTGTGCAGCAGCCATGAAGATATCTGTACTCACTCTGCAGCTCAGCTAGTGGAGTTACAGTGATGGGTGGGGCTTTTGTTTGCACATTCTAAAACGGGTGAACAAAAAAAAACATGGGATAAAAACTCTAAAAATGTGTTTTTCAGGGACAGTAAAAGGTTTTCAAGGTCAGTAAAAAAATGAGTTAATTTGTTCAGCTGTGCTCTGCATACATTTTAAAGCATAACAGCTTTTTGAAATGTTTTGAAAAAGTAAATTAAATGCTGACATTCAAAGAATGATAACGTAAACTCACAGCAGAAAGGCAGAGCTTCACCCAATGCATGCTTTTATATACCTACCACCAGAATTGTCCAAACATATATATATATTAATTTCACTTCGTAGCCTCAGCTGTTTCTAATTTTGCCAGCTGTTCCGTTTTATTATTATTTATGCAGGTGCTGGGCCATTTATGACTTTTATTAACAAACCAATGAAAGACAGATTACATGGACTTTATTTTAGAAGAAGTTTCCTCTGCGAGTGCAGTTATAAGACCGTATAATAAATGTAAAGTATTAAGTAGTGTATTTGCATATTTTTGTAGCAATGAATGCATCATTTTATGCCAAATACTGGACTAAAATTCTGTATCTCATAACTCAACTGTAAGTCATCGAGAGTCTGAGGTATCAAACGAGCCTCAAACCATCACTCTGCTGTCAGATATGCAGTAGATATTGATGGATCGCTTTACGGGTTGTTTCCCCTGATTCATTTTCTTATTGAACTCTATGGAAAAATAAGTCAGGAGAAACAACCCTTCAAGTGATCCATCCATATCTACTGCATATCTGGAGATGGTTAGAGGCTCTTTTGATACCGCAGACCCTAGATGACTTAAAGCCATTTAGCCAACCATGGGTTCCATACTATTCTGTGTAATTTACAGTTTAATCTAGTCCCACCCCCCAATTTCCATAGAGATTCATTAAAATGCAGAGATGTTATAGTACCACTTGTAAGAATACCTGGAAATAAGATATCAAGAGTCTTCTAATATCCTTTTATACACAGACATGATAACATCATCTGTTTACCAGTGGAATGTTCCAAACAGGTGTTTTTTCAACTTCCCAGTCTTTATTTTGCCCCTGTGCCAATTTTTTTGAAACGTGTTGCAGGCATCTAATTCGGAATTAGCATATATTTACAAAAATCAATAAAGTTGAAAAGGTAAAACATTAAATATATTTTCTTTTAATTGTTTTCAATTAAATATAGCCTATGCAAAAGACAATTTACAAATCACTGCTTTCTGCTTTTATGTGCATTATACATACTGTCCCAACTTTTTTGGAACTGGCGTTTGTACAACAACTGCATACCACGAGACGGATTTCTCAGAAAATCCGTCTTATTACATCCCCTGACAATGGATGAACTTTGTATGTCCGCGATTCTTTCGGAAGTCAGCAGCCGGCAAAGTCTCTTTAAACGTGGAGCCAATCAGAGAGCAGGATGACATAATGCAAGGACCATTTGAGCTTCTATCGAAGTATGAAACCGTTATAGAAAACATAAAAAGGCAGCCACTTCACTCTCGGCAAATGAACGAATGCAAGCGTGATCAGTTCAATAATAAGTCATTTTTACAGTAGCCTACAAAGACAAAAAAATGCTAAATAATTTGTCTATAAATAATAGCTATTTATATGAGGCTATATGTATATGCGTGAACTCGTTACGTTTTGTAGGCCTATAATCATTAAATCATCTATAGTCTGAAAAGCATGGACAAAATCTGACCTAAACATGTATAGGTTACTTATCTTGTAAAGACGCGTTCTCCCCTATAGGACTCTATCCAGAAAAGGGTACGTCGTGCCAGTGTGCTCGGTGTTCCCTGGAGCATCTTGTGGAAAATATAGGCATGTAGGCCTCATGCGTTTGGTAAGATTCGACAGTCATGGTTATAGCTGGCTAGATGTGTAGAAGGTATTAGCGATATGACATATCTAGCCGGCGATAGGTCACTTGTGACTAGTGTGGAGCCGTTTCCCCAGATTATGTATCTGCAGTAGGCGAAGTAGCAGACTGCGACAGATCCCATTGAACCAGCGCTGGCCTTGGTGCTGAATATTAATGTTTCAGTTACAGCAGAGAGAAAAAATAAAAATCCATAATTTAAACTAATACGTAGCCAATAAGAATTCTTGGGTATACATTCTCAGAAAAAAAGCTAGAAAAATATAAATCTGTAGAAAAAAAGATTCTATGATGATTTGAAAATAGATTTTATTTTCTATAGCTCATATGTGGAGAATATGTGCTGACTTGTTGGACTGTATTAAGGCCTTAAGGGTAACACTTCCGATTTCTCTTTATACGCTAGCTACATAATACACCACAAACTCAAACCAAATGCACTTTAAAATATACACCCTGCTTAAACAGTATGAATGTAAGTGTTAACAACGCCGTTAATATGCGATTTTTAAAAAGAGCTTTTATAGAGTGGTGTAAGCATTTATCAGGTATATGGATTGCATTACTCCAGTAGGCTATACTGGCCAAAATCTAGGCTAACGGTGAAACATTTCCAGACACTTCCTGACTGATAAAGTGTGACTAGTTAATAAATTATTCCAGCTACTCTTGGCGTGAAGGTTACACCAGGAAATGGAGAATTGGAACAGTGGACCGTGGTGGAAATTTTTTTGAATGTGATAGGGCAGCACGCACGAACACACATACACACAACAGCAGCGAATAGCTAGGCTACTCCTCGTAATAGCTGGACAATATGTGGTAATTCTAAGAGAATTAACACCGTTATAAAGATTATATGTAGCCTACACATTGAATTTATACCATAACAAAGTTGTAATATATTAAAAGCATGTTTTACCTATTTAATATATTTTATTCATTGTGTTTGTTGTTCCACAGTAGCCTATTTTTCATACGGATAACCATGAGTGTTTCTGGTAGCTTCTAACACTATAGTGGTATAGTTCACCGCCAAAATGGCATAGCGATCATACAGTAACGTTTTGCCTTTTTTTAACAAGCTCAATATTACGTGTGGTTTGGCGGAGAGGATGGCGTGTAATCACTTCTGTCCAAACAGGCAGATCATATTGGTGTAGCATACATCCTACATTCAAGTTAAAGACAACTGCTGTTTAAATAAAGCTATTCATCCATCCACCAGCTTGTAGGCTAAGCAGAGACAATATAATGATGTGTCTAGGCTTTAGCCTCGCTTTAAAACAGTCTCCAGGTCGGCTGTTTAGCCAATTTTTCATCGATTTGTGTGTGAGGAGAAAACAAACCCTCGGTTTGCTATGAAATCCGGAGTTTGAAAGTAAACAGGTAGCCGTAAAGTTTTCAATAAAAATGTTCCCGTTTATTGCGCACATTGTTTTTTCGTGTCGCTGTCGTTAATGCCTAAGTTTGTAAATAGGTTACAGTAGACTAGGCTACAGTTTAGGCCAATCCGTAGGTTACAGATAGCCTACAATAGGTTTAGGCCTACGTGGCTAGAGGTCCTATCCTACGTTAGGTCTATCCAAGTTCTCACACTTCTACAGAACATCCACCTGCTTGTAATGTAAAAAGGCCCGATAAATAAAGATAAATTATGTATATACGACGCTCCATAAGACCATTAAAACAAACCGTTGCTTAGCTTCCGTAATGTAGGTTGACACATTGAATATGAAGCGGTTGGATTTCTTGCTTATTCGCTAAATTATTTCTGCACATTATCTTCCAGACCTTTGTTAGTAGTCGTGACTCGTGCATAATCGTGTCTGTTAAATACATTAATAAAAATATGAATTAGTCCTACGACAATAAACTTTGAAAACAATATTCACCCTCCCACTTCATTTCAGAGGCAGTGAACCTGGATTAATACTGCATCTTCTTATTTTTCCTCGGCAGGCCTACTCATAGTCAATTACACCGTTCGCCTGCGGAGGTCACTCTTTCTACTTTCTTAACATTTTGAGTCCTTTCCCCAAGCACACACACACACACACACACTTCAAAACCCGGATGGATGACTTCACTGTTCCGCCTGGGTTTCCTTTATGATCCCGGGATCTCCCACTTCCCTCATCAGACTTCTCCGAACACAGACGCGAACACAACGCTCATCGTCGACAGTCAATTAATTGCTCTCGCTCACCAAGGCGCAATCTGCCCAGGCTCTGCACCCTGAGAAGCTGGCTTTGCAAGAAGACTGTGCGTTATATTCAGTCTGAGGATTTCTCGAGGACAGCGTGAGAAGTGCAATTTTCTGCATTTATTGCTAATCTCCAAGAAATTATAACCGATTTTTTCTTTGCGCGCGCTTCTTTTTATCTCTGTGCCATAATGTCTGAGGTTTTGCCATACAGCGAGGGGAAAATGAGTGGTTATGGAGCCGACAGTGAAGTCAGTCAAATGTCATTCAGCTGTGGGCTGCAAGACACTAACGCCTTTTTTGGTGCATCGCAAGCAAAAAGACCCCCAAAACTTGGACAGATTGGCAGAGCTAAACGAGGTAAGCACTGAAACAAAAAATATACTGTCGCACGGTAGGCTGTTTTACGACAATATATGAAAGTATAACCTATACAAACGTTTTCTTATGAACTTCAGTTGCGCTGTAAAGGTAGCTTTTGACAAATTAAAGTACAACAAACGGTTCAAGCATGTATTAATTACGTAGCCTAAATGAAAAAAACTAGCCCACTATGATATGCCTGATTACATAGACAGACACATGTCCGTCGCGTAATACACACAGGTTCAGCTATTCTTCCGAAAAACATTCCGAATGTCAACACACAACAATTAAATAATGCAAAGACGGAATAAATATAGGCTACCTTCTGGGGAATTATGCAATTGACTAGAGAAACCCGATAACTATGATGTCCAGAAATGTATTTTCTGCATGCAGGAAACCTACCGAACTGTTGCACATCAATAGATATACACAATGCTGTTTTATCGTTAATTGGGCAGGGAATTGCGATTTTAAATGTCATTTAAATCATTCGTGTGACACCTATGCTCTCTGCATCGTTGGCTATAGACATAGCTATTGGTAAGGTTTAAGCCGTTTACGTCACGTGAACGCCATAGTTTATTTTTGTTTTTCTCATTTATAGCACAAACACGTCAAAATATTTTCGTAAAGTCTCTATATAAAACAGTGGGTATTTCAATTTCAATTAAGTCAAACGAACATTTAACATTTCACTTCAAATAATTGTCTACCAATTAGCCTAAAGCCGCCTATTAAAGCAAGTCCGAGAATTATGGGGGGGAAAAAATATATATATATTTCAATAATGGTGCAACAAAGGGATATGAGACATAAACATATTTTCCCTCTTTTTCTACAGTGGTCATCGAAGACGACCGGATAGACGAGGTTCTGCAGGGAATGACGGACAAATCGTCACCTGGCGTGTAAAAGTGAACGATGCCCTGCTGACTTTTTATTTTAATCACCGGTTTGAAGCACTTGTCGGCTGTGCATGTGTACGAGGATTGCAAGGAGAAAAGAGGGTACGAAGCGATAACGAAGAAGGGAGAGAAACAGACAGAAAAATGAAGAAAGCAGAAGAGATAGAGAGACCGAGATTTATTTTGGGGTTGCTGGCAATTCTCCAAACGAAACCCGATTTAAACCACTGCTGCGCAGAAAGATACGGAGATGGCAGATTTGTGCTACTCCGGCTTTCACCTCCGCAGATGTATAGCAATGGATGAACTTGCCATTATTTCACCACCATCTTCTTCCAAAAAAAGAGCTTACAAGCCACATAACGTCAACAACTGGAAGCTGAATTGCATTTTAAGCTCTGTTTCTATAGCTGTACAGTATCTAAGGTCGAAGATCCCCTTTCCCCAAAATACTGCTTTTATATTGAAAATGATGGGCAACGCCGCATTCAAGGGAGCTGTTCCGTTCAGCACTGATCAAACGTATAGAATGCATTCCGATTGCTGCTAGCGCTATCTTTCAAACAGACCAACTAGACATTGAAGTCTCATAATGAAAAATAACCGATATAGGTATTCATGGAAATACTACATGAGGATGATACATTGTTATATATTTATCTTTTTTGGTCTCGGGACCTTGAGTTGTAAACAAATAATGAAGATATTGATTTTAAATTGAAAATATTTTAAATTGAAAAATCTGATTACTATTACCCCCTTTAAGTTGATACAGGTCGGCACCTCACCTGAGCATATGTGTTCGACAATAACAGTTATAAATATTGGAAGACATTTCCTGGCGCGAGCAGAGATGGTCAAAACATACACCTATGGAATAACAGTAATAATAACAATAATGAAATGGACTGAGAAGGATTTTATTGTTATTTATGTTGACTCTTAAAATTATTTATGTTTTCGTCTTACACAAATAAAAATTTGACTTCTTTCTCCATCTCTTTGCATGAACTTTCGATCCGGTGCCAGTAGAGGTGTCGTCACCGTTCTTACCCTGGCACGCTTCTTTTTAAGAAAATTCATATTTGTATTTTTATATCTAAATATTTGTTATTTGAAATTATATGCTAGTCTAACGTCTTACAATTCATCAACAAAAATGTTTGTACTTTGGAGAGGATATTCAGATTGAGACTACCGGAGAATATACGTGATTTAGTTTTGTCTGTCTCATTCTATATCAAGTGTGAGACGTATTTTTTTTTTTTTAAGACTTACTGAATGTTTTTCGGGTTTTGCACACATCAATGTTAATCTATTATTGAGAAATCGTATACTGTGACTTGAGCTTCGTTGACGGATTCGTTAGAAATGGCAACTTTAGAGTCTATTGCACTGTTTACGAGTATCCTCAAATGACGCATTGTTATCTGACATAATTCTTTTGGACATTACAGTTGTTTTTTATTTTTTTTGTACCATTCTTTTAAAGACACTAAATATGGTTTGTTGTGCATGGAACCTTAGTATTTTCAAAAATGAAACATCATTTTATGAAGCAAAAAAGCAACAAAACGTCATGACATTCTAAGAATGATTCATTGTATATTATGATGCCATTTTCACTGTATTTGGTGAATTAATAAATGGTGAAAGAACACTGTCGTATTTTTATTAATCATGCCAAATGGTATAAATCGAGCCACCGAGAGACAGGTTTTCTCTTTTTAAAATGATGTACACTCTGAGATGGGAACACATTTCAATATTTCAATAAAGCTGTGTACGTGTTTGAGGGAGGGGGGGGGGGTATAAAAAAAGTTCCAGAACTGATAAGCTTCAACCAAGCCTTTCACTGCCAATGGTGCCACAACGGTCTTTCCTTACATATATGAACCACATTAATACAAGTGAAGCTGTAGAGCTTAATAGCAAAAGCTCTTCTTTCTAAAACCCTGAAAAGAAACAACAAACAGTGATCATAAGAATGGGCAGCATAATCATTAATATGTCTTCTCCATCCCGCAGATTAACAAAAATAAATTCAGTCTATACTTTCTACATTCAGTTTTTAATGACAATAAAACACTGACGTTATTGCAGCGAGACTTAGCTCTTCACAAGCCATTTGTGTTGAGGTATTTCCTCAGGTCATTACATTTGTAATTCGACATAAATGAGAAACAAACGCTGCATTCAATACAGTTTATTGATAAATCATTCAGAATTGATAATTGATAATCAATTCAGAATCAAATCGTTTTGCACAATTATCAAGCGTAACTATTTAAAATAATGTTCACCCATTTGTTTTGTATTCAATTGGACGTGGTAGCTCTGTGATTGTTAGCCAGCTCAATTTTAAATATTTTATATTCAAATAATAATCAGCTGCATTCAAGTTTTAAACAGATCCTCAATTTTTGTGATAATTATAATTGATTCTTAACATCTATGATGTCATTACTTTACATCACTGAATGTGACGGCCACACTGTAAAAATTCCATACATGAATAAAGTTAAGGTAAAGGTAAATTGGGAAGCTTGTTAAAAGCTAAAATATGTTCGCAGACCATTACGTGTTTAAAGGTTTAGACTGCCTGCCCTATTTGTAGCTTATTGGCCACGAGTGCACAAAATCATCCATCAGTATTACATAGACCACATTGGGATGGAAACCTAGTCACGACCCTCACATATATTGTGTCTCATTGACAATAACTACTTTTAAAACCACAGCTTAATACCTTCTGCTCCTCTCGGTGCCAAGTGGGAATTCTGGGATTCTGTAAAAACAGTTGGGGGGGGTGGGCGGGGTGAGGAGAAACCATGATTGCACAACGTTAACTATTCATGACTGCTTTGATACACTCAGAATATAGTCTCTAGACAAAAAACATGGAAACCAACTCCTTTAAAAACAATACTGATTAATGCGTTCATCATGCCACGTCTGTAGACAACAGAACAGGGCAAATTGCACTAATTATTATTATGCATTTGTTCAACAGACAGGCCTATAGTTTACAATTTACTCATTAGCTCAAGGATACAATGACAATGCCCACACAGAATGTGAAAAACATGTAACATTTTGTGTAGAAAAATACAAACATAACCAATACACACATATTGCTTCCAGTGAGTTGGTCCTCTTTCTCTCTCTCGAACTCATCGGTTATTCTCAGGGTTAGCTCAAAATGTATCAACCCAAAAGTCACCATTAAAAAAATTAAGTCGAAACCTCCATTTCATCATCTCACCATCATCTAAAAACGAACAGTCCCAGGGCTTTCTTACCCAATTGCATATTAATAATCTGGCATTTTAAAGTATAGTCAAAACCATCCGCAGGTAGATTCAGTTGAGTTATGCCTCCATGGGCTCGTCGTTTGGATTTTTTTTTTTTAGTTTCTGCCTTTAGTGATTTCACTGTGTCTGATGCAGAACTGCAGCCTTCGAACTGCATGCATGACTTTGAATCCTTTACCCTTGGATGGCTTTACTAAAAGGGTAAGTTAAAAGGGCCCACTTGATATTCCCCCTCGAGTACAAGCTCTGCTGATATCCGTGTCACCTTTTGCCGTCTCTCCTCACTCAACAGATGGACAGTATTTCAGTAGAACCACAGACCACGTGAACAAATATTAGCTTGTTATCATCCTGCACACTCCCACAGAGGTACAGAAGGTTGTTGCCTGCCAAAAAATTAGTCAGTACTTGTCTACCATATAAGTCCCATTTATCATCTATTGCTGGTTGAAATACATTTAATAATAATTAATATATACACAAAAACAGTACCAATGATACGTAAGGCATAGCTCAGTGTACCTCCAAAAGTAATATGTTAGCTGGGTTTAACCTGAGCTCAGAAAATAACTACTTGCAGATCAATACTCAGTGACTAGGCCTGGAATTATTAAGCCTAAAAAGCACGCTTCATATCAACAATACGGAATGCGCCGCAATTGGCTGCCTTCTTCAAAATGGTGGCCTTACTTGTCCAGTTACCTTTCACGCAGATGGCTGAGCCTAACGCAGCTTGAACTGTTACAATATAAATGACACCGGGCGAAGCTGCTATATGCCCTCTGTTGCATATGCTTATGTTTACATTGTTGTAATTGCAGTCATTTTTACACATTCAAAACCTATTATTTGTCAGGGCTTGCAAACTGTCTGATATCCTAATATGAACCTTTTCCTACAGCATCCTTCATTGGCTGATTTGGCAGCTAACAACAATGTTCTACTCCAAAGTGACACAATGCAGGATATCCAGCATGCAGGCTTGATAACTTTAGGCTAGATGTTTATCCGATGGGACTTTTTTTCTGGAAGAAGCTCTGGAGGTCACAGTCGTTATGGAGAATTAAGACGTACTGTAATACAAGTGAACATCTGTGCTACCAATGACTGAGATTGGGGTGCTGCTAAAGTAGCAAACAAACCGTTTTTTGAGCTATGGGACCGGCACTTAGGTTTGGTGTTGACAATGAGTTGTTTTGCTGCCTGCGTCCATGTGATATAAACGATGAAAATAAACAAAAGATGAATTTACCCAGCACAATAATTGTAATATTTCACCTAGGTGAATGATCATAAACAAATTAAACTAAACTACCAAATTTGGACTGAGATCATCTATAAGCTGTGAAAACAGAAAAAAACAAATACCTCTTAGCTCTGCAGTCAGATGGCAAAACTTGTTCACACAATGTTCACATTGTGGTGTGTGTGTGTGTGTGTGGCAGTATAAGGAAACCAGTTGTGTGCAGATAGTTTAAAATCAGATGGGTGCTTGCTCTAACAAAAAAATAAATCTATACAGCCAAGAATACAACTGCCTCAAGAAAAGTTTTATCTTGCTTGGGCCTGTTGCCATAAAAGTACTGTGCACAACTTTGAAAAGCAAGTAAAGTCAAGCATCTGCCTACAGTTTCCAAGCCAAAAGAGGTGTATGCTTAAATGTAGGAAATCATTTTTGATGTATCTGAAAATATAGCTTTTGGTCTACAGTGACGCCCAATTTGTCGCTCCCTCAGGGCACCGGCCATAATTAGAACAGGCAGGACCAGAGCACGAACCCCTGATCTTCGGTGTGTAACCGCACCAACTCAAAGTGCTTTTACCGCTGTGCCACTGCGGCGCCCGTACAGTGACCTACTTAGATAAATAATGATCTTAAAACAATTTTGGACCGTTCTGAGCTACTGACTCCAGACTCGTATAATAACGTATAAATACAGAGAAACCACCTGGGCAGGATCAGAAAGCCATGTCAAGAGACAGATGGGGGAAATAAATGAGATTTCAAGAAACTTTACACCTCTCGTTAGGGGAGATGTAATGGAAGCCAGGGCTGGTTTTTACCCTCCATGAGTTTTGTACTCGACAACCTGCAGGGCAGCACAATGGATTTGGTTTCAGGTATTATATTGCTGTCTATATCTTTTGTATTGTCATGCGTCGGTGAACAACGCACTCCCTAGCCTCCAGTATACCCCACTGGTTGTACAGACCGGCCACCCACCATGGCTGAAGCAGCCATTATCAATGTCAATTCCGCCATCACTTGGGGTTGCATAAGCACCCAGGTCGCCAATAGAGCGAAGGCTTTCTTTACCAAAAGGTGGACCCATGAAGCCTTTATGTGGCAGCTATTTGCCACCAAGAGCACCCGATAAGAGAGAAGCCATGCATTGAACAGGCCCAGGCAGGGCACAAGGGACCACAAGTTAAATACAACACGGGTGTCTAAAGTATAACTTTTGCATCACGGGTTTCAAATTCACCCAGCAACCTGACTTATTGGCCGGACTGCAGCCTGCATTTAGCAATCAAACTTTGACTCACAATTAAACTTTTTTTTTAATGAATTACTTTAATTAGAATTTACATTTTTCTCATTTATTTGGAGTGTTGGACTCAGAGATCACTAAAATCAACTCTGTTAGAGAATAAAAAACAAACCCTTGCATAACTGTGCTTTGTGAGTTAAGCACAAACATTGATTGAGTCCTGGCCTGTGCCCTTTCTGTGCCTGTCCTGCTTGTGTAAGGAATTTAAACTCAATTATTGTGGGTAAAATTTAGAAGGCAATGGGTAAAATGTCAGTAAGGTTCAAGAAACACAAAAAATGACTTCTCCTGAATGAAGGGACGATGAAAGGTGAGAAAATAGCCTTGAACAAAACAAAATAACTATGACCTGCAATTTCATTATATGTTTCTATGTTTTTAGTTTTTGTATAAATAGTTACCTCAGCAAAGTGAATGTATCCGTCTCCTGTTCTCTTTACATACCTTTTGGAATGTTAGCTCTTGTTTTTTCCCACCAATTTTAGACCCATGTTTTACATCCTTCTGGGGAAGAGACTCAGATTGAGACAACCGAGTATCGACATGGCAGCAAAGAGAGAGCACGTGCGGTTCCAGATAAATTCAGCGTCGGGCGTAAATCCTTCATAGCCAGCTTCGTATGTCAGCGAGCTGCTGTATTATTCATGCGCTTTAGTACCTGCTGTTGAGTTTGTTTGTTTTTTTTGTTTTTTTGTGTCGCTCCAGTTTCTGTTTTCTGCCCCTTTCAGTAATTACTCTTACGTGCGATTGTTTGCTGCTGAGTTATCAGTTCATCATTCCAGAGAATAACGAACAAAACAGGGAACATTTCAGTTCACAAACTGCGGAAAACAGGATCAAACCTCAAAAAGAAAAGAACAAATCACACGTTTTTCCAGTCTTAAAAATAGACTGTAATTACATTTCAGTAGAGAATTAAAAATAAATGATTTCTGGTTTATTAATGGTCCCACAGAAGCTCCTTGGAAGTCTATATTTGGGCTGCTGCTGTATGCACGTGCTTTCATTTGATGCTTCTCTAAATAATATGAGGGGCTGTGTTTGTGTTATACGGTCTGATACATTAAGTGAGCTCCGGGATCATTTGTTTCGCAGAGGAAAATTTGTGCTGAGACATAAATAGTTAAGTCGACAAAAGGCTGGCCCAAGGTGAAAAAATACAGTCAAGCCGGAAAGTCTGCACACCCCTTTCACCTGCTCCATGTTTTATTACGTTACAGACTTATACTACAATAGATTGAGTTCATTTTTTGCCTCAAACATCTACACACAATAGCCAATAATGACAAAGTGAAAACAGGTTTTTAGAAAATATGCAATTTTATTTTATTGACAAAAATAGGTTATTTAGGGGTTACATATCTGTACACACCCTTAGCCTAATACTTGGTTAATGCACCTTTGGCAGCGATTACAACTTCAAGGCGTCTTGGGAAAGAAGCTACGAGCTTGGCACACTTGTTTCTGGACATTTTTGCCCATTCCTCTTGGCATATCCTTGCAAGCTCCGTCAGGTTGGATGGGGAGCGTCGGTACACAGCCATTTTCAACTCTTTCCACAGATGTCCAATTGGATTCAGGTCTGGGCTCTGGCTGGGCCAGTCAAGAACATGCACAGACTTTCTCAGAAGTCACTCCTTTGTTCTCTTGGCTGTGTGCTTCGGGCCGTTATCATGTTGGAAGGTAAACCTTCGCCCCAGTCTGATGTCCAGAGCGCTCTGGAGCAGGTTTTCTTCAAGGATCTCGGTGTACTTAGCTGCATTCATCTTTCCCTCTATCAGGACTAGTCACCCCGTTCCCGCTGCTGAAAAACATACCCACATCATGATGCTGCCACTGCCATGCTTCACTGTAGGGATGGTATTAGGCAGGTGATGAGCGGTGCCTGGTTTTCTCTAGACGTGACGTTTGGTATTCGGCCAAAAAGTTCAATTTTGGTTTCATCAGACCAGAGAATCTTGATTCTCATGGTTTGAGAGTCCTCTAGGTGCCTTTTGGCAAACTCCAAGCAGGCTGTGATGTGCCTTTTACTAAGGAGGGGCTTCCGTCTGGCCGCTCTACCATAAAGGCCTGATTGGTGGAGTGCTGCCTGGATGGTTGATCTGCTGAAAGGTTCTCCCATCTCCACAAGGATATGCTGGAGCTCTGTCAGAGTGACCCTCTGGTTTCTGCTCACCTCCCTGGCTAAGGCCCGTCTTCCCCGATTGCTCAGTTTGGCCGGGCGGCCACGTCTAGGAAGATTCTTGGTGGTTCCAAACCTCTTCCATTTACGAATGATGGTGGCCACTGTGCTCTTTGGGACCTGTAAAGCTGCAGAGATTTTTCCGTACCCTTCTCCAGATCTATGCCTTGACACAATCCTGTTTCTGAGGTCTGCAGATAATTCCTTTGACCCCATGGCTTGGAGTTTGCTCTGACATGCACTGTCAACTGTGGGACCTTATATAGGCAGGTGTTGGCAATCCCCAATCATGTCCAATCAATTGAATTTATCATAGGTAGACTCCAATTAAGTTGTAGAAACATCTCAAGCAGTATCAGTGGAAACAAAATGCACCTCAGCTCACTTTTGGGTGTCATATGAAAGGGTGTGCACACTTGTGTACATATGATATTTTACATTTAGATTTTTAATAAATTAGCACAAATGTCTAAAAACCTGTTTTTACTTACTTACTTTTTTACATTATGGGCTATTTTGTGTAGAATTTTGAGACAAAAAATGAACTCAATCTATTGTAGAATATGTCTGTAACGTAATAAAACGTGGAAAAGGTGAAAGGGGTGTGCACACTTTCCGGCTTGACTGTAGCTTATGAATGGTCACTTTACATACAGTTAAACAACACATGGTCACTATACATGGTCACTTGACTCATAATCACACTGGACACAATTGTCCCACTTACAGTTTTTAACATGCAAGTTCTTCCCCAAATGGTAACAACCACACAGTTACTGTCACACATGGTCTCCCCATTACCTCAGTCATTGGCTTCAAAATCCCATGATCACCTGTCCATTCACTTCTACTGGGGCTGAGCCCCAAGCATGAGCAAGGCAGCCTACAAACCCAATGCGATCGGCCTTACAAAAACAAAAAGAAGTAACATAATTTAGCATAACATAAAGTAAAGCCACGCAAGTTTTCCTGAGGCAGGCTACCTCGCACCACAGTGACTCCAGTCACGTGACTCGTCTCACAGAGAGGTAGTGTGCTGACAGAAAGCCGATGAATAATGCAGGATGGAGAGGCATGGAAACCTGTCTTCTGCTTTCCCATATACCCAAACCTTTGGGTGTGAATACGCATCCCTCCCTGTCAAGCGACTCCTTCAATATTTAATTAGAGCAGCGGAAAAGATCCAAAAAATTTAATAGAACACGTTCTTATAAGTTGATGTTTGCATCTCAGAAGAGTATATGGAGTGAAGGGCGACATAGCCACGGATGTTTTTTATGCTGGAAGCTGATCAAATAGAGTGGCTCTCTGGGTCAGAGTTGACCTGGATAGGAGCCGATGCCCAGAACACATCTCTTTTAATGATAACCACTGCACAGCGAAGCAGATCTTTCCCGTTTTTGAAAACTTCGATGTGACTGCACTGGAGTCTGAAAACATAACTCTCTAGGGTTAGGACAAATATGCTCAAAACACAGGGCAGAACCTCCTTTGCAAAGCAGACAGTTGGCTGGATTAGTTTCAGTAAAGATCAATTTTCTGTTGTCTGATCAATAGAAAAGAGGACATATTACCTCAGATATCTTTTTGCACTATGAGCCCTTTTCTATGATTTCTGTTTGGCACTTAGGTTATTGATTATTGTTAAACACGATTTGGAAATTCTTGGAATTAAAGGTCATAAAACACAGTGGACATTTTTTGTTTCCAATGATAGAAGAAGAAGAAACCGTTTACTTTGGCACCAGTGTTAGATGGGAAAACTGGAAACATTCCTTGAGTTCGGTCACAAACAGTTTCCTCATGGATATGGCGACAGGCTGTCGGAGTGTCTACACTCCACTGTTCAGCATGGCGATACAACCCTGGTCACACTTAAAGAACAACTCCAACACTTCTGAGTCATCCACAAGAACAGAAGCTGTGAGCCTTCTCAGTAATTAGCACAATGCAGGAGCCAATACACTGAAACCAGAGGTCCCCAGCAGAAACACATTGATCGGGTGCTCCAGGTAGTAGCGGTTTGCAGCCTCGGTTTGTAACACGGCAGATCTTCTTCTGCACATTTCTTTGCAACCTTAAACTTGCGGTCGCAGGAATGAACTCCAACACAGTCGCCTGAAAATGTTAGTACTGCACCGATGAAAAAAAAGAAAGCACCAAATTTTTGTGTCCTTTTTTTTTTTGTTGGCAACTATTACTATCAGACTGTTGAGCAAGGGGGATGTGATGGAGTGTGATTTGACTGTGAATCCACTTGCAAGGAGCTGTGGCATGTGTGGCTTGTGTGGCATGTGTGGCACTGTGTGATCCTATTCACTTGTGTCTGATTGAATCCCACTCTCAGAATGACAGAATTCTTTAAATTGTTATGTTTGCATTCATGTGGGGATAATTGAGCGCAGAGCATGCTAATTGCTCTTCTCAACTAATTATATCATTTTGGGTTAATTGCCTCATTGCCAGCAGCTGAGACTGGTTATGGTAGGAAGCCTATGAATGACAATAAAGGGATCAAGAGAACAGGAAATGGGGGGAGGGAGATGCCTGGTAAAATACTTTTAAAAGCACCAAACTTGTGTTACAGCACGGGTTCCAAACCTGCGTATGACTCTGCTGTCACTTCCTCTAGATACAAAATATTCCAGCAGTATAAATGCATCTGTCCTAGCAGTACCTTTGAGTGAGTACAACCGATGTCCTAGCAGTACCTTTGAGTGAGTACAACCGATGTTTACTGTGGCAGCAGAGGTCCCTTCAGTGCCCTTTGCATTTTCACAAAGCAATACAACTACATGGTTTCACTGTGTAAGCATCTACATTGTGACTCATTTGATGGCACCGCCCCCAAACTGTGTTCAGTTGAGGTCTATGTTCCAATCTTCTGGTTCCAAGCTTCAGGTTTCATTTAATCATTTGAATTGCAAAAATGTGACAAAAAATAAATAATTGTCATTCAAAATCTGGCTACTGACAATTTGTATTCGCAAAATGTTCCCACATGACTATAGTTAGTAAGCAAGCAACCCAACTCTGATGTTGACTTTATGGCTCTTCTTTCTTTATGCATTTTTAATAGCACAGTCCACCAGTTTCACGCTCTATGTCATTATAGTTGGGTTCTTAACTCATTAAGAAGTACAAAAGGAGAAATGTTTAACATGTCTTTTGATCCTGCCCAGGTGGTTTTTCTGAATTTATACATATTGTTATGGAGCCTGGAGTCAGTAGTTCAGAAAGGTCCTACATTGTTTTTAAATCATATTTTCTCTGAAAAGCTCAGTGAAGACCAACACACGATGTTAGCTTGCTAGCAAACTGGCTAGACATGATGCTTCTAGCTGGATTCTGGTCAGATGCCAAGCCAGATTAAAAACCAATTTAAGGTGGTAAATATTGAAATGTACAAAAACAGAGAAATGTCTTGAAGTTAGGTATTTAAGTTAAGTTCTCATTACAACAAAGTTATTTGGTTTAAAAATCAGAATCCATGCTAGCTACTACACACCTGCACTGCTCTCAAAAGCCTGACCCTCAGGTGATCAAATTATTATCTGAAGCCTAAAAAATATCAAATGTCTCAACCGATCCTTGTGGGTATTTTTTAAAAGCTACCTCTGTGGTATTCCAATAGTATAACTGCAATGCATAAGCCTGTAAACATTTTTTAAAGTGCTCCTGGGTGATTTACATGGCTTACGTTTTGCATATTGACGCATATTTTTAAACTCAGTATTCACAACTGTAGCACTGGATGGATTTAAATTTTAGGATGCGATGCTGTCAGGGATAAAGGCCGACACACACTGAAAGCACGCTCCGTGCTTCTGAGAAACATATGAGTCGCCCTCTGCTTGTATTTATGTTTTCAGTGTACCGATATTTATATCTTCGCTGTATAATATTTTGCTCTTCTTTTCACCTATGAATTATTCATGCAGAACTATCATCAGGCCTGCATGCCAATGACTGGCACGTGGACTAGTAATGGTCACCGGGGGAATGGACAAGCCTTTACTACCAGCAGGAGTGAGAGATATGCCAGCGGCTTAGGAGCCGTCCAGCTCTGCCCTGAGTGTCTCACTGATGATTCTGTTGGACTGCTGGTGCTTTCAGAGTCTGTGGGGGGGCTGAGATAGGGGGAGGGAAAGATGAGGCCTGAGAAAGAGGCTTAATCTGTGCGCGTAGGCTATGTGCATTTGTGTGTGAGTGCGTGCGTGCGTGTGCATGTGTGCCTGCATGCATGTGGGACTGCATGTGTGTGTTATTTTGTTGTGTGTGTGTCTGTATATTTGTCACACTTAAATTGTTGCCAGTCTAACTGCCTAAGCTCACAACTTCTTTCTGTGTCCACTGGTCTTTGCTCAAATAGCATTTAACAGCCCATTTAACTCTCCTGACAGAGAAGAGTGGGCCGGAAAATTTGGCCAGTCAACCGCAGCGACACAAGGGCTTGAAAAAGGAGTTCGGGCAGAGCCTTCTGCTCCCTGTTTGGCAGAATTTTTAGTGATAGAGTGCAAAATATCCACAACCCCCCACCAAAAAAAATCATGCAAGTCTTATATACTGCGTCTTGCTATATGACTGCGTGGGAGGCAGGATAGGTGCTGGAGGCAAAGGGATTTATTTGTGATTTATTTCTGTCCTCTCAGTTCTCTCGCTCTCTTTGTTGTGCTCTCTCTTCTCTCTCTCTCTCTCTCTCTCTCTCTCTTCGCTCTCTGTCTCTCCATCTCTACAAGAGAAAAGGCATGCATTTTAAACCAGCTCCTTGTCCATTTCACATCAGCCATAGCCCCAAGAACAGCACGTGGACAGCAGACAGCATGTATGCTCGCCGAATTAAGTGAAAGTGAGGTCACAGCTTCAGCCGGGAAACCTTTTAACGAGGCAGCTCTGTTTCCCCATGGGCAGTTGAGTAAAGGCCTACTTTGTAACTCCATCTCCCACAGTGCATTACTCTTTCAGGGCCCCTGTATGGGAATGCACTAACTGCATGAGGAATGTTCTGCACGTGTGGAGCAGAGGAGACGGCTTCTGCACTTTCCTTCAATTTAACCAGGTCTACCTGCAAAGCAAGGACAGTACTATCGGGAATGTGCTAGTAACACAAATCAGATGACAGATTTTCCTCAAAGTGGACCTTAATTTTGTACGTTACGACACTTAGATAATATCTTGTGCTAACAACCACAATCATACTGTAAATGAAAGTAATGGATATTCATTTTTTGTTAAATTCATATGTGCTGTGGGGTCAAAATTTTATTTTGGAATTGTGTATTCACACATGTGATAATGGAATTAATTTCTGGATCTGTTGATCTTTTAATTCTATCCTTAATTTAAAAGCTATATATTAGCCATTAACCTACATATAATGTCTATAAGTCCTGCCATCCTGCTACACTCCTTAAAACTACAGTAGGTAAATACAGAATCCGTTAGTCCATGAAACCCCCATCAGGGAACCTGCTTCTCTAAAAATGTGCCAGTTCACTATCCCCACCTTTAATTTGTCTTCCCAGAGGACCGAGACAATTCAGGGCAATTTTGGGCCTGCAGGCGTTGTCTCAGGTGGGTTCCCACAAGCAAGGTGTAAGGGAGACACGAGGGTAAGCTGGCTGCATAATAAACCACTACGTGAAGATCCAGGCCACAGTATTTTAAAAACAGTCTCACACCCTTCACTGACTTGATGATTAGGGATTGTCCATTCTTTTTTTTTCAGTTTGTTTTCTTTTTCACAGCGAATGACAGGTTTGTTGCTCCATTTCCCTTCTCCAGCTTGGACATACTGTAGAAAACTTGTCCAGGGGTCTATGAGGTCAGAAGGTCAATGTTTTTGAGCAGGAAAGCAGATTGGACAAATATTGCCTCCTCCTCTGGACACGTTATAGGGCCATTACACCTGTCCATCTCTGTTATTTTGAGCAGACTGGTGGAGCGCATTCCCTCCACCTGGTGACGGTTGGATGTGTTCGAGTCAGCATAGTTTTAAGTTCAATCTCCGTGAGCACGCTTCACTTCAAAAGCTCCATTTAAAGTGGGGCATTAACTGATTATCAACATGACATTTTTTGGAGGAACTTGGAGAACAGCACCCTGCAAAAGTGAAGCTAAGAACAGCGTGTTGCCTTTTTTAAATTCAAAAACAATTTTGGTCACAACAGCCACGACCACCTTCTACATCTGTTGTGTGCCATGCCCTTCCCTTTGGTAGAAGCAGACTTTCAGCAGTGATAAGACTTCTCAGTGCATTCGCTATGACTCTTGAGCGCTGGGCACTGCAGGTAGGAGAAAACAGGGCTTCAACAGCTCTACGCTTTGAACTGGCAGCGTGGATTAGCAGGAGAGGGGCTGCAGACTGCCAGTAGGAGGGGGCCACCAACACCCACACCTCTAAATAATACATCAAAGAGCCGGCCCCCTCAGCCGGCCGTACTCCTGCCAGAGGAGAGGGTGTGTGAGAGAGAGGGAGCCGGGGGGGCAGGGAAGACAGAAAGACTGAGTCAGACAGACAGAAAGAGAGAGCGAGAGAGAGTGAGAGATGTGTTTTGTAGTTACCTGTGTGCGTGTGCGTGTGTGTGTGTATTTTTGTGGACGTGGTTGTACCTGTATACAGTATATGCATAATATGTGTGCTTTTAACCTCTTGTCACACATTATTTGTCTCCAACCTTATTTCCTTAACATACAAGTCAATAATATGCAAATATATGCAATTCTGATGAAAACAATAGAAAGAAAATCTCTTTGTAGGGCTGGGTACTGCGGTGTTCAGCACTCAGCATCTTATCATTCCTGAACTCCTGTTTCTGGCCCGAATTAGGTCAACACTGGAAACCATGCCCTGTACCAGTTTTGTGCTGAGGCCATTAATCTCATCACGTCTCCATTTAGACGGCTAAAAATAATCTAATCCAGAATGACAGGTATAGCCTACACATTGCTTGCAAATAATAGAGTATTTGCATGATTGACGGTCCTACTTTGAGTGTACAATACAAGAGTGCAATTACAATCTGATTACATAGCAAAATGCATGTAAAAACTGCTGTGTAATACGTGTTTGGGGTTTATGTGAATGAAAGTTATCTCATTATCCCCACCCCAGCTCTTAGCCACAGACCCAATCCTAACCGTTACCCAAAAATCGAAACCCTAATCCTGTTCATAAATGAATGTGAGTTGCTTAAGAGTGGATCCCATTGCGAGAGTCCCCTCTGAGTTGCAATAATAGTCGTGCTAATTGAAATAATGGACAGAATTGACTAAAGCATGAGACGCAAATGCTAAAGTGGCAGAATTGTGATTATAGGCTGCCACTGCACTGCGCAGTTATAGCAGGACAGTTCTGTTTTTTGACATTTCTGAAGAAAAGAGAAAAGTTGAGAAGGACAGATACACTTCCCACGCAAGAGGCATGTTACGCCCTCCGTTCCCTCTCAGTCCCCTTCCCTGTTTGTGCTCTGTGTTTTCCCCTTTTCCTCACGCCTCTTGTCATGTTTTTACATTTCCCTGTCAGTCTTTCATGTTGTGCAGGCTAGGCGTGGTTCTTACTAATTCCCCAGCCAATTACATTCCTTCCCCGTTTGCATTCCTCACGCCCTTGTTACCTCTCAATCACGCTCGCATACATTCTCACGCTGCAATCACTCATTATCTCATGCACCACACTATATATTTCCCCGTTGTTTTTTGTTTGTGCCAGTTTTCATTAAGTTTCGTTGCTGTAACCTCGTTCTCTGTCCTGCCTGGAACTCTCAGTCTCTTTCTCTTCTCGTCTTGCTACTCTAACGCTCTTCTAGTTTTGCCCGCCTGCCCCTTTTTTTGCCCCCACCAACCATGCTTCTTCCCTGCTCCCGCATCCCCGCTCTGCCCCCCTACACCCCTACCCAGGATTCAGTCACCATCCACCACCCTCTGCCTTCCCTCACCTGCTCTGCTGCCCGTTCTCACACACACACAGAGGTCACAGTCCCCCCCCCTCGCTCCAGAGAGAGTAATTATATTTCTAAAATCTAACTTCCTAGCTGAGAGTGAGTGTCTTGTCTCTCTGTGAGTGCATTTGAGTCCAGTTCCAATCCGGAACCTTAACAGGGCAAACTGTGAGAATCCTTCATATTATACCTCACATTATTGTTGCTGGGTTTTCTGGTTTGTTTGCTTGCTGTTTGTTTCAGAGATGCAGGCTCGCAAGATCGAGAATTCCCCATCTACCACGCTGGTTCATATTTGAGGTTACCATGGAGATAAAACTTTCAAATGCAAAAAATATTTTATCTAGGTCACAGTGCTCTCCCAACACACACAAGTTGAGTGCTGTTATTATTATTATTATTATTATTATTATTATTATTATTATTATTATTATTATTACTCCCATGCACACATAGCACTGCAACAGCGGTATTGCAATCACTCCTGTCCATGTCTCTGTTTGTCTGTCTGTCTGTGACAACCTTGCCTTCTAATCTGAGTTGGATGAAATTTTGCACATAGGTTGACAGGTGGCCAAGAACCTGAATTCTCTAATATTTCAAATCAATATTTGAATTTGTATTAATTTGCACCAATGTCTAATGAAATCAATGTGGAGGAATATACGTTAGACAAGGGCGCACATGGAGGAGAGCAGCACATGCAGATTTAGTCAAAGGCTTCGCCCGCTCATGTGCGGGTGTAGGCATCTCTCTGAGTGGCATTCTTCTACAAACTAGTTATTATTATTCATTAGAGGTCTGCACATTTATTGCAGGGGGTTGACTGACGTTTCGACTTGCGTCTTCCTCATAGTCAACAGTGTTGACTGAGGAAGACGCAAGTCGAAAGTGTTGACTGAGGAAGACGCAAGTCGAAACGTCAGTCAACCCCCTGCAATAAACGAGCAGACCTCCAATGAGTGCTCCAGTGCTTTATTTCAGGTAGTCCACTAGAAGTGCCCAGGTAAAAGCTCTTTTTGTGCATATATTGTCCGTCAACTGTTGAGCACCAAATTTCTCCTGTGAAACTTGGTTGAAGCGAGTTGGACTTATCTTTTGGGATAGTTATTATTATTATTATTATTATTATTATTATTATTATTGTTGTTGTTGTTATTATTATCATTAAGATCATTTTGATGAAGATGATGATTATGATGATGACGTTGCTTCTTGATTATCACTTCTTATTGTAATCAACTAATCATAAACAGAACTAAAAAATAAAAGAAAATCATCATCGTAATTGTAATTATCATCATCATCATACCCATCATAATCGATCAAAAGCATAATCCACCACACCACTCAAATGCAGGTCTGTCCTGTATTTCTCTCAGAGTCCCACCATTACAGAAGGATATTGGGACTGCAGTGGTTTTTATCTCTTTGGAATCGTTCCAGTCCTTTTACCGTGCACCCTGCAGCAAACCATTTTACCTCAACAGGCCTGGGAGGAGCCTATCTTCATAAGTGGGTTACAGAACATGCTCTGTGTTAATTAGCAGTGAACAGCTAGCAGGTCTCTCAGGTCTATTCTATCAGCGTTCACAGTTGATTTACTTTCAGTATCTATGTGTCTGTGAGCGGTCGTAAAGAGATGCTAGGTAAGTCCCAGCACCATTTTGAGAATGCTCCCCTCATGGATGTACGTGCTGAGGAAGTCAGCTTGTGGCAGGACCTTCTACTACCTAACATACCTCCCTTTTATGATTACCATCTCCTGATTTAGTTTCCACACACACACACACATACACACACACACCCTCTACTTTGCTGATTCCCATCTCCAGGTTCCACTACACCCCCAAACCGCCCGCCCACAGAGCTACAGATGTAACTTTGAACACAATTGAACACATTTTCTCCTCTATATCTGAGATAACCCTTTCTTTCCATCCCTTTGTGTAGTTCCATAGGGACCCGTCACGGCAGATTGTTTTAATTAATGAACTACTTTCCAAGCCTACAGTGAGAACGGCGGGTTCGCTGCCCCCCCCCCCCCGCCCACTCCCATAAACCAAAACAACATCACACCCCGTGTCCCCAGCTGCCCACGCCCGGGCAATAAAAAGCGCTTTATTGCTGCATTCTGGGGAAATGAACAAAAACAAAAAATGCTGAGCGTTCTGGAAGTTTACATCTCCAGATTTTCACCAACCTAAACCAATGAGGACAGACTAAAGTTAAAACCTGCTGACTCACGCAACTATTTCAACCCATCGTCTGGGGCTTGGCTAAAAAAAAAAAGGGGAAAAAAAAACCTTTGGTTATGATTCGTTTCGTCATACAGAGAGAGTCACAGCAATCCAAGCCAATGCTCCAGCACCCGAGTGTCAGCTATGTTGTCAGAACGTTATCTCGTATCAGGACAATAACAACCTGACCATTCACTACTTTGAAGCACAGGCATTGTATAAACACCGCAAGTCCTAATATAGCTTTTAGCAGCACGTCACCTCTTTACTATGGACACAGGAAAGTATGTCAACAGCTGGAGAGCACGGAATTGGGCCAGTGTGTTTCACAGCTCTTCGGGTACCCTTGAGACATGGACTGGGGTGACCATAATCCGAAAATATAGCGCATGTACGGTTTTTAAATGTTTCCTGATCCTTGACTAGAATTGGCTTGGTTGTGTGTTGTCCTGTCACAGAGAAGTACCCCAGTACTTAGTTACATAATAACACAAAAGCAGTCAAGACCAACGGGAAAAACCAAAGTTTTTTTTAGGAGATCGCATATATGCTAATATGCCAACACAAGACACAAGAGCTGCAGTGATTCATATTTTAATTAAGAAAAACTGAGCTTGATTTTTATGGTTACTAAAAAAAAAAGCTTTTTGTACAGCCAGGGAATGAAAAACATTTATTGTGACTTGAACAGGGCCAATTATTAATAGTGGTTATTTTTTTAATGCGATCTCTTTTTTGAAATGCAGGTGGTGTTTCCGAGACCAACTGTGTTCACGGTTATCCAATTAACCAGAAACACATTCATCAAACTGGTGCATTATCTGCAAAATGTGTTAGACTTTAATTAATCTGACCCAACTGTCAACATGACTTGCCTCTACTGTCATCTTTACAGTTACATTTGCTGGCACAGAGAGGGTGGATAAGTTGTCCCAACAACCGAGATTCTTCATTGTAGTACTTTCACATGGCTACTCTTTCTAATTCTGATATATATTTTTGGCTGTGAAATTTTTAGAAGTGAATTTTCAGAATTTTTCTCCTTTTTGTACACATTCTCCTTCATACAAACCCCAATTTCAAAAAAGTTGGAACAGTATGTAAAATGCACATAAAAGCAGTGATTTGAAAATTCTCTTTTACATACATGTATATTTAAATTAATATAGGTCTCATTTTCCTATTGAACTCTATGAAAAATTAAGTCAGGAGAAACAACCCTTAAAGTGATCCATCCATATCTACTACATATCTGGCAGCAGAGTGGTGGTTTGAGGCTCGTTTGATGACTTACAGCCATTTAGCCAACCATGGGTTCAATACTATTCCCGTGTAATTTACAGCTTAATCTAGTCCCACCCCCCAATTCCCATAGTGATCCATTCAAATGCAGAGAGGTTATAGTACCGCTTGTAAGAGTACCTGAAAATAAGATATCGAGTTTTTTGATATCCTTTTATACCCAGTTTTGCCCCAGTTTTTTGGAACATGTAGTAGGCATAAAATTCTAAATTAGCGTCTATTTACAAAAATCAATAAAGTTGATACGGTAAAACATTAAATATATATTTTTTGTTCTGTTTTCATTTAAATATATGTTTTTTAAAAATGTACAAATCACTGCTTTCTGCTTTTATGTGCATTTTACATACTGTCCCAACATGGAATTGGAGTTTGTACATGAACATGAAAGAAAGATTCACCCAAACCCTAAACCAAATTATGACATAAATGGCAGGGAATGCTTATGCATGATTATTAAAACAGTTATTATATCATTATCATGGGGATGTTAGGACAGGATTATTTCCCTGTCATAGCATCCCTGTGAGAACTACATAATATCCATCTTAATAATCATGTCAAAAAACAGGTTTTCTACTCACCTGTCTTTTATAGTGTAGAGTATCGAGGGCATGAGGCTGCCTCTGCAATCTGTGTGCAATTGACCCGGCAGAACACTTTTAAATAAACCACTAAATGCCTGCTTCAATCCAAGAGCTCTTCTGAAACGGTGCGGCAGTCCCTTCTAATCTCAATGACTCACTTTGACAAGCCCATTTGTTTAAATTACTGTAGTCAGCTAGAGAAGAGCCCATGGCTGGGGAACTACTGCTGCCTCTTATGTGCCAATTACATTCGACCCAAACGCAAAGGGCCGCCAATAAAGATGGGCGGAGCTACCTGGAGTGCATTGGTGTTAAGTCTTACTGCACAGTTAAAAAAGAAAGGCCACCTTAAGCTATAACCCCAATACTTGTTCAGCGCACTTGCAAACGAATGCATAATCTCGCAAAGCAAGAACACCTGTAAAAGTGCACACACGTTCCCAGCTAAAGTATTGATTTGAAATGATTATTATGATTAGCAATGATTATCAGCTGCTTAAAAGCATAATGTTCAACTGAAGAGAGAACCTCGCTAGCTGTTTAAGATGTTTAGATAACCTGGATCTCTGCGTCACGGGCTATCGGTGAGTCTCTATAGCGACTGCTGTGGGTTCATTTCAGGAGCCATCCACTTCTCGAACACTTCAGGATGCAAGGCGCTCAATTAAAATGGAGAGGGTAGGCTTTTCAGGAATTCATCTTTTTTCTTCATGTGAACTTGCAATGGAACCCTCATAAACAACATTTTGATAATTCAGTCATAACCAAATTAAACTCACCAAACTGTTTATGAAGAAAAAAGTTACATCTGCGTTCTGCAACTATTTGTAGATATATGGGAATTAAAAAAATGCACTTAATGCATTAATTATTTGGACATGCATCGCATATGGCTGTAAAGGACATAAAAGAGGAAAAACACGATTTGGGAAAACACGATTCTCACTCATTTTTAATATCTAACTTTTTTTTTATATAACTATTCTGTCGCACGTACGGATGTAGTATCCTGATTGGGCTCCTAGACCAATGTGTCACACAAGTTATTATAAGAGACTGTCCAATAGATTAGTGTTCTATTATGGATACAAAACTATGTGAATTCTTGCCATTCAAATGAACTATCAGGCTTTTTTAAATGTGGATTTCCTCTCTCTCACACACACACTGGAAGAACTGATTAAGCCGCCTGCTTCATTTATTTTGTGGTTCGTTTTTTTTTTGATGAGTGGTTGCGGGCCAACGTTAGCCTGGCTGGTTCAGAACCCACAGTCATTATAGTATGGTGTCCTTCCTATCCACTGTAGATTAGCACAGTGATTTCAACTGACCTTAAAGAGAGAAAAATGATATTTTCCTCTCAACGCGCCCATAGTGTTGAGTCATACAAATTACTAGAAGGGTTGCACTGATTGAGAGTAAAGGTTGAACGCACAATAGAGCCAGGCAGTCATATTTTATGAGAATTATGATTCTTCCAAGCAAGGGCTATGATGCTATATACACTGACTCAGAATTCTACGATGTATCTATGGCCACAGATGGAGACACATCCATTCATTCAGTGTCATATTTGACTGTGTAGATGTTGTAATCAACATCTGAATCATTTGTTGCTAACAGTATAGTAGTCTTATACCTATGAGAGGAGTACTGGCTGCTGTTCTGGCAGCATGATCACACTGTCACCAGAATACAACACCAGATAACCTGTTGTTACATATTTAAAAGCTTCGACTGAAAAAAGCCACGGATTGTGAATATTAGCATGTTGAAGAAAATTACAAAAAAAATGATAGCGTTAAACAATAAATTAAGTTCTCTCTTGGAAATAAGTTCTCTCTTGGAAAATACAAGCACCAAATAATGCCCAGAGTTTTAATTTCAGTTAAATTATATTTACAACAGTCAATATCCATTGACAACCTAATGGCAGTCTTTGGGAGTAAGAGTGAAAGCAAAGAGTTAAAATTTACGGAAAGATTATTGCATTAACCATTTGTCTGATCCAAGCAGCAATGTCTGATAGGATTAAAAAATGACCAGGGCCATTTATTCAACACATAATCAAACTGATGATATGTGAGATTCACGACTCTAGACAGGGGTATGGCTGAATTGGAAGAGAGGCACCCCCCTGCCTTCAGTCTAATATTCACAGAATAATTACCACAGATCAGACGTACTGCAAACTCTGTCTTCTTCTCAGGGAACTCGCTAACCTTAAAATGTCACTTCCGTTCCAATAAACGTACGCTCCTCGCTTGGATTAAGTGCTTCTGAATTATTGCCCTCATCCAAAGGCTATTTTTATTGCAGTCGCTCGAGGGGCTATCGGCAACTCACGTTCCGGGCAAAGATATGCGATAGGGATTCAACAGGGTGGGGGAGTAGGGTGTGCATGTGTGTATCTGTGTGTATACATGTGCATGAGTGTGTGTTCATGTTTGTGTGCATTCATTTGAATGCACTTGTGTTTATGTGTATATGCATATGTGTGTGTTTGTGTGAGTGAGAAAAAAAGACAGAGAGAGAGAGGGTGCACGTGTGTCTGTGTGTGTGTGTGTGTGTGTGTGTGTGTGTATGGTGTTATGTTGAAAAGAAGGAAAATCTGGGGCAACAATGTGAAGTCAGGCGGCTATTTAGCAGAGAAGCTTAGCTGAGCTTTGTTACCAGGCTGGTGGATGCTGTATGGGAATAAAGGGGGGGGGGTTCACCCAGTGGAGCTCCAGGCAAGTAAGATGGCAGAGAGCCAAGTCACAGTAAGCATGGCCAGGTCCTGTGCAGCCTCTGCCCAGTCACGCTGGCCATTGGAAACAACAACACATTATTCATTTAGCAAGAAGCCGAATCCAGGAAAACTTACAATTTCTCCCACTGGAGAAGTGCCACACAAAATAATTTAGATCAGAAAATTGCAATGGAAACTGTCCATGTTGTTATCAGAGTGTGCATAAGTATCTTTCAGTACTCATTATTTTTAATTAAACTTATATTCTGTATATGCAAGTCTAATAATTTAATAAGCTGGTTTGAAAATAATAATGCATAGTTAGATCATGTCATGGTATATGTATAACCCCTATCATTACATTTTTATACTTAGTACGTGTTTGTGGAATTAATTAAAACTGTAACTTAGACTATATATCACCTGCTTATATATTATCCAGTCATATACTATTGTTGACCCACACGGTTTTTAACTCAACAGCACTTTAACTTGGAAATGTATATCAAGGTATATTTATTACAGCAACCTATTACCGGCTAATATGTTTTGCATAGCTTGCATTGCTTGATATACACTGAACCCACCAACAATATTGTGCCTGTGATGTCACCTCTGTGCAACCTATCACTTGAGTTAAAGCTTGCGTACTACCGTAATGGACTTGGCGGCAAGCCAGCTACATCTACTGCCTTCACTGAATTTACAGATGATAAAAACCTGCGGGTTTGGTACACAGCTTTAAATCTACTAAAGCAATCCAAGTAGATTTAACCATAATCCTAAAGTAGATGGAGACTACTGACATTCAAGTGACATTCAATAAAGCAAAGTTATACATGGGTAATATGGTAATACGTGTTCTTAAAAATAGAACATTAAAAGAGAATATACTGATGTTATGCAATGCCTTTGTCAGAGCCCATTTAATGCAGTTCTGGGCACCGCATTATAAAAAAAACATATGGACAAGTACTTGAACAAGTACAAAGAAGAGCAACTAAATTACTTCCTGGAATACAATGTAAGTTACACAGATATACTCAGGTGTTTGATTTATTTTTAAATTCAAAAAAGGAATTAACAAGATGAATAATAAAATATTTTTCAGCGTGAGCTTCTCAGGAGAACAAGGTGGCATTGGTGGAAAAGAGTTAAAGGTAAACTTTGCTCTGATATCGGGAAGTATTTTTTACACAAAGAGTTGTTAAGTCCTTCAACTGCCCCCCAGGTCATGTGGTAGATCCAGACACCCTTGTGGTTGTTCAAGAACAGACTTGATGCACTGCTGGATACACTGTAGTGTGTAGGTAAATGATTAACCTGGATGGGCTGAATAGACTTTTGGTCAGAATGTGTTTACATTATGCCACGTTCAAATGTTTGCACCAAGTATAATAAGCATCTCAACAATTGCATTTTTAAAAATCTTTCTTGATATTTTTGACTGATATTTAAGACATACAATTGTGGGATAAGGTGTCTGAATGTGAATAAAAAGGGACCACTGGCTTAAATGTGATACACAAAGTTAAGTACAACACAACAGCAGATCCACTGAGTGTAAAGGGGGCCATGCATTGTCAGGTGGGGAACCAGGTGTAGCTAATCTCTGCTCTGAGATGTCCTCATGCCTGACGAGACTGACACGGACACCAGCTTGGAAACCAGAAAGTGTTATCAGTCTCGTGGTAATCAAAAATGCCCCTGGTTGTTATTTTTCATAAATAAGAATTTGGAGTACGCAATCTGGCCTCTTCAAATCAAAACAGATTGGGTGATTTGTACAGCAATGTCTCTTGCCAAAACCAAAGTGTAAAGAACACGCTGAGAACCGCCTTCGGTCCTTGGCGGGGGCGTCCCGTCACCTGCTCAGAGCCATACCACCAATGTGAGCGTGCGATCTGTCAGAAACCCAGCGCTTTGGAGACACACGCCTGCATTTCAACCATAGGTTCTAATAGCAACATTCTGACATCTAATGAGGTGCTTTGGTCCCACACACCTGAATTTCAATTGCACATCATTAAAAATGGCTTTATGTAAGATATAGTAAACTACTGGTAACAGGTACCTTATGTGTCTTTTTACTGTATTATGGACTCTGTATTCTCCTATGACTGTATTATGGAGCAGAGTACCATGACTCTTACAGTACCAAACAAATTGCTTGTTGACTTTCCTACATGATATTACCACTTCTCTTTTGTACTGCATTTGACTCACAGAGGCTACTGCTGTGATTTTAACAGCACTATATTTACTGTTTCAAAGGCACAGAAAATTACTATTGATCCCATTGCAGATTCTTACATGGTGACTTAAAATTAGAAACAAGGTCATACTCCTCAATTAAATTTTGGTGTGTTTTTTTTGTGTATTTTTTAGCAATGTCAAAGTATGATTGTAACATTGTGGATACACCGCAATAAAATACAAGTGCAGACAACACCATTAACATCATGAGGAGGAGGGGCCTGGACGCACCCAGGATAACACACAAAGGCCACACTGCAAATCTGCCCCTGAACAATGGCTCTGCGAACACAGAATAATCTGAGTAATGTAGTAACCGTGTAACTGTAAAAGGTAAATACAGTACACTTAAAAAAATAAACTCAGCTTTATAGCTTCCTGATCATTTCCCCACAACGTAGTATTATCTGTCATATGGTAGTATATGAGTCCTATACTATGACAAACATATACAGTGCTCTGCCGAGACAATCTACAATCATGTCGTTTACAGATTAAAACGGCAGGCGCTGATTTTAACCTGCGTTTTTTTACTGCAAAACATTTGGTCAGAAATGTGTGAATGACAACCGCAGGTACTGATGTGTACATTCAGCGGCAGTCGTGTTCATATTCTTCCTCCGCTCTTTCTCCTGCCCAAAGAAGACAGAGGTGCGTTCTCCTTAAGGAGAGGACTGAATGAAGACCGCAATAAAGTCAAAGCGTTGACCACCGCGCGGATGAAATAAATCAGAAACCTTTTTGGGAGCAGTAGCTTTTCAGCTCAATCTCTATCCATTTTTTCAACGCCTTTGTTTCTGTCATTTTCTCTCCCTGAAAACCAAATAGCAGCATTTAAATCACAGGCTAATTTTCCCACTTTTAATAAGGCACTGATTTAATTAGCATCAGAATTGTTTCACATTTTCTCATTGCTCTAGGATACACATACCCAAAGGAATTGAAATGAAAGGTTTCAAGTGATGAAAACAACAGAAAAACTGTAGACTTAAATATCTGTTGTTTTCAAATGAGGTCAGATTATAGACATATAGAACATGGGCTGGTCCAGTACAGTTTTGCCGATACTGTGTTTGTGAATGATGAACAATAGCAGACATAAGTCCATTCAATGCATTTTACACATTCCTAATGAGAAATACCGAATGTTTCACTAATGACACAAAACAGCTGGAATATATTATTGTAACTGTACAGTACAGACATTAAAGCAACACGAGAGGAATATTTATAATGGCTGGCCACATGTATGGAGAAAGGACCATCATGAGAGATATTAAAAGAGAACCCTCCTCCACCCCCTTGCCCCTACATGGCCTATATTTATTAACTAGAACTGGTACCCTCCTTAAACACTGTATGGAAAAGGAACGTTCACAATGTACAGAGAGCACAATAAAATAAGCCTATATGTATAAATCAGCAGCTCCACAACATGTCCTAAATATCAGGGGCATTTCCCCTTATTTATGTAAACAAAAGCGCACAGTAATAATTTCCAATAAATGGCTGCTTCTCCAAATCTGTTTATGGGGTGAATGACTCATTTTTCCCCTGAAGCTTGAACTGTCACCTAGTTTCCATGGAAACGTGTTGCTATGGAAACCTAGCCAGGCTCAGCAGCCAATGCAGAAAAGACTCTCTGAGGGAATTTTTTTAAAAAAATTAAGGCAACACTGTTGTTATGTTCAGAAACGTGAGATTAAAAATCACCTAAAGAATATTATGGTAATGTTTTACTGCATCTTTATTTTAAAAAAAAGGATTAGGGTGTAATGTAGTTAGTCAGGCTATCTGTGGTTGTTGGTTAAGGGTATCTATGTACATGCGTTTATGTTGTGTGCACATACGTGTCTGTGTCTGTGTGTGTGTGTGTGTGTGTATGTATGTGTGTAAGTGTTACATGTGTATTTGTCTGTACATGTGAATCTGTTTGTACCATCATTGTGTAAATTAAGGTCCTTGTGTGGATGTTTTTACGGGCACCTGTCCATGGGGTATGGATGACTATGTAGAGCAATTCATCCTGTCCAGACACTTGAATGTGTGATTTGCCGAACCCTTCGGTGAGCCCAAAAACCTCATTCAAATTCCGCTCAGTCCTCATGTCACTGGATACACTAAAGATTGCGTAACCTCGGTATAATACAGATAGCTTTCCTTGCCACACTCTGCGAGTAGCAGGATAGACTGCAGGGTTATATAAACCGGTTCATCTTCTGCTTGTCAAACAGACTTCTGACTCTGAGGTCCTGTATTTCTAGAGCGATGAGAGGAACAGGGGCTGCTTTTGATCATCCCAAAATATCTGAAATTCTAATTTGATTTGGGGCAAAAAGCAATGACCCCCCTTTCACGTTACACAAAGCTTCTATAAAAAAAAGGTGCATGGGCTCCTAAACACTAAACATGCATGTGAGCACAGGTTTTTTTTGTTTTCTGTTCATTCATGTTTGAACCTGGGCTATGTCATTAGCTGACTATAACCAGGAGTTCACATCAGCAAGGCAGAACTGACATGGTTACATTACATTACATTATAGGCATTTAGCAGACGCTCTTATCCAGAACGACTTACATATCATTTCTTTTGCATTTATACATAGTATCCATTGATACAGCTGGATATATACTGAAGCAATGCAGGTGAAGTACCTTGCTCAAGGGTACAACGGCAGTGTCCGACCTGGGAATCGAACCGGCAACCTTTCGGTTACAAACCCAGTTCCTTACCCATTATACTACACTGCCGCCCTGGTTCCACCAGGAAGAGGGTGGGTTTAAGTCAGCCCAGACTCCACTGGAGTGGTGCCTGCCATTAAAAAGAGAAATGCCTCTAGTTAAAACCCGGCCCCATTTCTTCCTTAGTATCCCGTGGCCTGCATCTGATGAGACTAGATGAGAATTGCCATAATAGCATTTAAACTAATAACCTCAAGTCTGGTCAGTTGTATGTGAAGGTCCAGCTATTGCTGGCCACCCAAGTTCTTGTGTTTTTTGCAACAACAAAAAAAATGGTAGTAGTTTTCAGATAAGTATTTCCGAGGAGTGAATATCCATCAGCATGGTGTGAGCGGCATAACCATGCTAAGAGAGGCACAAACCTTGATTTATTGGGGGAGATCAAATCGAGTGGTGTGTGTGTGTGTGTGTGTGTGTGTGTGTGTGTGTGCATCTATGCACACTATATGGGGTGGCTGGCAACTTCACCCAGAAAAAATACCCTCAAATAACTTTGCTGGGAAGTTTACAAGCCACCTTGCCCAACAGACATACTGTAGCCATGGTGACGGTTTATTACACGCCTGGCAGAGAAAAACGGAGAAGATGATGCGTCGCAGGTTTAAGAACAAAACAATCAAGAAAGTAGGCCGCCATCATCGAAGGGGTTTGTGTGCAGCCTCTTCATCTTCACCAAGACTAATGAGAGGGTGTCAGGGATGTCTCTAGGCTCTCCTCCTGAAGGCTGATCATCTCTGGCAGAACCCCGAGAGGAAGCCCCCAAGGGACCTTCAGACACATGCCGGGGTGTGAAGACAGAGGTACGCATGTATTAACATGCCATATGTTACATTATGTGTGATATGAATCACACGTTGGGATGTTATATCTATGTAATAGCCATGTACTACACCACCGCCTCTGCTCCCTATACCTCATCAAAAGGGCATGGAACACATGCATGTGTGTGTGTGTGTGCGTGCGTGCGTGCGTGCGTGCGTGCGTGCGTGTGTGTGTGAGAAAAAGAGAGAGAAAGAGAGAGAGAGAGAGAGATAGAGAGAGAGACCCACTCACTGGAAACAATATGTGTGTATTGGTTATGTATGTGAGAGAGCTGCAGTGCTGCACTGTTTCCAAGAATCTGTAGATAATTCTCAGTGTGCTATTGTTGTTGTAGCCTTAAGCTAGGTACTCCACTGTCAGCGCAGTGTCATTATTGAACTGTTTAAGCACTACACTGAGGGGAGCTGCCGTCTGGATCATAAAGCAATAGAACACCCGCAGCCGAGGCTTATAGCCATGCAAATCCCGGAAAAAAAGATATCAAACGCAAGAGGAGACAGCAAGGAGGTTTATGGGTGGGCGGGACCTAGAGTTCAGGGTCCAGATCTTCCATTTCCTCATACTGCGATGCCCATGTTGTCCTGGTCAAAGCTCAGATGTCAACTGACCTTTAAAAAAATAAAATAACGCATTGGCTTGGTCCATGCCCCTGCTCATGAGTTTGTAATTGGCTCACCTGCATTTGAGAAAGGGTTCCACTCTCAGACCCCTTTGTTTCTCAGCTAATGACAGTGGTAGTGCTCCTACCCTCCCTATATTTATTTTCTACAAGTTGTCTGTCTATTTTCTAATGGCCTACTGTCAGCTGGTTTCTGTAATCTGTTTTTTTTGGGGGGAGTTGTTGTTGTTTTTGTACTTTTCTCTGGGCAATGTGACTATAAAACATCCAAAGTGAGAGCCAGAGATATTTTGTAACTGTACCTCTGCAATTCATCACACATTTTAGCGTGCGCTAGTCACACTTTGAGCAAGTGCAAATTAACAACAAACAGGATGAATTCCCGAGGGGAGGGATGTCAGCCCCGCCTCAGCGGCTGTAAGGGGTGAGCCGCCAGGGAATTTACACAAGGAGGCATGATTGCAATATCCTGGCGAATACGCCCACAGTGATGGGATTAGCCTCGTGATCCCACACTCATCTTCTCGTCCCACCGCTAAACGTCTGATCCAGCTCCAATCTTCCTCCGTCAACGTCTCAGCAATGTTTCCCTGTCTACCTGGGGGCCACAGCTAGGACAAGCAGCCAGAGGACTGAACATATGCATGGGGCTTGTGGGGCCCTGTCCACGTACCGTTGAGCACCTTACTCAATCTGAATTGCTTCAGCAAAAAAACATTGTCAGAAAGTAATATGTCAAATGTAAGTTACGCAATTCGTCCTGGATAATGCCGCCATACCTAAGCGAATAGATGAATTTGAATGGTTTCCGTCTTGTACTGGGTGTGATGCTTATTTTTCACTCTTAGGCTTGTTCTATCAATGGACCCAGTAAGATATGGGGGCGTATAATGTATACATGGGTTATGGAATGGCCATTATTATAAGCATTCTACATAACTGTCAGCTAAAAAAAAAGTAATAATAAAATGTCATCATCCTTTCTTAACACCCAAAAGTGTTAGTGCTTTTTGTCTCAGAACTACTTTCACTGCCAACTTATTGTTCTTATTTGATTTGGCTTGTCTGTGTAAAAAAGCAGGTACGACGACACCCCATAAAAGACGCTCGAGGTGGCTACAGTACATCCCCAGAGGCCAGAGGGGTATTTCACTAAGCAGGCTTAGTGCTTACTGATTACGGATAACTGCACTTAGCAAAACCCGGAACAGCTCTTTTTACCTCAGTCCGTGTTCCAGATTTGGGAAGGTTCCAGGTTCTACGCAGCGCTGCTATCCAGCTACCTCAGTAATCCTGCTTTGTGAAATACCCCCCAGGTTCTTTCGGTAAAGTGCGCTCGAAGATCTCACAGTAAACAAGCGGCCGAGCAGAACTGCGGGGCACTTGTGATGTTTACCATGCCATTAAAATGTAAATTGAGTGAGCATATGTATGAACATTGGAAGGAGGGAACACAAGGTTTGTGTTTGAGAAACGAAAAAAACATGAAGAAGAAGAAATGTTAGTCCTGCATCATAGTCTGATGACATTCATCTGAAAGTGAAGGATGGACAAAACAGGGTCTACATTACATTACATCCAATACACTTGTTAGGGATCAAGGAGGGAGGGAGAAAAGCTAAGGAACTTGATAGGGACGAGGCTGTGGGCCAGATTTACTAAAGTACTGTGACTGCTATTCTGCTACAAGGTCGCAATATCTACGTTGCATTTACTAAACGGTCGCAATGGGCCAAAATCGCTATTAGGATGTAATTTGCGGGGATTATGTCACTCTGCGACATGCTAAAAGGGTGGAGATTGTATAAATTAGGCTAATTAAGTATTCCGTCTAATTTATTAAAGCACGCATTAGTTGCGACTCTTTGCGTGATAATTATTTGAACGACTGAAAGCAGACGGTAATGTCTGCGCTGATGTAGCCTATAGCTCACACTCCTGATCAGTCCTGTAACAACAGAGACCAGTCGCTGGATGCCAGTGGCCAGGCCTCGGACGTTTCGCCTCACTGCACGCATGGACGTGGTTACTTTCCTCACCTCATCAGGGATGTGGGACGGGTTTTGCAGAGCAATGGTTTGCCGCTGCTGCTCTTTGAGCAGCAACCTGTCCACTTCCTCGCAGGATGCCGGAGAAATGTGTCGGGCTGTACGCACTGTCCTTCGGCAGTCAAATCAGTTTCCCTTATGAGCTGCACGGGGTGGAGATGTAAAACAAACGCATCCTCTGATGGATAGCATAAAGGAAAGGAGACAGGATTTAAAATATGTTTCCCACATATGTCTACTAATTATTACTCATCCCATCTTTTCTATATATCCCACCATATCAGTATCTTTGTGCAATGCAATCTGTACATATAAGCATGCTATGTTGTTTCTGACCCTTTTTTTGGGTGTCTACAAATGCAAAATTGTGAATGAGAGTGTTTAATTTATTTGGTAGCGTAATTAGAACCAGTCTTGGTAAACCTATCATTAACGTGTCAGTATATGTGACTGCAACAGAGCCATAATATAGCAAATGTTTTTGTGCTGTGACTATTTCCTTAGTAAATCTGGCCCCGTGAGTCTGTCTGCAATTTTCTACATCAGAATAGAACAGAATAGAATATGATTTTATTGTTCACCTGGAAATAAATTAGCCATATATTTTATGCTGTGTCTTCACATGTCAGACAGCCAGTGATGCATAGTACTGCCTCAGAACACTGTCACCCCACCCAATTGTCTAAGTCAAGCACCCTGCCTCACCCCAATCCGCTGCACTTGGCAAATTCAGGGCTTTGATCGGCTCACTTTGTGTCAGAGTCTTTCCTCACAAAGATCAAATAAGAAGTTTGCATCGTCCATCTCTCTGTATGTTCTATCTCCTATATGGAAAGCCTGAAGCCTGACTCCAGGGGCCTCATTTATAAAAATTAAAAAAAGATTTTAGATCAAATTTGATCTTACATGTGGCATATGTAAAAAATTATTTATAAAATTTCAACGTGACTCCATTTGACCGTAGAAACGGTCGTAGCTCCACGTCAGGTCTTCACTTGACGTACGCATTACCTGCCGGTCATGCCGAAGTATTGCAGGCTTGAAAGCCACAAGTGAACGCTAATTGGTGTTTGAAGTTCATTTGAGATTTATAGACGCAAGTACGTATGCCAGACGTACGCTATTTTAAACAAGCGCAGCCAATTTCATAAATAATGCTTACGTACATTTACATAAATGTGCTTACGTGAAAGTTAAAGACGATGTCCAAGTAGGTTTTTATAAATGAGGCCCCTGGTGCTGGCTTGCATAGTCTTTAGAACAGTAAGTTGATGCTCTCTGCTAGAGCCAAGGATAGGCGGTCTCACCAGAGAGGGCTGGGCATTTTGGAGTCAAGTCACAGGCCGCGCATCCGTCCGTCCGCCCATCCAATGCTCGGCTCCGCAGACCCTGACATTCAAAGGACTTAATGAGAAGAAAGTGTCTCAAGCCGACCTCCACTGCACTAGTTGGGCCAAAAAACAAAAGCCCAAAAAAAATGCAAGAGAGAAAGAGAGCGCAAGGGTACAAAACAGTCATCAATAACACAGCGATTATGCCGAGGCTTTGGCCGGAAGAGCGGACGCAGTCTGAGGAATACAGATACGCGGGAGAAGCAAATGCAGAAGCAAAGGGAAAGATTTAGTCACAAGAAACTGGATAACCAGCATCCTGTTTTTCAAAGTACTTTAGATCAAGAAATGCGGTCGGCCGTAATACTCCCCATGTAGGGACATATTTATTTAAGGATTTGTTGTGGGGGTAAAGGGCGATAAAAATATCTACAGAGGATATTTATGTTTTTTTGTCACGATGGTCTATGTGGGCTTCAACATCAAGATAAGCTTGAATTCCCATTGATTTTGGTTTAATCTTCATCCACAGTAATTGTATCTTCATACAACTAAAAATGTCCAGTGTTTACAGCATTGAACTAGCACTGCTCATATACCCAGTTCAGTATAAGCAACCAATTTAATAATAATTTAACAATTTCCTGTTCAAAAGCAGGACTGGAAAAATCACCATGTTAAATAAACATTCCATTCACATAAAAAATTTAGACATACTTAAATCACCTTGATATCAACAAACTGGATAGTCACCCTGTCTTATCTGAACTCATTTATTTTTGTTCAATGTCTCTAATACATATTGTGGCTCCCATCCTCAAGATTAATATTACATTGGAAAATATCTAGGATGACAAAATGAGTCTCCCACTTGTTTCTTTTCAGATTGCTAAATGTCAAATGATGTAATACATCTATTTATGCATTCAATCATTACTTTCTGTAGGATCAAGATTACAGCCGATGACCCCTACGACCACAGTCCTCCTAAGCAGTGCGATAAACATTGTCACATCGCTTATAATATTGCTGCCATGCGACTGGAACATTGAGAGACCTCCTTGTGTCAAGTAGGGGGAAACACTGGTTAATTCCGCAAGCGAGAACCATGGAAAAATAGGCCTTGCAGTAACCACGAATCTACACGCTGTCATTTCCATTAGCCCATGTTTCTCTCGAAATCACCTCCCTTTAACGGGAAGTCTCCAGACAAACTGTAATACGTTCTGATGGGTTCGCTGAGAGTCATTAGCACAATCCAGAATGGGAAAAAGTGAACCTGTCCATTTCTATCTGAATTCAGAAATACAAACACACTGAAAGAACAACTGGCCTCCGATGAAATTGCTCCCCTAACTGGACAAGGCGAGTGACTAATGAGCTCAGGGTGGCTGAATATGCAATGCCTTTATCTTTCACGGCCGAGGACAGTGACCTTGGGACTCAGTACGCAGCTTGCAAAAGCAGGAAAGTAGCTAACCTCTTTCTCTGCACGTCCCCCCCCCCCCCTGTTCCCGTCGTCACACCGGCTGCTCCGCACTGTCAGCAAGATGCGGATCTGAAGATAGCTCTGAGTACGGTGAAGAAAAGAGTCCAAACACTCCCGATTGCTTTTCTTCTCCGAATAAAAAAACCCCAGAAAAGCTTCTTTGTTTCCACCAAACGGTTGCCGTTTCACATGGTGGGGAATGCTGTTCGCCAACTTTTGTTTATTTTTCCACAAACTTGAAGCTTAGAGCATGAATGCTGTCAGTGGCATTTTGTTGCGCAGGGACAATGCCGCAGATGAAAGGTGAGGTTCATTAAACTTGCATAACAGACAAACAATACCCCCTTCACAGGAATACTATGAAAGAAAGGCAGGGGGGAAAATAAGTGTTATTGGTTAAGTAGGTTGTGGAAATACAATGAGAGTATGTATCATTAATCTTTTTGAATTCTCATCCTTTGTCATTTTTCCAACCCCAGAACCTATGGAACAAATATTTTTCATTGCTTATGTTCAATATGTGAAAGAAACAGACCTTGAGTCTGCATGGCTGTGGTTAATATACATGGTGTTACTTCAAACTTCACATTCCTGTGAGTAAAATAGGAGTTATTCCCACTGACTGTAAAGCAGTCAAAAGGCAAATTAATTCACAGAAATGACCTTTATGTAGAGGATTGTGGCCTAATCACTGGAGCCTTGGTTTGTGAGAGAGGCCATTTAATTTAAAGGATAGGATTAGTACTTGTAGTCTGAAAAAATATGGAACCATAACATCACATATGATAGTTTGTGTGTTTTTTAAATTTACAATTAATAATTTGTTGCCCATTCCCACCCAAATGAAAAGTTGCTAATCGCGTAATTGCTGTACCCTCACACTCCTGGAGCTGAAAAGCATACACTCCTCCAATGTGTTCAGCTGTGATTCAGTAAGTACTAAACCAGGGATGGGCAACTCCAGTCTGGGGGGCCAGTGTGTATGGAGGTTTTTGCTGCCACCAGTTACCCTGGCTCAATACGCTAAAATATCAGATTATGTAAATGATTGGGCTAATTAAATAATTGATAATTGGTGGAAGCAAAAACCTGCATACACACCGGCCCCCCAGGACTGGAGTTGCCCATCCCTGTACTAGACAGTCTTCAGTACTACAGGGAGCTAGCACCACTTTGAAAAGAATTATATCTCTCACTGATGACAACAGAAGGTGCCTATTCCTTCATTAGGAGAGAAAAAGGGAGAATACGAATCAACTGTCACTGTAAGAACAGCAGAAAAGAAACATTGTTATTAATGTCTGAGTGAATGGACACACTTTCGACTGACATGAAAACACCTGTATTGTCTAAACTCTGATGGAATTGCAAGAATCTTGGAGAACATTCTTACCACTAATCATAGATAAATAAACATTATGCAGAATTATTCACAAATTATCCTGTTTATCCTAAAATACAAAGTTTTATCCCGAAGTCCTGTCAGAAAGCTGTATTTTCTGTGTGAAACCCCAGCTGTTTTGCTTGAAATCAGCTAATATGCTTGATCAGCATGCTTTCCTATGTGTACAGTTTCATCAAAACACTAAGCAAATACAAATAGATGCTGGTAGCAAATTGTACATGACAACAGCTTGGTTCTCACACATAGTCAGCTCTACCTGAAAACTGGAATGACAAGTGACAGTTTAAACAGAATATGGCTCTCATTCAAGGTCACCCAGGGCTGTTATCTGAAGAAAAAATGTTGGGAAGGCAGGTATGGTGGGTACCGGGTGTCATATTTACAATTGGCATCATAGTTTGAAGTAATGCATTTACGAAGGATTTAATTGTTTGGAGTAATGTGTTGATGACTAGTGTCATTGTTTGGTGCTTGCAATAGTTTTCATGTGTGGTTTATGACTTGAGTGGCTGTTTGGAGCAGTGCCATCAATGCTGCACCATTTATTGTGAGAGACTGGTTGTTTTCTGTGGTTAGAGTCAGTGTGAGGGCTGGCACCCAACGATAGCTGGGATCCAGTTCCCTGCTCTTTGCTTCTCACTGCTCTCCTCTCACCTAACTGTTGTCAATGCATAATTCAGTGTTAATAGCATGTTTAATTACTCCTGATTATGCAGTCATTGAACACATTTAATTAGCGATAAAGCAGAAAGATATCTGTTAGAGAAGCATTTTTGGAGAGGTGGCCATCTTTGTTTGCCAAGCCAGCAAAACTCTTATAAAAGACAAGGAATTAAAACTAGGGTTAGGTTACTCTCACACACCAACAGTCTTCTGCCCTGAACATTAATCCACACGTCTCGATCACACACACGTGCATACACTTACACACACATGCACACACACTTGTTTGTGCACATGTTTGAGTGTGAATTTATTCATGTGAGTATATGTGTGTGTGTGTGTGTAATACTAGGACTGTGAGAGTGTAGAGTATATGTCTTTTTCTGTTTGTGTGTGCACGCATGTAGGCACTGTATGGGTGTGTGTGTCTGTGTGCATTTCAATGTGTGCATGTACAGTAGACAGGTAGTTGTCTTTGCATGTACATGGTGGGAACGGCACCCTATTGGCTCAAACACTAACCCTCACCACAGCAACAATTTGCAGGGAGAGGCCAGGCCTGCAGAGTCCTTCTTCTGTGCTGCTGAGAAAAATAAGGCTGTTTGTTTTCCTTTCCACTTTCCTCGTACCTGCAGACCTCCAGAGGATTCCCCTACCTCCAAATGTCCCTACCTGTGCCCCCGGCTCCCGGCCCCCAGCTCCCGGCTCCCCTTGTCCACTCACAGGCAAAGTAAACCTAAATCCTCGTGGGTTGAAAAAATAAACCAGCTTTGAGAATTCTGCAGGAATTCTGTTTTCTCCTCCTCGGTTGTTAACAGTTCTTGACTACAATGCCAGAAGAGAATTATCAGGCAAATTAATGTCTGTTTCTGAGAGTACCGAAGATGCTGAAAGACCTCAATAAGACTTCAGTTAAGTGTATAGCGTGCTATTCAGTAAGAATAGCATGCTAATATATTAGGCAGCATTAATAGGTGAATTGTAATTATTCTAAAAAAGTGTGCATAGCTCCTGTTAAGATCAGTAACGTACGTGAGGTGTGAGAGAGCCTACTGGGACCAAGGGATGCAAAAGGCCACACCGGTCTATTTTTTTACATTTTTTCCACTGTTGGCCTACATTTGTGTGACACAGAAACTTAAATAAAACTGGAACTCCTCTCTAATCCTGGAATGAAAATAATTCAGATCCTTTCACAGTTCTTCTAGGTTACCAAAAGACCCACAATGGAGAATAGTTTCCTTTAAATAAACTCCTGCACTGCCATGATATCCCTTTTGAGTGCTGTGTTAGCACTAGCACCCAACATCAACACCCAGACAAGGTGACATCAATACTTAACTATGTTTGACACTCAAAAGTTGAGTGGGATGCATCACATAGAAAACTGGTCATATTTATACCTAGATTTCATATGTCTGCTGCTTTCCACAGTTCTGTACTGCAGTTTGTCGTATGCATTCTGAAGTTTGAAATGCGCCCATAAATACACAAAATAAAAGGGCTGTTGGCTTCTGTTTACCAGTTAGGATGCATCATGGGAAATAGAGTGTAGCAATCATTCTGACTCACAGGCAACATGATGTTCATAAGGCAAAGATAGTTTTTTTGTTGTTGTTTTGTTCTGTTTTGCAGTTCTTTTCACCCTCCCAAAGAGATTTTTTTTTTTGGCAAACAGCTTTCCTACACAGGATATTCTCTCTCTCTATCTCTCTCTCAACCAGAGGTGAGGGAGTAACATTGTTTTATTATTTTACTATTTTAGTTTTTGTTGATATTACATGACTGGTTCAAGGGAATCAAAAATAAATGACGGGGAATTTACAAATTCCTATAATCAGAAAATATGTTCCAATTGCAAAACAGGAACAACAGCTTGAGCCTCCTCCACATCCTCTCCTCCATAGTCAGAGGGAGGGAGAGAGGGGAGGGGAGGGGACAGAGAGAGAGAAAGAGAGAGAGGGAGAGAGGTAGAGGGGTAAACTTTTGCAGTACTGCGGTTTATGGCACAACATTAGCATGCATCAGAACAGAGCACAGAGCCATTCGGGTTTTATTACTGTGACTGGCAGGGAACCAGTTCCCAAGGGTGACAGTAAAGAGCCTTTGAGGTTGATACAGTCAACTCCCTATAATTAACATATTTCATCATTGCAATCCCCCATTTTACTGCATATAGCATGCAGCTGGTCCCATTTACATCACACACTGGCTTTACTTATATCTGTTATGTGCGTACCCTGGTTAAGTGCATAATGTCACACCAGTCGAGAGCATATCGATGCAGATACACGCAAGTTATCAAAAGCCAACCGTATAAAATAAGCAATGGTGCAGAGCTGCACAATGCATCGCTCACACCGTCCTCTCCTCTGCACTCCTGCGCCCCGAACATTGATCAAAGCTCAAAGACAACCCATCTGGAAAAAAATAAAATAAATGCTATCGCATCTGCCTCGTCGAAAAGCAGCACAAAACCGCCAATCAACCGATTCACTGCACCACGAACGCTGGCCCAGAGAAGCGTAGCTTTCTGTCTCTCATTCTCCGCAATTAACGATAGCCCCCTTTAGGCATCTGGGGTTTCCATAGCAACGGCACCTCGCAGTCGATACTGGACGTGCGTCGTCATGGCGACGAGGACTGTAATCCGGGCCCCCCTACCCCGCGTTCTGTCTGTGCGGTCCGGATTCCCCCTCATGTACTGCAGGGGACCGGTGGCTTGCTGTTCTATGAAGCAGTCCAGGGGGTCAGCACTGCAGCCGTGGTTAAGATTCACGGGCAGACAGAGAGCATTCATTTAAGGCACTCCATCTTCCTACTGTTAGGCGCAATTAAGTGCTGGAGTTTATAAATCAAAGCGGCCCTTTCTTTTAACGATCCCATTAACATTTTGTGGGAAAGCTATTTTTCTGAAATGAATTTCACAGATGACAAATGGAAGCCTAACTATCCTCGTAATTGCGACGGAATCTCTGCTTTTAAACTTTTGCATTTTAATGCAAATTATTTTGCATTTGACATTCAAATGACAAGCAGTCAAGCTGCATACATTTACAGTGCTTTGAAAGATTTGAAATGGTTGCGCAATCATATCAATTTGTGTAGGCCTGCTTAAGGATGCAGTGCTTAAAGCAAGCCTATATTTTCACATTGTGAAAGGGATACATCACCATGGTAAGATGAACTGTGGGGACATATGAAATTCAAACGTACTTGTACTTAGAAATGGTTGGTGCTCACATCATACTTAACATGTCTCCATTATCATTAATAAAACATCATCACTGCAGCATGGTGTCATCTGATAATAGACTCTAAAAGCACTGACTAAAAATCAAGAGCTTAGCTCCAGGTGCCATATTAAAAATATTGCAACGGTTTTCTAAAATGACATGAACAGAAACTCTAAAAGATGTCTCTTTCGGCCTGTAATTTATTCTTCCTATGATCTGTTCAAATAAGGGAGTAAGGCTTCCCTTAATCAGGTAGACAACAGTGAAAAAAGAGCATAGATTCTGTCTCACCCTGGGGCTGTAACTGTTCATATAGCACAATATGGAGTACAAATCCTTTAAATTAATAAACTGGACTTTCTGTGGTTTCTCCTGACAGAATAGCAAAAATAATATGAACAAATGTTGACGATATAAGAGGTATGTTGATAATACCCAACTCAGTCTATCTTGTATTATTTTTAACACTGAGCAAAATTAACACTGAGTAAAAAATTCTTCCTGACAAATTTGGAACCCAAAAGCCAGCTTGCTTCAGCCTCTGAAAAACATGAAAAAATTTCTTTTTTCGTATCTGTTTTCCCAAAATATGGGATTGGCAGAGGGCATTGCCAGTTGCCAGAACTGAGATTTCCCCCTAATGTAGAGGTTTTTAATCACTTGGGAAAGTTTCAGATAGACAAAATATACTGGAGTCAGTTTCCGAAATATTGATCAAATAATGCTTTTTATATGGTATCTAAGAGCACAACAAAGATCTAAAAATGTGACCTTCAATGAGTAATATATCCAGAATTTCAGGTTCTTTCAGAGCCAGCCAATAAGGAAATCTGAACCCCCTGAAACACTGCACAGAAAAGCCCCAGCAAGTGGAAAGTTCTTCCCTCAAAGGCATTCTACTTCCACAAAAAAGATCCTACAGCAATCTAGAAGCTCCAGATACTGGAATTCACATCAGACAATCACAGAATTATGGAACACTAAAATAAGATGTCCTGTAAGCTAAACTCTCTGACTGGAAAGATTGTCTTCACCCTGAGGTCCAAAAGACCTGGAATACTTAAAAGCCACTGAGTAAATAAAGGTCAGCTATGGAGTCAAATCACGTCAAAAGCACATCTGGTTTATCCCAAGTAGAACCTATCCTTCTGGAGCTGACCAATTGTGAATGGGTAGTTATAACATACAAAACATACAGTGGCAAAGGTTGTTAATTGCTTTTGGTAACAAGGTAGGCCTATTTGAAAAAATATCTGAGCAGTGCTTGAAAAAGACAACTAGCCAAAAACAAAATGCAGAGCTGAATAAAGCTACCAAAAATACCATCACTCTGTTCATTGCTGAATCAAGTTGGAGAGTGAGTAGGTGTATTGCTCAAGATGATGAGTAAAGTTTTGTAGTGGTGCCCAAAAACAAAAAACAGTGATTAGCCTACGTGGTTTATTTCTCAAGATGACGAGTAAAAGGTCTTGTAGTGGCGGTGCCCAGAAATGCTTCAAAAAACATTAACTGAACAAGCTAAAACTAAAATACCGAAAATAAAGTAATTATTCCGACCAGTAAAATCCACATCGACTGATGAAACGCAATCGCAAGTAGCTAGCTGGTAGTAGCTACCGCCGTTGAGGCAGCTTGCAGCCTCCGGACAAATTCAGGCTGTCTTCAGTGTTTCCGATGCAGTTAATCTCTTTTCATAACACAATGAGGCCAGAATTTAAGAAGAGTAAAAGTCTCAATTAAAAGTGCACTTTTTTATTTTTTTACCTAAAAAATAACCATGCTCAATTATATATTGGACCTGTAAGTAATGTTACCTCTAGCTATCTATCTTGGTAGCTAGATGACCAAAGTCGGGTAGACTATCTTTTTCATCTAATTAATAACAATGTAATATTACGTTTTATTTTAGAAAAAAAATCATATTTGTAGGCTACAGGCTAGTAATTTACTTTACAAGGGTATTAGCTAGCTTAGCTATGATAGACAAGATATGGTCTGCTGATGTTACTTATTCCTCACACGATTCCGTCTTTACATCTCAGTTCTAAATTAATGTTCAGAATAATGGTAGCTAAATACTGAACAAGCGTACCATTTTCTCAGCCAGACATTTAGTGCACTGAGCTGGATGAATTTCTCACTGCTACGATTTAAAACAGGAAACAGGCCTGAGATGACAAGCTTGCAAATTAGTTTGATGCAGTTATATAATGAACTAAAATTGCTCTTCAAAACTTCAGATTTTCTCATTTGTACCCGCATGAGTGATTGCAGGCTTTTTAATCGTGGGAGCTTGATGTTTTATATCGTCCAGTCTCGCTCCAGAAAAACAGTGCATGTTAAAATCCTTAAAACCACTGGCAACATTTAGGTTGCAATGATAGAATCCCCAATTACAACTGCGTTCGTCGGAGACGGCAGCAGGAACAGAATGACGCAGCTGGGGTCGGTGTGAAAGCGGAGCTCAGAACTTCAAAACGATTTCAAAAGTGTTTATTTCATTGTTTATTTCAACACTGCCTGACTGTTACCGTCCATATCGAACAATGTTGCTAAAACTGTTATTCTTTTATCTTCGCTTGACATTTTGCTTCAAGCATGTTTCTTGCCCACAACGGCGTTGAGTGGGCGGGGTTTAGGATGGAGGATTAGACTTATTTTATTGTAAACACGGGACGACAGAAAGGCTATAAATCCTGCATAGTGCACCGTTAGCACCTGTCCCTTCTTCCCAGTTGTTCTTGTGTTGCCACGGCATTTAAGTTTTTTTTTTAACAATTCCTGTAACTGTGGCTTCTGCAGAGAGATCATTTTCAAAACTGAAACCATGTGGGGGGGGCCGACAAACTGTGCTACGCCACTGGTGTATGCATGTGCCTGTGTGCAGTGTGCCTATTCATACATGTGTGTGTTTGCCTGAGCATGTGTACATTTCATTTGAGTATGTGTGCACAGTGTTTGTGTGAGCACTGTGTGTGTGTGTGTGTGTGTGTGTGTGTGTGTGTGTGTGTGTGTGTGTGTGTGTGTGTGTGGGGGCTAAAATGCAGTGCTGAAGCTGCTCCCTGGCTGTACTGACACACACCCATCTCCCTGTGGGGCTGCTCGCTAACGCACCCCGGTGTTTTTCTCCACGCAGGCAGACCGCTCGCCATCTGTGATGGCGGAAGGTGAGCACGTTGGTGCCCGGACACGTGCAGCCAGGCTTGGCTCAGCAGCTTGAAGAGCACGGCATTCATGTGGAAGTGTGCAGTGACTTCTACACATCTGCTGGGGCACGCACACACAGACATTAACACACACACGCACACACAGACATTAACACACACACACACGCACATGCACACAAACAGACATACACATACAAACACACACACACATAGATATACACACAAATGTACGCACATGCGCACATGCGCACACACACACACACACACACACACACACACACACACACACACACACACACATTTGCACACAAAGGACTTCTCTGGCCATGCCCCACTGCTCTACTTTCTTTTCTCTCCTGTCATATACACACAGATAAAACAAAAAACAAACAGACGGCAACAAGGGAAAGGGCAGAGGAGAGAATAAAAGCAGTGAACGAGAGAAGAAGAGTGTGTCGGCTCTCTGGCACCTGCACCCCTTCCCTCGGCCTGGCCCGGAGGTGAATCTGCATCCTTACCCTGCACCAGCTCCAGAGTCAAGCTTAACTCCACCCTCTCTCCATCCTCCCTCCCTCAATCTATCTCTTCCCCCCTGATTCCTTTGCCTAAGATGCCAATCATCTCAGCCTGGTAACAGAGGGCTTAATGCTTTAAACTCCCACACATATTCTCAGCCAGCTTCATATTCCTTTTTTATCTCTGTCCTGCTCCACCCAACATTACCCCCCTCCTCCCCAACCTACACCACTACAAACTACCCTTCATCTCTCCACCTTGTCCCATTCCAAACTACCCTCCACCTCTCCACCCTATACCACTTACACCACTCCACACTTCCTCACCCCATGCTACCCCACAATGACCCCACTTCCCCTGCCTGCTATCAGTCTAGTGCCCACATGGCTCAGACAGCTATTGCAAACCAGAGCAGATCTACATTCATGCATATGTGCTTCACACATATTCATCTACATGCACACCTCACATACAGGACACAGACACGCATACAAGCATGCACACCTCACATACAGGACACAGACACGCATACAAGCATGCACACCTCACATACAGGACACAGACACGCATACAAGCATGCACACCTCACATACAGGACACAGACACGCATACAAGCATGCACACCTCACATACAGGACACAGACACGCATACAAGCATGCACACCTCACATACAGGACACAGACACACATACAAGCATGCACACCTCACATACAGGACACAGACACGCATACAAACATGCACACCTCACATACAGGACACAGACACGCATACAAGCATGCACACCTCACATACAGGACACAGACACGCATACAAGCATGCACACCTCACATACAGGACACAGACACGCATACAAGCATGCACACCTCACATACAGGACACAGACACGCATACAAGCATGCACACCTCACATACAGGACACAGACACGCATACAAGCATGCACACCTCACATACAGGACACAGACACGCATACAAGCATGCACAGTCCACAGACATGCATATTCATAGGATTACAGAGAACTGTAAAATCCGTCTTCGTAGTGATTTAATTTTGTACCATTGCCATCATATTATTCAAAATGTGTTATGATAGCAGAAGATAGATAGGTGGGATATGTGCATTATCATGCCATATGTTCCATTAGTCATATATTTACACAGATATAATATCTCTGGTGTATAAAATGTAGTACTCAGAAGAGTCAGGCAAAATATTTTCACAGAGAACAATATCTTCAATAAAATCTATTATTTATCTTTTGTATATCTACAGTATGTTTAAAAACATATTTTTCAATAGTCATGCTTACATTATGATTGGTCACCATGTGTTTGTGTTTACGGTCGTTATTTGCATAAATCTCTTAATTATTTAATTTACAGTTCCTTTGTGGCATGTTATCAAGTTTAATTTTGATTAGCAAATACGTAAATATCCTTTGATCTCTTGTAAATGTGGCTGCATTTCATTTTCATCACTAAAATGTAACTAAAATAGCTATTATTTTAGTCAATTAAAGCTAACAGGACTTTCATTCCATTGAGTAAAACTCACAAGGATTGTATGAATATAATTGCACTGAATTTTAAGGTATCTTAATCAGAAGACTAAGATTAAATTGTCAAATTGCTGTCTAAATTAACACAGAGGAGAATGTGTGTCTGTTTGACATTAGGCTTTCTGAACGATAGCATGACCATAGAGCAGGGCTCAAAAGAAAACTACTAAGAGGTGGAGTGATGGCTCCGAAACTTCAAATGCCTGTTGAGTGAACAAAAGTTAGGTGTTGACAGTCAATTAGCACCCCAATAACAGCTGGTATTAAATATGGAACAATCTATTCTACATTGGGATGTGTTAAGAGTTTCCGTTTTACACCCAGCATATGTTTCTTTCATATTGAGTTCAATAAAATGTATCTGTCGAATATAGTACACACTGTGACTGGTTGCGTGCATGCGTCCGTGCATGTGTCCGTGAATGCGTCCGTGCGTGCGTCGGTGAATGCGTCCGTGCATGCGTCCGTGCATGCGTCCGTGAATGCGTCCGTGCATGCGTCCGTGAATGCATCTTCAAAAAAGAGAGCAGGAGGTGCAAATTACATGCATGTCATAAGCACATTCCATTACTTTTTTCAGCTTAAAGATGAAGGTGAAAATATAGAAAATACCCCCATTGAGATTGAAATCTCTTTTAAAAGGAGGACCTGACGTAGACATTTTGACAATGAAATTACAAACATCATATAGGTAAGAGACAGTAAAAATAACAGAAATTAATTAACAGAGCAGGGGTTAAACGTAAGATAAAACTTCAGTCACAGAGTCATGAATTACATGTTTAACATCAGCAATTGAAATTAGTTTGTCAAGTTTGGGATTTTTTTGCAAATTATTCCAGCTAAAAGGTGAAAAATAACTGAAACCCAGCTTCCCAAGTTCAGTAGAGGGACAATGGACTTTAAAAAGTATCACATCACTAGAGCGGAGGTGATAACTATGAGGATTTCTATATAGCAGGCAACTGAGGTAGGAAGGAAGTAAGCCAATTATTGATTTGTAGATAAAATAAATACATTGTAAGCACATGGTTTTATCCACTATTTTCCGTTACCATGTTGGAAGCTGATGCATTTTTATGCCTGAGTATTTGTACCTGGGCACTTGAACCCGGGAACCTAGGATGTCCACAGACACATGCGTCCCCCTGCTGTGCATTAGTCATGGCACTTTACAAGCAAACATCAGCATGTCAACATGTCAAAGAGCGGTGGATTTGCAAACCAATCCTGAGCGGGAAATACTGGAGTCTGCAACCTTCACACCGATGATGAGTGACATTCTAGATCCACCAGCAACACCAACAACAAAGGCAGGAAAAGAGACAAAAGTATATGGCCATTACTGGGAATGTGAAAAAGGTATTGATTTTACTAGACAGCTTGCTGGCCAATCAGCATCGTCGATCAATGTCACCCCTTTCCCTCTGTTAAACACACATGTCCTGAAACATCACCATTGGCAAAAAAGAACCATAACACCTATTCAGTGAAATTACATAAGAGTTCACTCAGGGGAAAAGAGGAGCAGTAACAAACACAGAACCAATTCTGGCAAAAGTCTATGAGCCCAGATGTGCAACCTCCCTCTCCCTCTCCCTCTCCCTCTCCATCTCTCTCTTTCTCCCTCTCTCTCCCTCTCTCTCTCTTTCAATCATTCTGACAGAAACAAAGGGATCAAATATAAGTTTATGACGTCATAATAAGTTTCATTTCATTGCTGTAACTGAAAAGATTCATAAAAAGAAATTCAGATCCCAAACAAGTAGATAGGATATCAAATTATAGAGGAAATTATATGATGTGAAACCAATGGCCAATGGATTTGTGGCTTTTTAGTCTTTACTCTCTCACAAATTCCTAAAGATATGAAAAAGTGTTGCCAAGGATCAAATATCATTTACTCTCTCTCTCTCTCTCTCTCTCTCTCTCTCTCTCTCTCTCTCTCTCAATCACTTACTGTATATAAATAAACACAGTATATGCATACAGTTACAGTGGGGTGCAAAAATTTGGCCAACCCTGGTCAAAATGCCTTTTACAATTAATATCTAAATGAACAGAAGCTAACCTGACCTCTAAATAGTACAAAGTTAAACATGACATTTCTTCTCATTTTAAAGCAAGATTACCTTTTATTTACATTTTTTACATTTTCAAAATGCCCAAGTCATCAAATGCAAAAGATTTGCAACCAAGTATTAAATATGACTTTATTTCAGATTATGTTAATTTGTGCCATTACATTTGCAGTATAAAAAGGGCTGTAATTTCTACATGGATCACCCGATATGGATTTAAAATCCCTCAAATTAAAGCTGACTTCTGTACTTTAACCTCATATTTTATGTCAAATCCATGTGCAAAACAAAAGAGTCAAAACAAACCTGTGTCAGGCCCAATACTTTTGTATTTAACTGCATACTATGGACGGCCGTGTACTATGGACAGACACATTGCGAGTGAGAGGCCTTTTTTTCTGGTATTTTAATATTTTATGCAGGTCCAGAGTTACATGCAGTCCCCGTCCCTTATCTCCGGTTATGTAACCCCCCAGGCTGAAAAATGGAAGGTCCTGAATCTTTTATGTTACATCAGAGGCAACTAGTTCCAAAGTTCCAGAGCATTGTGGGTCCACCCCTCCCACAAAAATCACGACCAGTCGCCGCCCACCCCACCCCACCATGGCCACCTGGGAGAAAAGTGCCAACTCTCCCGTCAGGATACATTATCGGCTCGTCCGGACACATGACACACTTCTCATATCCTCCGCAGGCAATTACCCAGCATGCCGAGGGGTGCTATCCTGTTTCAGCTCCACCATCTAAGCCATTGTTCCACCTGACACTCACTTTGGATTGTCGCTGACATGCACTGTGGTGCAGTTAGCAAGTGGTGGGGCCGCTCAATCCATAAGAACCCTACAACAGACCACTACAATTTCTAGCATCCCTCTATGCTGTTTTCTGCAGTAAACCATGGTTTCAAGAAAAAGGCAAGCACTTGAATGAATGTAGTGAAGAAAAGACGGTACTGTTTGGCATTGTCCTGTCTTAATTTTCTTCAGACTTTAATTGTCCTTGTTTCTGGCCATACCCTGCTATGGAGTACAGACCTTGTTTTTGGTTGCTACTTAGTCTGAATCAAAATGTTTTTGGAGGAATTAACTTGGAACACACCCCAAATGGAGAGCAGAAGTAGCACAGTTTAGTTGATTTCTTTTACCGACTCTCGGGACAGTGAGGGAGTTAATTGGCTCATTGGAGGAGCACCTGAGCCACCACACAAATAAGCCTCTCAAGCAGCCGCGCTCAATAGACACACTACCCCAATCTCCCGCTCCACGGGAGAGTGGAACACCAGCAGCCAAATCCAACACAATCGACTCAGCACTACTGTTAGCGCTTGATGAACTGTGGACACCCACAGTCATTCCCAGGTAATACTGAAAATTAGTGAAAACAAAGATAGTAAGGAAAAAACTAAAATTGAGAGAGAGACACAGAGAGAAGGTATTTTCCTTTCATCCGGATAATTCTGAATAATAATCAAGGCACATTTCAACTCTTACAGAAAAAGAGACCCCACCCACCTCCACTGTGATATGATGTTTTCACATGAGTCACCAGAAATCATCAGACAGTTTTTTGCTCTTTCGCAAAACTGCAGCTCATTAAAGTTCTGCAAAGTTCAGGACCTCCTCACTTATTTTCGCAGTCGCCTCTCCAAATAGGAGAATTCCGCCGGGACCAGCTTCTACTCCACGCATACGGACCGAGTGGATTTAGAGTTTTGCCAGCTGAGCACAGTGCACCTAAAACACCATGTAATAAGCCAGCCAGCGAGCCTGCTGCCAACACCTTCATCAAGCTTACGAAGTTAGCCAGAGGCACAGGGATGAGACACGAGCGCAAACGTTGAAAAACACAAAACGACACAAGAATTGTAGAACGCGTGGACCCCAATGGGAACTTGCCTGTGAACTGTATTCACAAATGAAACTGCTTTAATGGAAGTTGGCTTGTATATGCCATGATTCATGTCATTTACAGACATGACAGCCAGTTGGTGAAAATGGATTATGACCCCTTGGTTTTTCTCAACTCAAGTACCGTGAAAAGTAGGGTAAAACCTCAACATGCAGTGCCTTCCCACATCCCGCTTCTCTGTCACATCTTGTACCATATCGACAATTTGGGCCAGGACCAGATGCATAACAGATAAGTGAGACATCTCTGCTTAAAACTGCAATTATAAAATATGCTCCTTAACCATAGAGAATAATTAAGTTTCCAGTACAATGATCACTGGAGCCAATGCAATTCCAGCTAACAAACTGCCTGTTCAAAATGACAACTTTAATCAAAGGCCCAAATCAATTAAAGCCAATTATGTATCCATCAACTAGACCAGGAAGTGAACCTTTAGAAGGTGCTCTTTGGCAATATGGCACCCAAAAAAGTGTCATGTTATAATATTATAGAGACCCTGTAAGAGGTCAACACATTCGCTGTCACAGCCATATATGGCCAATAGTATCTGTACACCCCTTATTCTTAGTATGCTACTGCAAACAATTACATTCTAGACGATTCTGTACTTCCAAGTTTGTGGCAACAGTTTGGGGAAGGCCCTTTCCTGTTTCAGACTGTCAATGCCCCCTTGCACAAAGCAAAGTCTATATAGAATTTTTTTGTCAGGATTGGCATGGAAGAACTTGACTGGCCTGCACAAAGCCCGGACCTCAACCCCATCAAACTCCTTTGGGATCAACTGGAAAGCCGACTGCAAGCCAGGCCTAATTGCCCCACATCAGTGCTCGACCTCACTAATGCTCTTCCAATTGAATGAAAACAAATGCACACAGCAATGTGCCAACATCTAGTGTAAAGCCTTCCAGCCTTCCAAGGAGAGTGGAGGCTGTTATACCAATTCTATATTAATGGCCATGATTTTGGAATGAGCAGGTGTCCATATAATGTTGTAGTGTCTTTCCAGGTTTCTGACGTGCTTCTAGTGAAGTGAATGCAGGATGTGTCACGTGTTCATGGTATATGGTAGGCCTACATAGCATACTGTAGTTCCATGTATACTACGTAAGCCTACGTAATGACTAAACGTTATCCAGGTTGATTAGATAAGCCTGTAGAAATGCCTGTAAAAGGCTTATGGTGGTTTTATTGAGAATGTTATTATAATGTTGCAGTGCATTTCAACTTGGAATCAACAAGGGCGGCAGTGTAGTATAATGGTTAAAGAACTGGACTTGGACCAAAAGGTTGCAGGTTCGATTCCCAGGTAGGACACTACCGTTGTACCCTTGAGCTGTATATCCAGCTGTATAGGAATGGATAAATGTAATAAGATGTAATAAAAAGTTGTGTAAGTCGCTCTGCATAAGAGCGTCTGCTAAATACCTGTAATGTAATGTAACAAAGCTCGACAGCCTTCTGTACAACTGTCAACAGAATGTACTCCCTGGAACTCATTCAGGTTTTGCTTTTTTTCCAATTTTGCTCGCAATATAAAAGAAAAGAAAACAACACAATACAGATACGGTGTCAGCATTTCCAGGTATCAGCGCGTAGGTGCATTCGCGGGGAGGTCGAAGGCTTCAGTGCTGGGGAGTTATTAAACGGCTGATGAAAAGACGTATTCACTACTAAAGCTGAGCACCATGAGTGTCATTTTCTCTTATGTGATTCCGAGAAAGAAGTAGAATATAGTTACAATGCCTGTAACTGAGAATGTGAACTGATGGGGTATTTGCAAGAGACTCATAAGAAGTATGTGGACGCTCGACAAAAAAATCCAATAAAAAGTAACAAAAATCCAATAAAACCCTGAAGTAAATTGGTACAATAAACCTGCTGGGAAAGAATGGTCTGGAAGGTTTGTAAGATGATGAATGGTGAGGCAGTTTGGGATTTTAAAACTGATATTTAAAATGAAGGAGAGTGACAGTGCCTGACAGGATTTGAGGTGGGGCGAGCCCGTGAGGTGGCTAACCTTTCCGTTGGCCGGCAGAAACTCCCACGCAGGCTCGCTCGGCGGGTGGCAGCTGGCGGTAAGTCGGTTTGGCGGCTCCTCCGCTCCTCCGGTGCGGCCCCGCTGGCGCTCCGTCGTCCTCGCGGCCTCTGTGAACGGGAACCGAGCGATTAGCTGGCGATCAGCGCACAGATGCGGCTGCTGACACGGAAACCGCCACCGTGGAAACAGGCGAAGATGGGGGTGGGGGGCGGGGGGGGCGGCGTGTTGATCAGGGAACACTGGGCGTTTAAAGGGGACCGTCTACCTTGAAATCAGAATACACCTGGAAAACAACACATGCTCATACCACAGCATCATTAACTGTAAGAAAAAGAAAGGATAGTTTTGTTTTTGTCTTATCAAAATAAATGATTGGACCATTGATTTGTGAAAGGTAGTGTCTCTCCGTGCCTCTGCAGCTGGCTGTGACTGTGTTTCTGTGGCCGATGCTGTCAAATGAGGAGAAAGGAGGGGGAGAGTCATCCTGTTTGACGGGAAACTGGATTAAAACTATCATCTTAATCACTCAGACTCCAAGTCATGTGACTGGTGCAGCAAGGTGTGTCAGACAGAGAAAGAGAGAGAGAGAGAGAGAGAGAGAGAGAGAGAGAGAGAGAGAGAGAGAGAGAGAGAGAGAGAGAGAGAGAGAGAGAGAGAGAGAGAGAGAGGGATTGAGGGAGAGAGAGAGAGAGAGAGAGAGAGAGAGAGAGAGAGAGAGGTTGAGGGAGAGAGAGAGAGAGAGGTTGAGGGAGGGAAGGTGGGGGATTATCTTTGTGTTACAATACAAGCTGTACGTTTCTGCCCTACAATTCTTTGTACAGAGAAGAAAAGAAGAGAGACATAATGAGAGGTAACACCACGTAAAGGCAAAGCCCAAGAGTTTTTGAGGAGGCAGTGACATCAGCTAATGTCAGAGAGAGAGAGATAGAGATAGAGAGAGAGAGAGAGAGAGAGAGAGAGAGGCAAACTTTTTCTCAGCATAGCCTTGTGAGTGACCTTGTATGCAGAAACACCAAGCAAGCTGCTTTCTGACCATGTCTGTATAAAATAGGGACAGAAAATTGGCATTTAGTCACATTTTGCGCTGACAAGATATCTGTGATTCTGTCTGGCATGAGCTGCCTATGAAGGTTTGAAGACCAATTAAATCACTGAAGTGACTAGATTTATAATTTTACATTGTCAACACACGCATTTGGCTCTAACAAACGTGCGCACGTGGTCCCGTCGAAACATTTCGGTTAAATCACCAGCGTTTTTTTCCCACTCATTCTGCGGCACAGTACAAAAGGTACTGGGAGACAAACGAATAAAGAATAAATGGAGGGAAACTGAAAAGGGTAGAAGGCAGGGAGCAAAAGAGGCCATGTTACTCATCAGCCTCTCCCTCCGTCCTGCGGAGAATGCAAGACAAAAGTGTGTCTGGCTCAGAACAGCGACAAAGAGAGCATTACATAACGGAGGAACCCTGCAGCATGGCAATCAAGCAGAACACCGATAGGTGTGGGTATTATTAAAAAAAACAATTGTAAAGACGGGGACGACGGAAACGCAGTCAGCATTTCAATTGTTTTCCCCATTGGCCTAGAGGCACTCTCTGATTATGGCTTGTATAATTTTTTTCCCCAAATGGCATAGGTGAGGAAATAGTTTTTTTTTTTTTTTTTCAAAGCAGTATGACTGCTGTTACTTCAGAAGAAAAACTTAGGACTTGATTTACTAAGACCTACTCGTGTGCAAAAACTTTTTAAACATGCAAAACCAATAACATGATCAGTGATTGGTCATGGTAGTTGCTTTGCGCCAATCATTGGTTGTATTATTAGTTTTGCGTGCGCTAAAGGTCTTAGTAAAGCTTAGTCTTTCCGAGGGACATCTCAAAGGTGGGAAAAGTACGGCGGATGTCCATGTTTTTTTAATTTGTTTTTTATCTTTATTTATCCAGGAGATGGTGAAAGCGGAAAATAAAAATAAAAGGAGAAATCTCTTGGGATGAGTGGTGTGGTGCGCCATGTCAGAATAAAACGTCAGCTAATATTCAGTCCAGTCACATGCCTGAATGATCATATTTTCACCCAGCCAAAATAATAACAGTACATGCCGTCTGGCCCCAGTCCGTCACTATTACTGTACAGTGGTCTTCTGACAATATGACAAGTGGGTATCCGTGCTTTAGTCACAGTTTTAAATGAGCCTCTTGTAATGTCATATAAACCAGTTACAACAATTGGGAATTTATGTGAAAAATGTGCACGTGTGTAAAATGTGTATTTGCATGTGCAGTGTGTATGCGTGTGTGTGTGTGTGTGTGTGTGCATTCGTGTGCCACCCCCACTCAGCCTTGTCAAAGCACTGTAAACAAGACTAAAGGTTAGTGATTAAAAGTGTTGGTAGAGGCTGATATGCCAAAGTGTTGCCTTGGCAACAGTGAGAGTGATTCATGGAGCGTGTCAGTCTTTGAAATAAATTTCACACCTCGGTGCGCCACTGTGCCAGTGCTTTAACTGCGAGAGGGGTGGATGGAAGAACCGGGAACGTATTCCGGCTTTCCGGGACGCATCTCCCCCCCCACCACCCTCCCCTCTTCACTTTATCTCCTTTCAGAATAAAAGTCTTCCAGCTGGCATGTAGTTTTGACAGACCTCATAATATGCCAAGCGGCTGCGGTTTTGACAGCTTTTTGTACCACTGATTTTTGATACTCAAAAGATTGACTCACGAATGATGCGGCTTAAGAAAATATAGAGCCTCTCATCCTATATTTTATTCCGGAGAAAATGGCAGTTAAAAATAATCACGGGTATATGGTCGATGCATAAATTTGCGTCACAAATAAAGTGGGCTGTCTCTACCATAACAAGTACAGGCAGGGAATGATAAAAGTAAATAGAAGTGAGTCTAATTACAGACACCAGATTCCGCTATCCATCTGGTCTCTCTGTCTGTTTATCCCTCATGTTTCCTCCAAGTCTCCTTGGTCTGTTCTCCATTGTTTTCCATATTTTCGGAACTCAGTGGGTCAGAATTTCGAGAAATATCATTACACTGATTGCAGCCTATACTCTCTGGGAATGGCAGCTTTGGTCATCGGCCAGACAGTGGTCAGATTGTAAGAGGACGGTTTGCAAAGTAGTGACATATTTACACATGCCTCTTTCCTTTCAACCACTTCCCTGTGTCTCATAGTTCATGTTTGGATCTCCAGTTTGAGCCGCTGCCTTCCTCTTAGAGCCACCTTCACTGATGACTCAGGAAATATTGGTTATGTCCTGAAAGCCAGCAGTTTTCTCACAGAGTTGTTGGGAAACTGTGTCCCGTTTTCTGTCAATCTGGCCGTCTCTATTTGTCTCACTGTCCGTCAGACACTTCCTCTATGTTTCTAATTCTTCCTCTGTCAGTCCATTGTGACTGTATAGTTGCATGTCCACCTGTCTGCAGGTCTATGTATCTGTCTGCCTGTCTGTCTGTCTGTCTACATGGCTGTGTAGTCCTGCCTTTTGCCCATTTTTTTATAGTGATTTTGCGGCACTCACATCTCCTGGATGATGTCATTATTGTGTGATACAGATGTGATTCTTACAGAGTCAAGAATTATGCATAAACTATGTCCCCTTTCAGCCACTCAAGCCAGCCCATATGATATTGAGGCTGATGGGATAGGCAGAAGCAATGACAAAGAGAATTGTAGTTATGTAATAAATAATATTTTATATATTTAATGACCAAGTCCAAACCCAGTCCACCCAGGGAGAGGCCGTACCCTCATTTGTTTTAAGGCTGATGCCACTGGGAGCACCCCCAAACCCCTCCTTTTCCATTAATTACATTTGTCAATACATGACTTTTTCATTTTTATTCTTGCTTTTTCTGACGAAAAAAAAAAAAAGACGCCAGAAAGTGCCGAGCTCTTTCTTTCCCATCAGCCCTCATTTCCATGTGCTTTGTCTCTCTCTCCCTCTTTCTTCCCCCGTCTCCCTCCGTCTCTTCTCCTCACTGTCTCCTCTTCACGAGGTGCTGCTGCGCTGCTCATTAACTTTCTGTCAGTCTCGCTTTCTACCTTGCGCTCTGGCTCCCTCTGTCACGCGGCCTTCCTCTTTCTCCCTCCGCCCCTTCCTCTCTCGGGAGTGGCCAGAGGTCGCCATAACCTCACCTGGTCAGCGAATAGGGCGGGATGCAGCCGTAGGCCTTGGGACATCCGTTTCATTGACCCCCCTCGGTCTGGGGTGAGTAGGAATGCAGGGTGTTGTAGGCATGCAGGGGTGTGGAGAGTTGGGCAGGGAGGAAGAGGTCATTGGTTTATGTTTGGGGGGTAATACGGGTGTATGTAGGGTGTTGGAGGAGTGCAGAAGGGTGGAGAGGAGGGGCTAAAGGCCCTGCCCTTCAGACCCTGCCTAAATCTCAGTTAATCTGTACTTTAGGTACTGAGCACCTGATTAATAAACAATGAGACCAGGAAGGGGAAATGGAAGACATGACAGGGACCGTTTCCGTTCTAGCGCACAGAACAGAGAAGGGGAGAGAGAGAGAGAGAGAGAGAAAGAGAGAGAGAGAGAGAGAGAAGATGGAAATGGGAATGTCTGTAATATATCTGTGCAGACGTCCTTGCATCGATGCATTATTAATACCATTTTTCTGAAACACAGGTCCATACCACCATGCTGATATGGTCCTGAAAAATTTGTCTGAAGTCTAAACAAAAACCACATTTGGACAGTCTGTGCAGTCCGTGCGTGCGTGCGTGCAGTCCGTGCGTGCGTGCGTGCGTGCGTGCGTGCGTGCGTGCGTGCGTGCGTGACTCTGACTCTTATATCTTACTAAATGAAAGTCTAGTTTTAATCCACACAATGGGAAATCAATCTTTCATGCTGCAGATCTTACTTAAATCTTCAGATCTCACAGTGGTCCTATAAACAACAACAGTCCCTATCTCACAGTGGTCCTATAAACAACAACAGTCCCTATCTCACAGTGGTCCTATAAACAACAACAGTCCCTATCTCACAGTGGTCCTATAAACAACAGCAGTCCCTATCTCACAGTGGTCCTATAAACAACAGCAGTTCCTATCTCTCAGTGGTCCTATAAACAACAACAGTCCCTATCTCACAGTGGTCCTATAAACAACAACAGTCCCTATCTCACAGTGGTCCTATAAACAACAACAGTCCCTATCTCACAGTGGTCCTATAAACAACAGCAGTCCCTATCTCACAGTGGTCCTATAAACAACAACAGTCCCTATCTCACAGTGGTCCTATAAACAACAACAGTCCCTATCTCACAGTGGTCCTATAAACCACAGCAGTCCCTATCTCACAGTGGTCCTATAAACAACAACAGTCCCTATCTCACAGTGGTCCTATAAACCACAGCAGTTCCTATCTCACAGTGGTCCTATAAACCACAGCAGTCCCTATCTCACAGTGGTCCTATAAACCACAGCAGTTCCTATCTCACAGTGGTCCTATAAACCACAGCAGTCCCTATCTCACAGTGGTCCTATAAACAACAACAGTCCCTATCTCACAGTGGTCCTATAAACAACAACAGTCCCTATCTCACAGTGGTCCTATAAACCACAGCAGTCCCTATCTCACAGTGGTCCTATAAACAACAACAGTCCCTATCTCACAGTGGTCCTATAAACCACAGCAGTTCCTATCTCACAGTGGTCCTATAAACCACAGCAGTCCCTATCTCACAGTGGTCCTATAAACAACAACAGTCCCTATCTCACAGTGGTCCTATAAACAACAGCAGTTCCTATCTCACAGTGGTCCTATAAACCACAGCAGTTCCTATCTCACAGTGGTCCTATAAACCACAGCAGTCCCTATCTCACAGTGGTCCTATAAACAACAGCAGTCCCTATCTCACAGTGGTCCTATAAACAACAACAGTCCCTATCTCACAGTGGTCCTATAAACCACAGCAGTTCCTATCTCACAGTGGTCCTATAAACAACAACAGTCCCTATCTCACAGTGGTCCTATAAACCACAGCAGTCCCTATCTCACAGTGGTCCTATAAACCACAGCAGATCCTATCTTGTAGCCTCAGTCCAATGTTTACAAATACATTTCGTGTCAATGACCCATTTTGTGTTTGCCATCAGTGAAGCTGTACTGAGAAAGTGATTGAGAGGAGGTGGGAGAGGAAAATAGCACTGTGTGTGTGTGTGTGTGTGTGTGTGTGTGTGTGTGTGTGTGTGTGTGTGTGTGTGTGTGAGTGAGTGAGTGAGAGTGTGAGAAAGAGAGAGAGAGAGAAAGAGAGAGAGCATCTGTGTTCAAAAGCATTGCTGTACGCTCTAGTAATGTTTACAAATACATTTCGTGTCAATGAGCCATTTTGAATTTGAATTTGAGAGAGAGCAAAATAATACTTGTGCGAGAGGTAGCCAGAAAGGTAGACAGATAGACAGATGGATAGACAGAAACAGAGAAAGAGACAGAGTTTGTGCTTGAGTGCTTGTGTGTGGGTGTGTGTGAGAGAGAGAAAAAGAATTGAGTAACTATGACACAGTGATTTTACCATTGCTGCTGCGGTACAAAAAGGGTTGGAAATATTGTGAGGACTGATTATGTTTCAAAAACAGGAGAAATCCTGTAGCAACTGTAATGCACCAAACGATCCTGCTAAGTACGCAGTGTGGCAGTGTCACAGGGCTGCTTTCTTTAGCATACAGAGTGAACGCCGTACTGTAACAGACACCACAGTACTGCAGCACAACAGTAGCCAGTGTGCCATCACTTAAAGCCACATTCTGCACAATGCAGGACAAATGTGATCATTCTAAAATGATGAGATCAGATCTACACTTTTTACTGGCTATAGATTAGTCAATTGTTTCTTTACACAGACAATGCGGTGAAATAATACATTTAGGTTTGTCCATAATGACCCTGGCCATTCGAACAAATTCAAGCCAATTCAATCCAACACCTCTCCAATTCCTTGTCTGTTCCGTTAACCAACACTACGCACGTTTTATATAATTTATAACTACTAATGAGCATCCAGCTTTTAATTGCTGTTGGGGTTGATGATACCAGAGCAAGAATTGGTACAATATGTGAAGTTTCCAAAATTATATTTTAGACCTCAAAATCCCCAGAATCCCCCTGATTAAGCTGTGCCTAAGTAGGCAACGACCGTCTGGTGAGAAGGCGTGCTCCATCGAGCTATTCTCCACTGCTCAGTTGCTCTGGGCCACAGATGGGATTGCTGATCTGTGGATTTCAGAGTAGCGTGGAGGCAGTAATCCACTGGTTTGCACAAGTATTGGAACAAACATTTGAGGCCCAGTCTTTCCAAAGTATCCAAGATATACAGACATACAGGGTATCCCTGAATTGCAGTCTCAGATGCATTTTCATTTCAAATAACGAATGCTAATTTCTACATTGATACATAAGTCTCTGGTGTCATGCAAAATAGCAGTCCCGACTGATTTAGTGAGTAGCAAGTGAAGAGTACCGGAGGTTCCCAATGGGCCATTGAGCTAAAGCACTAATCCTTGTAGTGTAGTGGCATGTCTTATGGTCCGGAATCAAATCTTGACTGTACCAATGCCAACTGTGGGCAGTTAGAGAGAAATCTGCCAGTAAGAGAAAAATAATTGAAAAGAAAGTTGCAACTCCATTTTGCTCTATGTTAGTTTCAGCCTGAATACTTTTTTTATCTGTAAAAAAAAAAAGCATATATTGTTGCACTTGTTCTACAATAAGGATACATAAAAAATACATACTAAAATATATAGCATTGGCAAAATTCTCCTTTAAAGGTAACATATTCCTTCCAGGCCAGGGTTAAAACTATATATCTCTTGAACGGATGTCATTGCACATGTCTAAGAGAGAAGTAGACTGCGGACTGTTGACTGGAAGCTAAGCCGTTCATTGAGTGAGAGGTGGAACATTGTGTCCGTCAGCTAATAAAGTAGCCTGATACGTTTTATTGATGCCATACAATACAATAGGAGTCCAGTTTCTGAATGGCAGTCTTTGTAATAGATCTTTTTTAATCAGGTGGGCCATGTATTGATCATGTGGTAAATGTTCCATGGGATTGGATGAGTGATAAACAACCACCTCGTTGAAATGAGATGAACTGTGATTTGTCCTTGATGAATATGTTCAGGTTACTGCTGTAAAAAGGGAGAATGAAACAGAATGGCTATGATGTATGACAGTAAAGATGCATACAGCAAACACTTATCATGCTGCAATGAGCAACGTATGAATAAGCACAACTGGAGAATTATCTATTTGTGAGCAGCTATTGTATTTCTTTTATCAGCATGAGGGCCCTTATAATTGTGTCACTGATTTCTCCCTTTTCTAGAAAATACAATCACAAAAGGCTAAATACATACCTTCGGTTACATCAGCATCAGATATACCAGAAACACCCAAATGCAGATTTCCCTTTCCAAAAAACAGGCATGTTTAAGTATTTATGGGTATATAATGGGTATACCCATAATATATATGGGTATATATGTACAGGCATAAGCCCATCTGGGATACAGAATACAATGTTTTTCACAGCACCACACATCCTCTAACCTGAAAACCTGAATAACCCCATGGACACTTTTCTTCTCTCCTTCTCTACATCCTCCACCAATATCTCAGCAATGGGGCAGTTTCTGTCATCTGCAAGAAAGTCGAACATTTTTTAATTTGTATATCACCCAATGTGATGTTTTACCTATATTTAGTACTAAAGAGTGTCATATCACAACAAATATAGTGGTTATGTACATTCTCAATTAAAAATAAATGTGAATGGAAATAACATGTTTTGTATTGTATTGTGATAAACAGATAACTATTGTGGTACAGTGCACACTAGTACTGGATAAGGTCCCCACTTGTTAAGAGATCTAAAGAGATCATGACCTTGACTGAAACACTTGAAATATTAATAGTTTAGAGACGGGCAACAAGAGTAGCCCCAGGTCTTAAACCTTTGTCTAATGAAAAGAGATATAAAGTACCCATTCTGTATATTTTCAGTAAATAGGGCTGATGAAAGATTTAAATGACATATTTTAAATTTCATAAAGAGTTTAATGAGGTGGATTCAAGGTGGATTTTGGACATGGAGATAGATGGTGGAAATGAGTTCATAAACGGTGTAATTTCTAAACGTTACTTAGCATCATTAAGGCATGAAATATTTTGATGGGATGTATAGTGAAGCCACAAAACCTGGTATTCTTGACTGAATGGACGGTAATTCATTCTAGATGACAGACAAATAACCAGCAAAGATGGACTTAATGGCCTAATCTCTCATCTACTATCTGACTGTCGTAGGGACGGTTAGAAAAAAAGTGTACTGGTGTGCTTGCCTCCAGAAAATCACCAGTGAGATTCTCCTCCTGAAGGACGCGTCAGATTCTGGCTTGAGCCCAACTGGGCCATAAGGGAGAGACTCGGGACAAAGCCATTTTAATCAGCAATGTCAATTGCGTGCCAAGATCCGCTGCCCCCTAACCCTGGAGAAAACTATTAATTAATGCAGCGCCGATCATTTGTTTTCGTCCTGCTCTGGGTTCTCAATGACAGATCATCGAGAAATCTGTTTTTCAATTAGGAGCAGGGGAACTGTCCATCATCCGTCTGACACGGATTACAAGGTTGTGTGGTACAGTGCTGCACCTCCGCTCTAACGCGCCAGTGTTTAATGGAGACCGAAGCTCGGAGCGTCTTTGTACGCGCGCTGCGATATCCTTTGGTGCGGCACATCGTTTAGTGAGTCGAAATGTCAATAAGTATTCTCTGCTTAGGCTATCAAAAAGGACGCGTCAATACTGAATCGTTATGAGCCAAGGTCAGTCGTTGCAGTCCTCCACTGTGAAAAGTAGCAAAATAGCACCAAAGAGAGGTCAGCCTGTTTGAACTGAAGCCATTTTGGATGGCCGTTTGTCCACAAATTACCTGTGTGCACCGGTGATGACTGGTTCAGTGGACTTGCAGTGAGAATGTGTGCATCAATACACAAAGGTTATTGGTGAGAAGTTTGGCCCCTGACCACCAAACAGCTGAGTAACGTTTCCTCCCATTTTAAAAAAAAAAAAGGTTCATTACAGAAACTGGTTTTCCAGAAGCTACATCAGTGTGAGAGGTTGAAGGAGTTATGTAATAAAGCTGTAATAAAGTTGTAATAATGTAATAAAGCTTGACAGTTTGGGTTTGAAACACTGGTTTACATTGTATGTCGGTCTGGGTAAGCACTTGTTCAATTAATGTAATGCAATATTCAATGGTTTGGCACAGGGAAGATCCACAGAACTGAAACCACCTATCATCAACCATGTGATCGGGAGTTTGCTTGAATAATGACAACAGCAACAACAAAAACACACATAACAATAACAGCAAAAACACATGTTAAAAAAAAAAATCACATTACCCAGAGGCATAATATCACATATGCAAATGCAAATGAAACTAAATGATGTCTACACTTGGGGGGAAAGCAAGTCTCAGCTCTCCAGAGCAGCTGCAGTGATACGTGTGAGATAATGGTGCTAGGTAAAGGGGTGGTGGGTAAGGTGGGAGTGGGGGGGGGGGGGGGTGTTGAAAGAGAGTTGTCATTTCCTGTCACACCATTGGGATCAGCAATTCTCTTAAAAACTGTGACTAGCACTTATTATCACCCTCTTGGCCTAATTAAAATACAAAACAAAGATCTGAGCTTTTAATGAGGGGGGTTTAGCTCCAACTCTCCTGTTGCCACTTCCCAAAAAAACATGGCCACATCCTCCCAGGTCTGTTCATGAATTGAGCAGGTGGAACATGAAAGAACAATACACATTCACAACGCAAGCATGCTTGAATCCAGTCAGTGTGTCCCAATGTTCCAGCACTGGCCCTTTCAACAAGTCACTTCAGGCTTCCAGAGATATCCCAAAATGTCTTATTTGCTTCTTGCTTACTTATGTCATCAACCAGAATCCATTTGGAAAAGTTGCTTAACATTGTTTTCAAAGTACACAGTGAGGTAAATCATGTTTTTTTCTCTTTTGGAATCACGTAAATGTTTTGCCCGCAAGAGGTTTTTCAAATCTGATGCTCAGGAAAAGCAATTGTAATTTTAGCACCACAATAGCTTCAACCAACAGGGACACATCCACGTCACGACAGCAAACACAAGCCAGAAATGAATAACCAAGGATCACCAAGCCCCGCAGTCAGAGAGAAAAAAGAAAGAGACTTCAGCTAGTGAAAGAGCTCTCCTAATAACAGACTGTTTACAGCGCAGGCTCAAACACAACCTTGCACAGCTTTTCCACTGAATGAATGGACCCATGATGCCTGATGATTTAGACACATCCCAGTCCTGTCCAATAGGGTCTCTGTATCTTTGTTTCTGAAGGGTAACCCCTGCTGACTGGGAATCAGTATCATATGACAACCCATTCCAGCATGTTGTCTAGACCATTATAGTCCCACGCTGCCCTCAGGGGTGTTGAGCTCATTCCGTCTTGGTGACATCACCAGCTGTTGCATCTCACCCGCAGACCTTTACCCACATATAGCTCCGACTGCTACCGTGGCAACAAGCGTGCACTACAGGGGCACCGGACTGACCACGTGGGGACAGCAGTCCTCACGCGACCAGCGCCTGGCGCAGTGACACGGGTCAACAGAGGATATGGGGGACTCACGTAGAGGGACCCTAAATAATATTTTGCCTGGCAGGGAGGGCATGCTGAGTTTTTCATCACAAGGAGATGAACAAAAGTGTCCAAGCAGCGTTCTAAAGTTAGACCCGTCACGGCGTCATCTCCCGAACGAACACCTGCTTGCTTCTTGAGTTTGCGAGACGGAAAAATACGGCGCTGCCTCTTTGCGCATCACGGGACGATGAAGGACCGGGCGGGGGGGGGGGAGTTTTGAGGGGTTTGTTTCTGAAACCACTGCCTGAAATGAGCTAACAGCTCCAGCACCAATCACGGGATAGAGAAACAAACAATTAAATCTGTTCAAACAGTTATGGCAGTCGCATGCTGAAATCAAAACTGAGCCTTCACAACCGTCACCATCGAACGCAATGAGATATTCCAGAACTATGATCACCAACTCAGATTTAGAAAGGCTGATTGAGCGCACACACACAAAAAAACTCACACAGTACATCGGCCTCAACATACAGCTGCCTTTCCTTACTGGAGGATGTATAGTAGATTAAAAATGTGTCGTTTTGCGTAATGTTGTGACAGCCGTCCAGGGTGGGGAAGGGTTGTTTTCAAATACGTCTGTGCCTTGTTTACAGCTCCCCAGATGGAAAGCTGAAAAACAAACCCTGGCTCCAAACTCTGCTATCCACTGCCATTTGGCCGAAACCTCGGTGCTGTGTCCATCAGATTCTACAGGACACAGAGTGGCGTAATCTTAATGGAAAAGTGTGACAAATCTAACAAAAAAAATATTACCTCAATAAAGCACTAGAAATATTTACAGGCAAATAATGGCTGGAACTGGACATCGGTTTCGTAGGGTCAAGTGTTGCGAAACTAACAGCACTTAAGTAGCACTTAAATGGCAGACCAGGTCAATTCCATGATGGTTCTGTAAACAGCATACAGCCTGAGAATTGGGGTGGGTGCAGCATGCTGTCCTCTCATTCAGCGCCCATCATTGCAACGCTTCAATATCATTTATTCCGGAGTATTCTGGATTTAGTCACAGATATACACATGATTCAATCGGACAACCCGTAATTATGTCCAGTTTCTGGTACGTCTTGAGTTTTTATTCACACACAAATGCACACACGCCGTGCTCATAAACACACACATTTATATACATATAAAGACAAGACCCGTCCGAATGCTGAAATGAGCTTACATCTGACTTAGGCTGGTTGCCATGGCAACGGGAGCAGCGGCAGCAGCGGTGTAGCGGAGCTTCAGAGGGACTGACAGAAATCTCAAGCCTTGTTTACCAGTCAAAGCCTGCGAACAGGAGGCAACAGAGGCTCAGTCAAGGCTGAGGAATTAGATAAATGTGAACGGCGTCGCTGCAGCGGGGGTTTAAAAGAAGGGCGGGGGGTTGGGAAAGTCACACGGGGAAAAGGTCTGTGGAAAATCTGTTGCAAGGCTGCTGCACCGTTATTTATTTATTTACTTGGCAGATGCTCTCATCCAGAGAAACATACAAAGCTGCCACGACAAGACGCACTGAAGGCACGCTACAGTCAACGCCGCACTCTGTAAAATGTGATGTAAAACTAGATTGATACTTAAACAGACATAAAAACAAAAAGTAATTACAGCCCCAGTAACACAATTAATACCCATGATGCCAATCTTTCATTGTTTTCTTACCTTCTCACTCTCCTTCTCACTCACCATCCATCTCACCCACACATTCACATCCACTTGCTCCCATACATTCTCACTCATTCACACACTCTCACTAAGTCCTACACTCAAACACTCGCTCACCATCCATCTCACCCACACATTCACATCCACTTGCTCCCATACATTCTCTCATTCACACACTCTCACTAAGTCCTACACTCAAACACTCTCACTAAGTCCTACACTCAAACACTCGCTCACCATCCATCTCACCCACACATTCACATCCACTTGCTCCCATACATTCTCTCTCATTCACACACTCTCACTAAGTCCTACACTCAAACACTCACTCACATCCATCTCACCCACACATTCATATAAACTCACACACTTTCACTTACTGCCTCCCAAACACTGCATACACACACACCCTGCACACTAACTCTATCCGACTGTAAGGAATAAACCATTTAAATGTGTAAGAACAGATGTCAATTCCTATTCCCAAAGGAGCCGAAGAAAAGGTCGCAATTATTCATCAAAGAATGATAAGGCTATATCATCTCGAAGCTGTTAGATGGAGTGTCAAATCGATGAGACAAACCAGAGAGAATAAAAAATGAAATTAACTTCCTCCAAGAGTATGCAAAACATTAAACTGGACATCCATGGATCCGTCAATCCCTGCTCTACTGTTTCCACGGAGGAAATCTTTTAAGGTATTTGAGAACCATCAGATAACAATTGAAAAAAGATTGTGTTTGCAGCAAAATTTAAAAAAAGAGCCCAAAAAAGAACAGTATTGCAAATGTGCGGGTCACAAAGGAGCTCTTTGATCCAAATCCACAGTATCTTACAGCATGAAACAATTCTGTTGTATTTAATCATCAGGACTTGTCATTGGCCGGCTCCTTTGAATTGCGAGCATCAAAGCAGCGTGAACTAGCCACGTTCATTTTGGATTCACCGTAGCGTAAAATGGTCTGTCGTCGGTGTCAGTTTGTGTACAGTTGCTGCATCACCATAAAAGGGTAGGCTGCACCATGGCTCTCAGAGGACGGTCCGATGGAAAAGAGCTCAAAGAACAGTTTGGGCTGACGTTGTTTTAAGCTGCACACATTTTAATACCTCTGCCTATAGAGTGGATGGGGGTTATGTTTTCACCCCATTCCGTCTGCCTGTCTATCTGTTTGTTTGTCTACTGTTAGCAGGATATCTTCTAAAGTTAAAAATCGATTTGCATGGAAATTTGTGAAAAGCTTGGTTATGGGGCAGCTTATTAACGTAACATGACAAAACTTTGTTGATGAGGGGCCAAGGAGGAAATGATTCACACCAATTGGCCAAAGGGGGGCGTAGCAGGGGGCATGGCTTCTCACATAAAGGCAAATACAGTAACTTCCGAAAGGATTCGCATAACACCATGAAACTCTGTGTGCCTATCGGTAGAAAGGGCTAAATGGAGCTTTATAATGTAGACTGCAGTGTGTGCACACTTCACTGCAGCGGTGATCAAACTTACAAGAAGTAAGTGCGAGTGTGTTGTCAGCCTTAAGTTTATTGATCGCATGATCAATCATCGCCATATGATGTAGTTAGCAAAAGCCAATAGCACTAACCCATAAAATTGATTTTTAATGTTACTTGTTCAATCAAAAATTCAAAGTGAAACTTCTGTCACACCCTCAAGAAACAAAGAACAAACAAGTCCCAGTAGAAGATGGAATGAAATGACATTTTAGGCATTTAACTGACGCTCTAATCCAGAGCGATTTACGAATCATTAAAAGTTCTATATTTTTCTGAATCGACATCGACATCGCTTGGGCACTGTTGATCAGGCCAAGCGATTTGAGCATATAGTTGCTGCGTAAATTATGTCAGAAGTATTCAGCATTGTTATTTGCTACCTAAACTTTGCTGCACGCTTATCATCATTAACATGAATATAGCCTGAAATGCTAGTCTTCAGAATCAGTTTAAACCATTAACCAATAAGCTGGAACCCAAAAGTTATAAGATGGGATTTTTCCAGTGCCCAGCAAAAATATTGACCTGGCTATCAGTTAGAATTCTGAAAGTTCGACCTTGAACCAACTGCCATAAATGAGCGAGTAAAATCATCCGGAAAGACCTGGGAAGTTGCATATCTCATGCCCAATTTGAGATATAGTCATTGGGGCAGGAATACACCCTGGACACCAACCCACACACACCATTCACTGACACACTCATACCTAAGGGCAATTTAGAGTATCCAAGTAGCCTAACCTTCATGTCTTTGGACTGTGCGAGAAAACCCACGGCGAGAACATGCAAACTGTACACAGAAAGGCCCTTGGCCAGGATTCGAACTCGGTACCTTCTTGCTGCGAAGCGACAGTGCTAGCCACTGCACCACCATGCCACCCCTCATATAATGATCTTATATATAATTAGCCTCAGTTTATTGAGAATATTGCAGATACTCTACATTCAATTCAATTATATTTATATAGCATTTATTACGGAGTCACTGTCACAAAGATGCTTTGCAGAAAAACACTACATAAATGGGATTTTTTGTTTACTACTATTGAATTTTTGTAACATGTTCACGGTCTCCCTCAGCGAGAGAGGGAATGTGTGGGGTTCCTGCGGTGGTTGATGAGATAATTGTGGAGAAGGATTGGACGAATGGAGGATTGGATGAATGGACGGAACTCATTGCAGGGGCTGGGTTCCCTGAAAAAATATATTGAGCGCACCTGGGTTAAACGAGAGATCTGATGAGAGATGAGTGTGAGAGGGCGGATTGCCTCTGAGCTACTGAGTGTGTGGCGGTGGAAATTTCTTTCGTTTTGTTTGTTTGGTTCAGTTTTATTCTTTTGTGTGAGTGTGCAGTAGTTGTGTTTATGTACAACGGAACTTACCTGAGTGCGGCAAACAGCGAGAAGTGAGCTGAAGCGGCCAGAGACTGCGGAGAAAGAAACAAACCAAACAACGGCGTTATACCCGGAACTGAAGGCCAATAACGACGGCGGATTGCAGAGTTTATCGGGGTGTTGGAGCCAGTGTACCAGGGAGATCTGGTGATGAGCTGTTGCTGGGGGAACTGACTTCCCCAGACTGTGTGTTCACACCGTATACAAAGCTGCAGCGTGCGTGTGAGTCTCAGACCGGGGCAATCGGGGAACTGAGCGGCAGCGGGTGTGTCCTTCTCTCCCCTGTCAGAGTCGGTGTCCCGCATCTAACCCGGCGAGTGTGGCGAGGGCGACGGTGTGCAGCGACGGCCTGTGTACCATGATTCGCCTGAGGGGTGGACAGTCTGAATCCTCGTTGGTGACCACCAAGGACGACAAAAGCTGTTTTGTTGTGCGTTTGTGTGTGTGATTATTTTGGCCGGACGGCTTGTGTTTATTTTAGTTTTTTTTATATTTCTTAATTTTGGTAGTCCTCCCAGGGTTGCAGTGTGGGTAGGACTCCAAAACACTTATTCTTTACGTGTTTAATGTTGCTTGTTTGTGGCTTGGAATGATAGTTAGTTTGGTTATTGTATGAATGCGAATACCGCCGTGTCTGTCTGTGTGTGGGCTTTCCCCCCGTAAGCATTGTGGGGCAGGGCAGCCGGCAGCCCCCGAGGTGGGCTATTGAAGGGGTAATCATGAGTGTGTGTGCGTGCCCTTTTTGTAGTAGCCTCAGTAAACCCTAACGAGCACAGTGTGTCTACGCGTGGGGTGAGTGATAGTGTGTATTGTGTGTGGGGTGAGTGATAGTGTGTATTGTGTGTGGGGTGTGGGGAGGCACGCTTACCTGCGGGAGGGGTCGGCCTCGTCCCGCAGGATTGGAGACAGAGAGACGGGAAGAGAAAAGGGACCCACAGGCGGGCATAGCTCTGTCAGATTGTGCTTGTGTCCAACTTTTAAGTGAGCTTTTGTACACAATACAATATAATTTTTACCTTTTACTTCTGTCTGGTGTACTGTTTGGAGAGTGCCAAAAACCTGGTCCGGATTCAGGCACGAATTTGCCCGTTTCAAATCGTGACATTCTCACTGATGGTTAAGCATGAAACTGGTAACTGGCATGCTCCTTATTTTTTTGGAGTGGGTTTTTCAGGCAACTGTCAGAAAAGAAACATTCCTTACTCAAAGTTTTGAAATGTTGCAGGGTGAGCAGTTCAGGCTAGTCTCCATGGTGACTGCCTTCTTCTCTCCCCGTCTCTCGCTCTCATTCCCCCCTCTCTTTCTCTCCGTCTCCTCCCTCCCTCTCAACCCGCCCCCCTCCTCCCTCTCTCCCTCCTCAGGAGAGATCTATAGAATTTTTCTTCTGAGGGTGTACATCGCGCTGTCTTCTCTCCCACGCGAGCCCACTCGCTGTCAGGCATCAGGCTCGCAGGCGCACGCGCCCACACCTCGCGTGTTCCTCTTCGTTCTACAGCGACCGACGCACACGCCGGCGCCGCGTGCTGCGCCCTCGTACACAGAGGAGGAGGAGGAGGAGCAGCTCCCTGGTGAATACGGATTTAAAAATAATAAAAATCACAGCATCGCGCAGAACCGATTCCAATCCTTGACGCGAAAGCTCAGAATGAAAGCAAGCGCAGGGTTGTACAGAAATGTGACAAACGATTCACAATAACGTCACTATCAAATATATTTCATTTCAATTTTTATTTTTTTTACTCCCCTCGCGTTTATGCCTATTGTTTTTTCATTTCGCTGTTTCACATATTTGACAGTTATTGCATCAGCAAAGGACTGAAACTGAAGACGCAAAAACAAGCTTTCTAGTCTTTTCAAGCACGTAACATACGACGTATCAAACTTAATTTAGAAAACGCACAGGCTGGTCTGTTTGCAGTTGGGTAATCAAGGGCAGCAAAAGAAGACAGGAAAAGCCTATGTCTTTATGAAAAAATTTGGAGAGCACATTAGTGCACATCCCTAGCCAAGGTAACTGACAGAGTTTACATTTTACATATTATCCATTTACACAGCTGGATGTTTACTGAAGATATTCAGGCCAAGCACTTTGCTCAAGGGTACAAGAGCAGAGCCCCATGTAGGATTTTAACCCGAAACTATACACACCTTTTTAAATATGGTTACTGTCCAAGGCTCTTTAAAAGGCTCTTTTTCCCCTAATGCCCTTGGCCAAGGGTGTGTGCTTACCTATCTTTCTACGGTCTATGGCGCTTACTAGTCAGGTAATACCACAGACGATACAAGCTCCCCTCCCATCCCCTGGGTCCATGTCCTGGGCTGCCTGCTTCCCAAACTTGACCTGAGACTAAGGGTGGGAGGAGACAACATGCCATAACTGGCTGTCACTCAAAGGCAGGGACCAGTCAGTGTGTGTGGCCTTGGAGTGGGGTTCCCAGGGCCTGCCCACATCCTCTGCGTAGAGATGGGTGGAGCATCCCCCACCCCCCCGCCCCAACCCCTCCGCTCACATCTCTGTCTGGGTGTCTGGTGGACGGACGTTAAAGGGGCCGTTAAAAGAGATTCCCTCCCCTCCTCCACCTGAGTGCTCTGACTCAGCTGTGAGTAAGAGAGAGAGACAAAGCAAGAGAGAGAGAGAGGGAGAGAGACAAAGCGAGAGAGAGAGAGAGAGAGGGAGAGAGACAAAGCGAGAGAGAGAGAAAGAGAGAGAGAGAATGAGAGACGGAAACATCACGGCTGTAACTGGAGGCGATGAATACGTCGGTGTAGTGCCCTCCTCCGAGACAGATGTGCTAATTACACTGTGTGGCCATGCACACGCACACACGCAAGTGCGTGGTCTCACACGCACATGCACCCACACACAGACACACACGCATGCGCACCCACACACAGACACACACGTATGCGCACCCACACACAGACATACACACGCGCACACCCACACACAAACACACACACAGACACATACATGCACCCAAAAACACACACACACACACACACACAGACACACAGACAGCTTGAGCTTGGCAGATGAGAAGATAAAATTGACATAGGAGGGGGAAGGTCAAGTGCTCCACAGTTAGCAGAGAGAGGCTAAACTGAAAACCCATGAGGATGTACAGTATCAGGAACAAACAAGCCCAGTGACCCTACTGGGAGGGTGTACCTCTCTTCCGAATCATATTAAATGAGCATTATTGCAGCAGAGAGCAAGAGAGAGAAAGAGAGAGTGAGAGAAAGGGTGTGAGGGAGAGAGGGATAACAAATGTGACAGAAATCAAGTGGTTTTTTTTTATGAAGATGAGCAGCACCACGGTGACTCAGAGAAAGACAGCATCTCCCATCAATCATTCTGACAGACGTGAGAACGCTGATGTCACTGGTCAGGCTAGGGCACTACAGTGAAGCTGCATCCCAAATGAGTTCCTAGCCAGTTCTATCCTTCCTTTCTTGCCATTCACACACACATACATGCTTACACACATACACAAAGGCATACGCATATGGCCCATAGTGGTAAGTGGCAGTGAGGAAGGGGGAGGAGAGGTGGGGGGGGTCGATCAATGGTTCTTTTCTCTCCCAGGGAACACTGTGCTCTTGAGAGAATGGGCATTTCCCACTTATAAATCTCTGTATGCCATTGCCTGAGCTCCACAGACACAGGAAGTCCAAATAAGGGCAGTACCCTGGGGGAAACACTTCCCCCTGCCTGCTGAGCAAGAAACAGATCTGCTGTAAAGGGCACACACACACACACACACACACACACACACACACACACACACACACTGGCAACAGGTAACTAAGCCTTGCCATGGCAACTGCTCAAGGTACGGCACAAATCAAACTTCACAGGACTGAACTCCTCCTCATCAGAACCTGGTTCAGTAAACTGAAGCTCATTTATTCAGCCAATCAGTGCAGGGAGAAACCAGCCGAGGTTATTTGCATAGGAAATTAGCTCATTTTCAGTTAGAAAACATCTTACACTAATGGTCACAAGAAGCTGCCGGGAAGTCCTATTGCACAAGGTTACAGTTATTGTTCAAAACAGAAGTGTTCCTGAATATGATGCAGTGGTTGTGTGTGGAGGTTTTTTTTGTTTGAACCTCTGATTGCAGCACTGTTGTTGTGCCCTTGGGCAACGGTCCGTACATCTTTTGTTCAGGTGAATATGCAGCTGGGCAAAAAAAGAGAAGGAATTCCATAGAATGCGTAAGGCATCCAGCTGTAATCCAAAAAGGAAATTGCTGATGTAATCTGGTTTAGGTTTCATTTCCAGGGCTGCTCGCACAAAGCCGGGAGGGAGAAAGGCGGCGACGATGACTCAAGGACAGAGAGGACAGGCTTTTTTTCAGAGGCCTAATTAAGAAGACAGGTGTCCTGCCTGGGTGGGAAAGCCACCTGCCCCTTTTCCCTCACAAAATCGGACACACACACACGCACACACGCACGCACGCACGCACGCACGCACGCACGCACACAAATACTTAAACGCCAAAGCAAACACACACACAAAATACTTCAACGAAAAAGCAAACACACATATACACCCATGTATTATGTTCTTCACACGGTAACCTGAAAAAGCACTCCTTGTTAGGAATAGCCCCTCAGTCAGAAGGAGGGCACTTTCTCTCTAGAGAACATCTAGTCTCAATATCCCTGCTCAATTTGCACTCTCCAAATTTTTTTAAAACACACGCGCACTTATTTTCCACCAGAAAACAAAAAAAGGCGAGCAGTGGGTTCACTTTCCAGACTAGGCCGGCGTGGAGATCGAACACTGCCTAAGCCCCCCTCTCTCAGACACACACATGTGCCGATTGATTTGTTTGTTTAGAAACCACCAGGGAGCATTGAAAAAAAAAGGCTTTGATAATTAAACACTTGCCAGACCCATTATACAACATGCTTGTGAGTGTTTTCCAGCACGTTTATCTTTAGACATGTTAATATTCTCTTTTCTGTTGCTCCCTTCCCCAATTTTCTTATTGGCGTTTTTGGGGCTGGATCACTGCGATGTGGCCAGGAGCCTGTGGTGTAGCTAAAGAGCTGTGAAAACAGCCGAAGAGTCCCAACAATCTATCCACCGTTCCTAATGACTCATTTGGGCCCACACAATCATTAAACCACTTCTTTTTTTTCTTTTTTTTAATCAGAATTCTCTATAAACAAATACAGCACAGCGTCAGATGCGAAGGGGGCGATTTGACGCTGTTTAGCTTTGTATTTAACATCGCCTCTATGCATTTTTGCCACCACTTTCCAGAGCAAATGATAAGTAATTTCAACTGGAACCATGTCGCATATTCCCACATCCATTTTTCTCAGAAATGTGGAATCCTTGGATGCAACTGTAGGCCCCGTTACACCTCCGCAGCATCCTCTGTCAATTCTGTGAACTGCATGTAGTCAGCCTTCATTTTGTACGCTCTGCTAATTCACTACATTTTTCTGTATCCTGGACTGAGAGACTAAACAAACAAGATTACAGACAAATCACTTTGTATTGGAATTTGTGATGCTCGGCTATTGGCCCGTTCAATTTTTCCTGGACATTTTTCAACCCCGGTCGGAATGTCCGTTTGCAACTGCAGCCCTGTCCTTGAAACGACCTCCATCGATTTGGGAGGGAGGAGGCAGAAAGCACACGCACGCGTCCACTGCAATGCACACAGTCAGCCTGCTTTTACAGCTGTTCGGCTGCTTCTTTCACAGAGCTGGAGAGCTCAGGCGCAGAGCAGGCACATGGTTGATCAGAGGATATGCTATTCGGCACAGTGAGATGGGAAATATTCTGCTGGTGGGATTATGGAAAATATCCTGCTGGTGGAATTATGCCTCACAACATGGGTCTTCCCAGTGATGGCAGACACGAGCACAAACAGTACTCCATCTGGGCCAAAAGGCCATGTCCTATCCTCACAATGCTTATCAAATAGATTTGTGAGTGAATAGCCTGTGCTCACCTGCGCAGCGACCTGAAGTAAACCATGAGAAGCAATGTCTTACGGCGCCATGTCACCTTCCACATTAAAAGAGCCCAAGACCCCGCCTCATGTTTACCAAAAAACTGTTTAGTGCACAATGTGAGGCACATTTTAGAAACCATCAGTGCCATGCCCTGGCAGGTATTTAATGTCATTTTTGGTTTTTGTATTTTTTTTTAATACCATTCCCTGGAAGGTCGTTTTTTTTAAATTTCAGGTTTTTGTGTTTTTGTAACTCTCATATTATGTTTGTGACCAGCACACTAACCAGTTACCATTATTCTTTCATCTTGACACAATGCCACTTTTCCCTAATTTGTTGGGGTTAAATAGTAATCATGCAATACATATAATGCATAATGCTTTCAGAAGTCCTGTACCAACTTATACAAAGGTGTTGTGAAGAAAATATACCTTTTTTATTTTTCATCTCTGATATTGTATGGATGATTCTGGAGGCACGTTAAAATCCCATACAGATTTTAAAGTTCACAAAATGTTCACTTACCTCAGGCTCTAAAATGAGATTCTAAAAGTTCATAAAGTCTATTAATATTTAAGGGAAAAAGGCTAGTCAATTGCTAGGCACACAAAAGATGACGCAGAAAGTTTTCTATTTCTACTACAACAGTTTTCTGTCAGTTTAAACTTCTAGGGTCAATTCGACCCCAAACATAAAAGGCATCGTAAAATGTCAACATAATACGAGGGTTAAAGGAACAGTTAGTTGCTATTCTGGACAATTCTATTTTTGTAGGTTTTTGGAGGACACAACAATTTTCTATGCAATGCGCCATACTTTGTTTGTCGCCGATATAATAGAATAAAGCAACGATGGTAAGGAATTAAGATAAACAAAGCAGGGTCTAAGAGGCAAAATAACACTTAGGCCTATTCGTTCATCAAGTCTATTATTATTATTTAATGCAACACTGCCAGACCGTGAAAGGTAGAATTACCCCCTAATTGCTCTGTATTTCTTTTGTCAGGTCATTATTATTGCATGCTGGGAGAATAAAGCGTGGCACTTTGGCTCGGATGGGTTCAGCCCCATCTTTCCCCCTCTCCCCTGCCCCGCCCTCGCCCTCTGTCATCGGAGCTAGACCTACGGTTTGCTACCCCGCCTTGCGCGACAGGTCTCGCGCAGTTGTACTAGCATTGCAGCAACCTCGTTTCACTGTGAGAACACTACAGTAGGCTTTAAATGTAAGATGGGCTCTCCAACAGAACATTAAACCATTATTAAGTCTTTAAATGTGAGCTGTCTGCTTCCCCTATATGTAGCTCACTCTTTGCTATAATTCGAAAGAATTTCCCATAAACTCCTAGGATCCAATAAGAAGGAATCAGATGTGAATGGGTGATCCTTATTTACAAAAAAACTGGAAATAAATATGTGTTAGTCCCACAAAACCACAGCCACAAAACACAGCTTTAGGGTGATCTTGAAATACTGACACATAAAGCCAAAACTGGTCTTCAGGCAGTGATCCAGTTCGTTCATCGGTCCAGACCAGAGTTTGGTTCCAGCTGGCGCCTGGGGTCTCTCCAGCTTTCCCTGGATAATATTTATAGTTAATATTTACACCATAGTGAGGGAGAGGGGGAGCTAGGTCAGGGGGAAGGAGTGGAGAGACGGCAGCAGTGCGGCCATTTTCAATTAGCCCCCCGCCAGCCGGCCGGCTGTGGTGAAGCATGGCTGTGGGCTGCCTGACTGGCATGCTCCGCGGCGGCACTCTCGGACGCGCCGCTCGTCCGCCCGCCGCTCGCACGCGTAACCCAAACACGCTTCGGCCCGAACCCGCACTGGCACTCCGGCGGGCCGTATTTAAAAGGGCACCCAGGGCTGTTCTCACATACTTATCTACCGCTTTTAGCCAGTAAACAAACGGCAGAGTCTATTTAAAACCATCTGGAAAATAAACAGTAAAGAAGCGAAGAAAGCCAGAAATATTGGTTTGGCCGGAGACACTGTGTACACACTCAGTCATCTGCTCATGCAAGGCCTGATTTATAAAAGCCTCGTGGGCCCCAGTGTGCATTTATAAAAGCCTGGTGGGCCCCAGTGTGTATTTATAAAAGCCTGGTGGGCCCCAGTGTGCATTTATAAAAGCCTGGTTGGTGCATTAAGTGACACAATACCTATGCAGGTGCGATGTCATTACAGACATAGGGGCAGTGTACATACACACTGCTACATGCTGTAATTCTTACTTTCAATGTTTAAATTATGAAGTTTTAATGCTTAAATGATAATAAACACATTTCCTAAAAAAAATTTTGGTTACAGAAAGTCTATAAGCAATAGTATTAATAATTTGGTTATTTTTAGTCAGCAAGCAAACAATAAAAACTGAAGCAAGCCAAAGAAAAACTGTCCAAACTTTTTTGAACATGTTCTATTGGCTGAAATAGCATCATGTGCGCACATCCTAAAAATGTCTTTCACCGGTGCGTCCTGCAACTGGCTACCATGAACATATTGGTATTGGTCGAAGTAGAACTGCACATATGTTGTTTTTGGTTTTAATAGATCTAGACCAATGGAGAAAATGAACAGTTGCAGGGCCAGTTGTAATGCCCCAGTCCTGCAATTATTAATTCTGAACAATTCAGAAGAGAAAGATAAGAAAGAAACACAAAATAACCCCGCAAAAAAACACAGAAAAGACCTTTTTTTCCCCGTTAGAATTCAAAAAGAATGTGGCTCACACATCATATGATTTTTTGCCAGAAGTAAGATAAACACATTGGAGTTGACTGGATTGACCCCTCTTGGGAATTGCCCTGGACACAGAGTAGCTGTACTGTCTGTACTTAAACAGCTGTTACGATGAGAGCTGACAGACTGACGCGTCTCAGAGCATACGAGAGCGCGAGGTGGATTCCTGAGTGTGAAGTCGATGCCCGTGTCGGGGGAATTGAGAAACATGGGTCTGAAGCTCAGGCACATGAAGCCTTGAGGCTTTTTACACTCGCTCACGGCTGGCCGCGCATTTCCGCCTCGCTCCTCTCCGGCTGCAAGAACCGGACTCAGCAGCAGTCTCCCGTGTGCGCTGCGCGTATCGGCCTGGCCGCGGATACCAGAGCGCGCACGGGCAGGGTGGGGTGTGGGTGTGGCGGGGGGTTAGGAGGGAATGTTTGAAGGTGGATCCATTAAACTTTTACGCGCGGTTAAAAAACGCGCGGTTTCCGCATTTCATCGCCCGCGCAGGCCTGCTGGAGGTCCCTGTGTGCAGAGCCGTCGCGTGTGAGTCCGTGGCCCGGCCAAGAGGGGGGTCAGTCCCTTCACACTCTACCTCGCCTCCTCACCCATCCCAAGTCAACGCAGGACAAATTAAAAAACGGCTCTATAACTGCTTAGACGCTTAGCGTTTAACTGACAACACACAGCCTGAGGAGCCAACATCGGCACGGCGATTTATGCATCCGTTATTACAAATGCCGTTGGTCCAGAACAAACAGGTCTACTTGGAAACGCATGAATACAGACACATTCACACCAGTCTAGTGGGGAGGGTGCAGATTTACACAGCCCCACTTCTTATTAGCACCTAAATGAGAGGGCCCTGCAACATCTTTAAAAGAGGACACAATACATGAGAGTAAAACCAGGAGAGAGGGAGCATGTGTCTCCGTTTGCATGACAGAATGCTTTTCTGTGTGTGTGTGCGTGAGCGATTATAAATAATTGCGTGTGCATACGTATGAGCGAGCATGTGTGAATGCATACATACATACAGTAGGCGGGTCTGTATGTGGGTGGGCTTCACAGTGCAAATGCTGTGTGCGTGTATGTGTGCCTGTAAATACATGTGTGTGTGTGTGTGTGTATGTTCTATGTGAGGGAGCCAGCACGACTTTACACGCTCGCATGCGTGTGTGGGTGAGTGTTTGACTGCCAATGTAAGTGCGCGAGCGTGCGCGCTAAAGCGCGACAGCGAACGGAGCGTGTGCGCGTCTATATATGCTCCTTAGCTTTACGGAAGTGAAATGGTCTCCGTTTAAGATGCTAAGGGCATCCCGCAGGCGCTACGGCCGGCGGGGGAAATGGATGGGCTCTGCCGGGGCACACGGGTTTGGGTCCAGTTGCCCATCAGGCAGGCTTTGCTGCAGCGCAGACCACAAACGCATACCTGATGAGGCTTTGTGCTGACACCGTTTTTTCACCACGCAGCTCCGGCCTCAATAGCACCGCGATAGCGCGCGAGTCATCTGCAGCGTGACGTCGCGGTCCTCTCCTCAGCCCGGGCGCTGACAGGGTACATCACCGGTGCCGCACGACCGCGGAGCCAGGGCTCTGAGTGAGTCAGGCCTGTGTTAGCAGCGCAGGGGAAAAGGTCCGGGCAGGCAGCGGATTCTCCATCAGAGAGAGGCTGCGCTTTGTTTATAGCGCTCCGTTAAAATTAAGCAGCACGTGTTGCAAACGGCATCGCATGGCTTAATGCTATCTGTACCACAAAAATAACAGGCTAATCATTTTGACGTCAGGCAAAGCTCAGGCAAGATAGACACAGAAATGAAAATGCCTGCCACACACACACACACACACACACACAAAAATAAGTAGATAGAGAGAGAGGGGGGGGGGGAGAGCGAGAGAAGAGAGAGCGAGAGAAGAAAGAGCGAGAGACAGACACACAGCTAGCATCCTCCTGCCAAACACCAAGGAAAATGTTTGAGCTCTTCTCACGTTATCTCGGACAAATAACTGTGAGGTTAGGGGGCATATTTAGGACAATCTGTTTGCCCTCTGACTCCTCAGCCAACCACCCCCCCGTCACACGTCAGGAGAGCACACCCTCAATAATGTTCACGGACAGCAAGCCACAGTGTATTTACCACAGCAGCAAAGCCAATAAACTTTGAGCCAATTCCCCTTTTCTGCTTTACTGCTTCTTTCAGGACTCTAATCAAGCTAGCCAGACAGACCACCATCATCTACTCCAGCCATGTTTGGCCTTTAAGCCTCTGAGTAGGGAAACGATATTACATTCTGTACTATTGTTAAGTGTAATTACGTTACGCAAGATGTGATTTGGTGCAGGACAGACTCCAGGTGCATCACAAACACAGTCATTATCCAGCGCAAGCCGACAAATTATTGTTTTCTGTGAAAATAACATACTGTAAGATGCACCTTTTTAGGAAAAGGGAAGCACAGGGGGAACAATTTGAGAAACAACTGTTACTCTTACTCTTAGTCTGGCCTGTGAGAAAATGTCACTCGCGAAAGGGTGCACAGATATCCAGGGTCTCAAACACAATCTGGGGGTTGCATTGGGGGAGACCATCTCTACCAAACCCATTCCTCACGAATGGATGGTTCCTTGGGGGGTCAGTGCTTCCCCTGTATGATCACAGATTGTACACCCTCACCTCTCTGACACAGACAGTACAGATGCACATACGCATACGGGTGGGTCGCCAGGCTGTATATAGTACAGATGCACATACACATACGGGTGGGTCGCCAGGCTGTATACAGTGCAGGTGCACATACGCATACGGTGGGTCGCCAGGCTGTATATAGTACAGGCGCACATACACATACGGGTGGGTCGCCAGGCTGTATATAGTACAGGCGCACATACGCATACGGGTGGGTCGCCAGGCTGTATATAGTACAGGTGCACATACACATACGGGTGGATCGCCAGGCTGTATATAGTACAGGCGCACATACGCATACGGGTGGGTCGCCAGGCTGTATATAGTACAGGTGCACATACGCATACGGGTGGGTCGCCAGGCTGTATATAGTACAGGCGCACATACACATACGGGTGGGTCACCAGGCTGTATATAGTACAGGCGCACATACGCATACGGGTGGGTCGCCAGGCTGTATATAGTACAGGTGCACATACACATACGGGTGGATCGCCAGGCTGTATATAGTACAGGCGCACATACGCATACGGGTGGGTCGCCAGGCTGTATCTATAATCAATGTCCGCAGGAAGAGCAGTAGCTGTGAATAGAGTAAGAACTGAAACCACAACCTTCTGGCATCAGGTCACTGAAGGCCACTGAGCCCATCTCCAAGAAGAGTAGGCCCTACTTTTTTCTGTGATGTTGCCAATCACTGCATTTGTATTCCAAGGCATGAAAAGCTATTGTTCGTGTCACACAAATTCCAAATTTGCCGACAGTGCTGTAGCAATGGTACACAAATTAATCCAATTAAATGTGATTTATAGATTATATAATGATGTAATATCGAATGAGGTTTGCCAGTGGCCGAAGAGCGAAGAGTGATCGAAAGTCTAAAGCATGGAGAAGAGACCGCAGAATGTCCCTTTGCTCTGCAGCAGAAACTTCAGCTTCACTGAAATCATTAGGTACCGCGAAAGCGCTCTACGGCGCTTGTTCAAAGTCATTAAGGCCCAACGTCTGAGCCGAAACCCTCGCGGGCAAATTCCCAAATTCTCAGAGTCACAGCCACTGAGCCACTGTTGTGAAAGCATTCGGGACAAGATTAAGGCCTTCAAAAAAAAGAGACACATTTTTTCCCCAGAAATATGGGATGTACTGCACTCTGCAATAAAACATTTAAACAAAAGCTTGGCAAGTGAAGATGTCAGCCCAAAAATGTTACATCAGAGGCCAAAGACTGAATTTTTAATCATGGAAGAAGTGTACAAGATGCTCAGAGTTTGTTTAATGCAGGCAAAGTCTCCCAGTAGTCATGTCCCATAAATTAAAGACGGCGAGCTGCTCGCACCCCTGACAGTGGGTCAGTTTAGTTTACAAGATTTTGGAACGTACTATCGGGACACGAGTGATGTAGACTTCACCGGCGTTTCCATGGTTAATGTTCGATTTTCCACAAGCTGCTCACCATTTGTAATTTTTCGAAACGTTAGTGGTCTTTGTGCACACACATCCACACCCACATACACCCACACTCCCCCCAGAGACACACACATACGAATGCGTGCATACGCCCGCACGTGCAGACGCACGCACAGAACTCCCGGACAGTCGGTCTAGCTGTAAGGTCACAGGAGGAGGAGTGAGTGGGAGATTCTCTTGCCGCCCTCCGGGGTGACATCAGTGAGGTGAGGGGTTGCGGCCCAAACTGAACCTACTCCATTATCCGTAACCTCAGAGCCATCTGTGGGAGAGCACAGAAATTACCAGCGTGTTACATAAGGTGAGCCGGTGAGCTAGAGACGCCGGAGAGAATGTTCCAGAAGCTGCAGTGCAGTGTGAAAATGCTGAGAGGCGCTGCTTGCGAGTGAGGGTTTTCTGTGGGAGGGGGGGGACACAAAATTACAGGAATCGAGTCTCTTCCCCCTGTCCCTACCACTCTATCTGAGACAGAGAGAGAGAAAGAAAGAATGAGCCAACGCCTCTGTAACTGGAGGCGATGAATCCGTTGGTGCAGTGCCCTCCTCTGAGAGAGACGTGCAAATTATCTAGCCGCACCAGAGTAACCCGACCCAGCTGAACTGACCTGAGAAGGTGAGAAGAAGGAGGCCATGTTCCGTGCGAGTCACACCTCAGCACTTCCTGACCGCAGCCCCACCCCGCCCTCTCCCCCGCGTTCCACATGAGGATATCCCACAGAGGAGTACCCCGTCACTCATGGGTGATTAACACTGCGCGCGCACAGTCTGACGGATCGCATTAACACACTCAGAGCCCTCGGAGTCCGATGGAGAACCACTTCAGGGAGCAGCAAAACACTGATGGTTTGGGGGAGGGGTAATCGTGTGTGCGTTTGTGTGTGTAGTCTGAGGGTTATATACAGTATGTGCAAAACAGAGAAAGAATGTGTCTGTATGCGTAAGATAGATATTACACAAGGTGTATCTGTTTGGATGTGTCGGGTGACAGATTGTTATGATAGAAAAATGCTTAATATGGTACATTTTATGCTAATAGAACACTTTTTAGGCCTTGGTTTGCATTGGGTTGGTGCACGTGTGTGAGTGCACTTGAATGAGAGATACTGTGTGTGAAGTACAAGTGACTGGGTGCTTTAGAGAGAGATTGAGTGCATGTGTGCATGCGTGTGAATGTACAAGTGGGCAAGATGGATAGTGCATTTGGCCATTATGGTTTATAAAACGCAGCCTATGAAATTATGTATTAATCCTTGCACAATCAGCATTGTTTTAGAATGCATGTCCTGGCATATACAATACATGGAATTTAATGTAATAAGAATAGAATGAAATTCAGTACCATTTAATTCTAATTAAAGTGTCAATTCTGCATATAAGAGTGTTGTCAGTTCAATTCAAGCACTGGACTGGATTGGATAGCTAAAAATATGATTCCATTCTGACTTCACCACAAGCCTGTTGCATACACGCGTACATTCATGTGCAACTGCGCATGCACTGGGTACATGTCCTGCAATGTCCCTTTCTGCTGATTAGCCCACACTTCTCCACTATTGCAGTGTGTCGACACTGTGAAGGATGTCTCTAATGCACTGTTTTAATCTTACATTGGGGACAGAACCCCTGGCATGTGTCCCAGGAAAGAGATTTGATGGCATCTGTCCGTGTGGCTTCTCTTTCTCCGGCAATCAACCCGCCCACTATCAGGTGACTTCCCTCTGGATGGAGAGCCTCCAGGTGTCAGCGGGTGCAGTTGCCAAGGCGACATAAAGAGGGGCCTCTTCTGCGCGGGGGGACGTCGACAGCCTCGGGCGACGCATAGAATACCGGGTCACATCGAGCGGGATGAGAGGGTGGAACGATAAGAGGGCGACCCAGTCTTAGCATTGCTGCGGAAATACCCTAGCACGGAGCAACATAGGTCCAGACCGCACAGATTAACCTGCCGCTCAAATGCTTATGGAAGGAAGCATCCGGAAGGATGGGAGGGCCTACTCAGACATCTGGGCCACACGGACAAAGACAACAGACAGGCCCGGTGGCTTGTTTAGGCGGCGACCAATGCCACGACCATCTGGTGTAGCTCTACCCACAAAGCCACAAAGCCGGTTCAGGGTCAACCTCCCCCGTCCTCCCCCTCTCTCTCTGTGCTCATGGTTTCGGCTGCCAGCTTTCACATTATTTCTCTTTCAAGAGGAAATACATCCCACAGCTCAAACCATTTTTGGCACAAGGGCAAAGACCAATGCTTGCTAACAAAACAGAAAAAAAGCATAAAAACTTTAGCGATAGGCGGTTGTAAAAAATAGCAATAATTGGATGCACGGTCTATCGTGACCGTCTACTCAGGGCTTGGATGGAATGTGGATTAAAATGCTTTGTGAGTTGGTCTTTTCCACATGGGAAATGGCAATTAATCTAATTAAAAGCCGTTAATAATTTCCCATTAACGGCTGTGGTCATAATGTTTTCTTTTTCTTTTTTTGATCGATTGTTGTTGTCCCTAATCCAACGACTGCTCTAATTCTAATCTAAATCCAATGTAATCCTATAATTTTTGATAATGTTCATTTGTTTTTAACTCGAAGGCGTCATATACGGCTTTTGCCGGTGTGTGTTATCACACAAATGCATGGATCTCACTGTAAAGTACAGTTTAGGTGACAAATATTTTATGTATTTATTAAATTGACAATCCGGACAACTGCGTATTTTTAGGACTGCAGCGTTGTTGCGCACCTCGCTACAGTAAAGACAATGTGGGTTTCATATGGGACCAGCTGCACATTATGTAGTCAAATGGATGTAATTATCCAATATGTAATTAGAAGACACTAATGTGTAACTGCATCCTTATACAGAGCAATAGCTTGTTGTTTATAGAGGAACACATTATGTGGGAATGCATAGACTTTCCCTTTACCGTATAACACAGGGGTTCCCAAACTGTGAGTCGTGACCCCAAGTGGGGTTGCCTGAAATTTTTATCATTTTCTATTTTTTTAAATATTTTTTTTGAAAATAACAACAGAAAGTTATTTTGTGTCTTCCAAATATGTGAATGCACTACATGTCGAAGATTTCAACAAACCAAATATAAGAATGTAATGGTTACTTCATACATTTTAACCAATCACAGAATGCATCTACTCTGTGATTTATGTAATTTTCAACAGAGGCGTGCGTACGTGCGTGCTTACGTGCACGTGTGTTGAGGTCGCGTACATTTGTGAGCATTAATTTGCGGTCGCATCAGAAAAAGGTTTGGGAACCCCTGGTATAGCCCAAACCCAAACCTCAAATGCGAGTCCAGTTTGGGAAGGTAACTGCTGGGCTTTAGCGAAGCCATGCATCACTGCATCCTTCCAAAGAAGCACGAGAAGGTTCCATACTGTTCCAGAGTAATTTACAGCTAAATCTAGTCCCACCCCACAATTCCAATAGAGATCCATTCAAATGCAGAGGTTATAGTATCGCTTGTAAGAGTACCAGAAAATAAGATGTCAAAAATCTTTAGATTTTTGTTGGGTCACAGACATCAGGAAGTCATGGCGTGCAAAGGATATGCGACCAAATGTAAAAAATTATGACTTTATTCTGTATATAAATGCAGGGGTGCAAATAATTGTGGCACACCTGGTTTTGTTAAAAATAATAATTTAATTTTTTCAGTGTGAGATTAAGCTAATTCACCAAATGGTGAATCTTTTATAACCTTTTTACTCATCTTTACCAGGGGTGCCAATAATAGTGGAAGGCACTGTATGTCTTCAGGAGATCGCAACGGGTAATGAGACTGCAGTTCTAATGCTGGCGGGCAGTTCACTGAGCCGGTGCGGAGCTGGAAAGAAAAAACTAAACATTTTGCAGGAAGAGCATCACTTTTTCAGCGGCTGGCCTGCAGATGTAAATCTCCCCAATGCAAAAGTAGATTAGGAAAATACAATTTACAATGCCCGCTGAAACGTTTGCGCAAGGAAAATGATTATCTCACTCCCGACAGTGCATCAGGTAACTACCGCTGGCTGTGTTATATATATATCCATACTGGATAAGGCAGTCCAATGAATATTGTAACGCTGCAGTATATTTGAGCTCAGAACGCGGTTTCTTCTTCGACAGCAGCCAGTCGGCATGCGCCGCCGCTGCTGCTGCTGGGAGCCTACGCAGAAGCGCACGGCGTTTTAACAGATTTTAAAACCTCAGGCTGCGGACAACACTAACCATCTGCTCCCTCGTCCTTTGTCCTGGCTAATATATTGCCGATTGCTTTTTAAAAGGGTTTAGCTTTATACTACCTAGTCATTGCATTATTTAATCATATGAGTGGAGGAGAAAGCTATAGCACATAGATAATCCTCAATGCGAGGAGTATCGCATCAACCCGCACAACCATCCCCCCCTTGCATTTTTGTTCAGGACAACTACAGGAGATTATTTTATATTTTTTCTTTATATAGTTTAACTCTTTGATCACCGAATTCTAACCTTTCTGAGGAAATAATGATTTTGCACAGCCATTTTGTTTCCCAAATAGGATGATCTCTCACTCCTGCAGACTTTATTTCATGGCTGTCTGCCAGCACTGCTGACAAGCAAAGACTTCACTTTTTTCTCCAGCTTCTAACTCTTTGCCCCTGAGACAGTTTAACCGAGCTACATACACAGAACGTTCTAGCAATTAACCACTCTTGCTGGAGCTGAAAAATGTGTTAATTTTGATCCGAGAGAGTGAGTGAAAGAGAGCGAGAGAAAAAGGGCTTTGACTGGAGAAATATTTGTTGTGTATGTGAATTAGACCACTGTGCCTCATTTTCCCCCCCAATCAATTCTATCCTCCTCACAGGTTAAAAAAACAAAACGTCTGTTCTAATGAGAGAAGAAGAAAATGCTGGTTGTGTGCTCCGACACGGTCTAATGAACACAATCCTACAGTCGCCAGGCCTTTGCCCTGGGGATTAAGTTTTACCTCTTCTATTAAACAGTGTTCCTTGCCACTGAGATTCAAACTTTAGATTATGTCAGGCAGTGGTGTGCACACTATACCTAAACAATGCACATACATACAGTCCTGTCCGTCTCCTTTTTACACGATTGGTGACTGACCCTTGACACTTTCTCAAATGTCTGAGGATACAGTGTTTACATACACCTGTGGAGTCAGGGTAGAAACGATACTTAAGGGTTAATTATGGTTGTGTGTCCCAGGGACACCAGTTGATTTGACTATTGAGTGACTGCACTCTGAAGTAGATTTCTTGGCTGAGCTAGCGCTGACATGACCGAACATTCGTCATTCTTTCCATGACTGGTTTCCTGAGCATGACAGAAATAGAAAAGAAAATAACAATTAGCCTTTACTTTAGTGCATGTTTTTTTTTCCAAAACAGATCTTTCCAAGTAAAGGGATGTATTTACTGTAAAGGTATCTTCAAAAATATGCAAGTAAAAATATAAATGGTACACTCAGAAAAGCAAAGACCTACACTACCTGTCTGGCTTGCATAGACCCTGCCAAACCCCTATTAACACCACTAACCTGGCCAGATAAGCACCAGTGTTGGCCCATCCAGGTAAAGTCCTCATCACCAGGGCAACCAAAGGTGAGCTGTGAATTTCACAGGCGGGCCCAACATGGGTGGTGTACCTGGTGTACCGATTGCTGAGCTCAAGGAGTCATACTGCATTATTCTGTGATTAGCACAATTGTTTCTGAAGGGACAGGGACAACATGAAGCCAGCAGATGATATAAACGCAGTGTCGCTTCACACCTGCTTTATGGTGGAATACAAAGGCCCGGATAAGGCCACTCAGGCCAGAGTTTGCATTCAGAGTGGATTACATAAGAGTGCAATTATCATCTTTGCTATTAACCCCTCTGCTCTCCTCGCAATTCTGCCACGTCAGAAACATTACATTGGGCAGCAGAGGTCTCGTACCGTTCACCCGCTAGAAATGAGCTCTGTGCTGAAATACCGTCATCGTCGATAAAGGTCAATCACGACACCGAGACCAAGGGCAGGGGGAGGATGTGAAAGCAGAGAAAAATGGCCAGAACATGTTTAAGGCGACGACGTTGATGGACAGAGGGATCAAAATGGCGTATATATTTTAATCCCTCTGCCGTAGTATTAAGTGAAAGAGCAGTTCTACCAACAGCATGGAACAGACCCTCTGCCTGGGACATCTGTGACAGGGGTCAGTTTGCAACGGGGACATTTGGTAATGAGGGCAGTGTGTGATGGAGCCAGTTGGTGACACAGGGGGGCAGTCAACGACAGAATTAATGATGTCTAATGTAATGTAATGTGTGTGTCGTGGGGGACCAGCTAGCAGCAGGGGTTAGCAGGTACAGTATCTGATGTGCAAGAGTATGGCAAAAGAATAGAGTGGTTATCATGCTGGTACAGTAATGGGTGAAATGGACTTTTGAAATGTTTGGGTGCACGTTCATGCATGTCAGGAAACAGCTGGCATGCATGCTTTTGTTGAAGAACTTTTACAATTAAGCTAAGATGAATGTGATGACAAGTAGAGAGGAATGTAATGAAGATATTGCAAACTTGCCCTGTGCAATTTCTCATTTGATCTCAATCCTAAATAGATATTCAGATTTTTGCTTTTACAGTAATTATCACTGTATTGCAGTAATATTCAAAGATTGTGCAATGTGAAGTAATACAATTAAATAGGTGTCAAGACAAGAGGATGACTTTGTGATTATTCAAGCAAGGATAAGCTCAATTTTAAACTTCACAATTCGTTGCCACAGAACTTGAAATCAAGACACTTTTAAATAAAAATTATTATTTCTAATATTTCTTAAGTATCATGATGACAAGTTCTGAAGCTATAAACTATATATAAACCAATGAAAACCATTTGAGGGGGTGATTATTTTCTGTATATGTACGTGAAATGTTTTCATGAGTAAGAGGGTAAAATGCAGTTTTATGTATTATTATTATAATGTTTTTTTAGACATATCCCCATTTTAAACAGGCTTCTAGGCTCCAGGTGCTAGAATCCCTGCACCACAATACATTGGGAGTAAAGCTCCGACATGCCTTCTCTCCTCCAGGAAAAGTGGCGGCCATGTAATTCATTTTTTTCCAGGCAAGTGTCCGAACAGAAGCCCCCCTATCGTGGACGACCCCGAAATGCGGTTTTTCTTTGTTTACGTCCTGTCCTCCAGTGCGGGGCTCCCCTCCGGCGCTCGTGCAGGTAGGCCCGATGCGCGCATTATTCCAGTTTGTTTCGCCTCTCCCGCCGACTCTGCCCCTCCCTCTCAGGCTCACTCTCCTCCCTCACGCTGCGTGATAAATGAGGCTCTTCTGCAGATTGTAACGGCGCCCGTCTGAGAGTCAGCACCAATGATTAAGGGCCAGACATCCAAAGCATCACCGCTCTGCCGCGGCGACTCCCGTCTCCGGCTCTCCAGCCCACGGTATCCCAAGATGCAAAGCTGCCCTAATGGGTGTAAATGGCAGACGCTGGCAAAGGCGCGCTTCTCCGGGTCCCTTGAGGCAGGTCCGACTTGACAGCCAATCGGAGAGCGTGGTTGGCCAGTCCCATGGAGACTACTTGTTGTCCCTCTGTGCGGTAGCGCTTTTTGGAGATGTTCCACGGCTCCCTGTCCCAAAGCACTACATCCAGTATATTCACTGGCAACAATGCCTCCGATGCACCTATAATCTGAGAAATTACAGGTTTGTCACACACGGGCCTTTGAGGGCACGTTTATTAACAGGTTTATTTATTGAAGTTCACCATGGGGTCATCATGGGAAGGACCACTGGCGTACGAGCAATGACGCACAGCGCTCAATACTTGCCTCCTGTCCCTGCAGTCAGAAGGCCGGCGGCGATGAGCTGCTCTTTGACGCACACGGCCTCAACGCCATGTTTTATTAAAGTCACCATGGATGACGTCACCTTGTGCCTATCAGCTTACTTAACTGCATTGCCGAAGGGGCTGACAGTGGACATGTTTCGCACTGACTGTGAAACAGAGTCTCTCCCTCCCTCCCTCCCTCCCTCTCCCTCTCTCTCTCTACCTCCCTCCCTACATCCCTCTATCTCATTCAGTAAAACTGCCAGCAACCACTGCACCTCACAAGGTCTTGAGGCACTGTAGGAAATGCTGACTGAATATGAATGGGGTTCTCAGGATACTGCTGCCTGGCTTATCTCAATGTCAATGAAAGAGTCTGAAACCAAAAGCAACCACGAAGCACGTTCCCCTCCCATGACATTAATCAAGCTCCTCACTCTTGTTAATTCCCAGACTGAATGCAGAGAGAGCAATCATTTCTGCTTTTCCATACAGCGATAGCCCTGGGCCCTGTCTGCTGTGGCAGGGCTGGGTTACTTCTGAGATAAAGAGCAAAAAAAGTGATTGATTAAAACATCGCTTCTGGGATGATTTTGATCTTCATTGTTGTCGACCGTGTTTTATTGAAAGAGCCCAATTGACCCAGTAACCTTCCTACTGTGGGAGGCGTCATGTGACCTTCCCAGCATTCAAAGAGAAGGTGACTCACCACAATACGGAGAAGCTCTGTGCTGCATTGCCATTCTATACTTCTGTTTCATTTGTAATCTACTCGACAGCTCGTCCTCTCCCTCCCTTTCATTCATGCGCTCACTTGCTCGACCCCCTCCCAGTCCTCCTTTCGCTCGCTCCCCCTCTCTCTCTTACTGCAGCAAATTCCCGGCGATAAGGTGTGGTGTTGTTTTCAAAAATGTGGCCAATTCACCAGAACAGGTACCTAAAAACTACTGTATAAAACCACCGTATCTGTTCATCTTGTAGCTGATACCATGGCATTTCTATTGAAATTGTGCATTATGAAACAATAATAATTCCTGTCTGAGCTCATCCTAAGGCTGAATTCAATGACAATTTTTAATGCGAGGGGAAATAAGTCATTTTCACATTAATCACGTATACGACTAGCAAATATGTATCTAGAACAGACCATTATAGTCATATCCATGTGGTGCTACGGTTACGGTTCATCTGAATTCTGTTACTTGGACTGGACACATTCACACAGATTCACGTTGGAAATTCTGCTCTCAACCCCATCATTCACACAGTCTCTCTATCAAATATCCATGTACGAAAACATCCAGAAACACACACACTGTATTTACCACACATTTCCTCTCAAACACACTCAAACTTACTCGTCACCTCACACACACACACGCACACTCGCACGCACGCACGCACGCCCGCACACACACCAAACAAACACAAACAAACACAAACACATGCAGTAACAGCCTCTATGCTCTCTGTTTATCTGCACCAAGCCTATCTATCATCCGAGCTCCGTTGCCCGGGAAACACAGTTAGTATTCCGAGCACAATGGCAGTGCCAGCCCGGGGAAAGGAGGTTTCCATTGGCTTGCCGAGTCGTTTGCAATTGAAGGCATTCTCCTTCTCGCCAGCCGCACTGACCTGAATGTACATGAGTTTAGGAGGGGAGGGGGACTGCGGAAAGAACTGGAGTAAACCCACCTCCCCATTCGCCCTCACCCCCACACCCCCACACCCCCAGAGTACTTCACTGCTCTCCCATTTTCATTCAACAGTCAGGGAGCCTCATTCACAAGCAGCACCACCAATAACAGCATCAAGAAAGATGAGGGTGGGGGAGGGGGAGGGGGACGGGGGGAGAATTACGCCCCAAAATTCAGTGCCGCATAGCCAGGATTCCTTCCCGACAGCCAATCAGGTGTCGGTGGAAAAAATGGTGCACAGTGAACATGGGTGAGGCTTCCCTGAGACATGGATGTGCACACACATACACGCACACACGCCCACACACATGCATGCACACACACGTACACACATACGCACACGTGCCCACCCTCTCCTCCGCAGCAGTCTCTCTCCTCTATCGTCATTCACTCATCCATCCGTTCATTCATTTCCTTCCTTCCCTCTCCATTCATGCTCCCTCGTTCATTGTTTTTTCAGCAGGTGGCGTGACACTGGATACGCGCGCTCTCTCCTGGAAATCGAATCCTGGGGACAAAGGGCAAAAGAGTGTCCCCCTCCAAAGCCCCCCCCCCCCCCCCCCCGCCCCGCCCCCATTGCATCGCGCTCCTTTTGCACATGAACACATCGGCTTTCTTTCACAGCACCAGCGATGGGCGGGGTTAGCCAAGGGCGACAGAAGCGGCAGACACTGCGGATAGAATGACTCCATTCTTCTGAAAAGGCATTCTCGTCTGCGTATCGGCGCTAATTCGGGGGCGTCAAACACACATTCCAGGACATTCACAAGTGCTACAATTTTTCCCGCCATAAACTGGGTGCACCCTCAGCACAGGAAGCGATGTCTGTAGAACCGAAAACTCGAGCACGAGTAATCGATAAGGGAGATTTCTGAAGTTTCGCAACTGAAGCTCATTTGGCAAACTCGTTAAGTCACTTCTCATTAAGGTATTGGTGACAGTCCGTTGGCAGCAAGATTGTTATCAGGGACGATCAATATTCTACACTTTGACAGTTTTACACCTCGTTTAAATTATTAACATGGGCTGAAATTCAAGTTCACATCCATTCTTTCACATTTGTTTTTAATTCCCATTATATATTTTTAAAATAACAGGGAGGTAGACTCTTTGTAGTCAGTGGCTGAAAGCAATCATCCCTATTCTGCTTCTAATATTTCTTATGTGAAGAATATCCATCGTCTCCATGGGAAAAAGGGGAGGGTGTCTACAGGGGGGGTGGGGTCAGAAATCACCCGCGCCCCGGAGCCCAGATGGTGTCGAATACACTACCGTTCATGCCAAACATCAAAGGCTTCCTTCTTGCTGCGTTTCCATTTTGTCAGCAGTTACTTAGATCCAGCGGCGTTTGCGTTCCGTGTCTGCCACTGCAGGAAGAGGAGATCTGAGGGAACGCCTCCGCCGGGGCGCCGTCGTTTCATTCCAAATCAGGAGTGGCATCTCCACTTCAGAATAGCCATGGAAACACCCGGTCATCTGCCCAACACACACATACACACACACATAAACACAAACACATGCACACATACTCTTTCTCTCTCTCACACGCGCACCCACACATCCACACACACACTCTCTCACACACACACACACACACACACACACACAGAATAGCCATGACAAAACCTGGCCATCTCCCCAACACACACATGCATGCACATAAAGACAAACACACACACACACACACACACACACTAGACCTTCCTACTGTTAACATTACACCATTATCCACAACAGTTTATTTCATATATTATCTGCTTATACAGTTGATAACTTACTGATAAATCAAGGTTAAGTACAGTGCTCAAGGGTACTTGGAAATGCATCACCCGAGATTTGACCCAATGGCTTTTTGATCACACGTCTATTTCCTGAATTATTTTATTTTCCTACTTTCACACTGCCCCCCACCCCCCTCCTGTTACCAATGTTCATCCCCCTGTTCTGATAAATAACAGCCAATCAGATTATTTCCCCCACTTCCACCCACTTTATCCTATTAGATGTGTAATCCCCTAAGAGACCGTTCACATTGAATTAAGATGTGAGGGCACAGATCAAAAAAAGCCAATTCAGCCCAGGATGGACAGTCCTGACAGAAATGTCCATTAAAAGGCCTACGACTGGACTGGAGTGATGACCGGCGATGTAATTGGCTCCGCGAGTGACTATATACGGTTACGTAATTGTCACAACGTGAGCCACGCTCAATACTGAGCCCTCATTTCAATCAGCCCGGGGCAAAAAGCATTATGGGACAGAGGCCTATTCCTGCCAGAGAGAGCCTGGCCAGGGCTTTGGCAGTAATAATGGGCAGACACATCTCCAAAGTGTCACTCAATATTAGCAGAGGCGCTCTGGACGTGCTCCCAATTCCACATACAGTATGCAACTGTAATGTGATCAACAGACTAACAGCTGCCGGATCGCGCACAGCGTAGCGGCCATGAACGGGAGGCCATTTTAATGGTCTGCTCCAGGGAAAATGGATTATTAGACACAACATAACAAAAATATCTCTTAAATGAGCCCTTGATAGAGTGCAAATAACTGTGTTCTCTGTGTGTTTGCGTGACCTGCGAGACTCTAGTTATTTTCTATAGTCCATAACTGGGTTTACTCGTTAAAGCTATGATGTTAGAGGCTCGTCCTGTTAAAGCACTGTTTAAATGTGTTTGCATTTGTTTGAAAGTGTGGACGGGTCTCACAGTCCGGTATCAAATTTGGACTGTGCCAATGTGCAGAGGCGCAAAGAGGTAGCTTCCCATCGTATGTTTGAGAGGAGAGCGCTAACTGGGGTGTGTTCTCCTGAATTCGTAGCAGAGTTTGCAGTAATGAGTGCGGCTGGTGAAAAGGCTGGCCATTCCAAACTGGGGGGAAAGGGGAGGGGGGAGAAGCACAAACAGCACAGGTAGCAAATGGGATTTGAATATCCTGCTGTCAAACTTCCACATTTGCCCTTTTGTACGTCCCGTAACACGGTGCTCACAATGTCACTGCGCTATTGCGCCAACATTAAAATAACCGTTAGAGGAATGTTACTGTATCTATTTCACTCGCCTTCTCTGACTCCATCAACAAATCTGTCTTTCTTCATGAAGCGGCCTCCTTCACATACCGATCTTAGCAATGGCACCGAAGAGAAGATGTCACTGCAGGAGGAAGAGAGAGAGAGGGAGGGAGGGATAGAGAGGAGGTGATGATGAGGGATAGAGAGAGGGCAACAGAGCGAGAGAGAGGGAGCGAGATACAGCATGGGAGTAGGAGAGGGAGCGTGATGGAGGGAAGGAAGGAAGAAGAGGAGAGGGAGAGAGGCGAGGGGATGGGTGAAAAAAGGAGAGGGGGAAGTGACAAATATGCAGAGGGAGAGAAAGAGAGAGATGGAGGAAAAGGGAAAGGGTTGACAGAAAGGGAGGCCAGAGACAAACATAAAGTGAAGGAGAAAATAGAGGGAGCAAAAGAAACAAGAGGGGAGAAGTAGGGGAGAAGTAAGGGAGAAGAAAGGCAGGTGGGGAGACAGAAATGAAGAGAAAGGCAGGGACAGGGTTGTGGTGAAAGAAGAATAGAGAGTGAGGAGAGGAGCGGAGCTCCCAGACGTCCCCGCATGGGGGTGGGTTATTCCCCTAATGAATATGACCCCCGTGTGCGAGCGCGCTGAGGAGCCATTACTCATTTAGCGGGATTCAGCTCGGCTCGCTCGTTCCAAACGCAATCAGTTCCCTTATTCCCCCGACGCGCCGTGCGCAGCCCACCTTATATCTTAACACGATGTGAGAAATGTTCCATGACAGGCGATACCGGCTAACGGCTTCACTCAGACACGTCAAACCATTAGCCGGGCTTGGGGACCGCGAGTGCGGTATACCAATGTTAGGGCGGCTGGCTGGTGTGTGCGTGCGTGTGTGTTTGCCTGCGCATGACATTACATTTACATTAGCCTACATCAGTAAAGAAAGAGCCATCATTGTTATTTTCACATGTGTGCGTATTTGAGTGCCGGTTATGTACCTAGGGATCAGTCAACATGGGTATGTACTGCACGTGTACAAGAAAAGGAGCTTGCGAATAATTTTAACGGCAAAAAGCTCGGTTTTTTGTCGATAAAAGCTAACTGGAGCACAGTATTTAAACCTACTAAACTCTTCAGGTGAGCAGCTGGTCAAGAGGTGAATCTGTAAGGGACATCATTAAAGTGGGCCACTCTCTTTCATACTGCAAATCTCATCACATGGTATTTCTCTCTCGCTTATGTCCCTTGGCATAATGGCATGTACATACAGAATGGCAGGCATCATGTATGTGTGTAGGGCATTATGTGTGCATGTGCGGAGACGGAGGCACGTGCCGTGGTGCCGCGAGTGCATTTACAGGGTTTTCCCATTGCTTCGACACGCATGTGATGCGTGGGTTCGCTCTCCGGATTTCAAGATATGGAAGAGAGAAAGGGGTCTACCATTGAGGCTGCTCTGCCATGAAAATCGTTTCATTAGTCAACGCATAATAAGAAAAGAGGGGGGGCAGTTACCAAAGGCAAAGACTTGGTGCTCAGCGCTATTAAAGAGTAGAGGGCTCCTGTCATTCCCAGACACGAAACCCTCCGAGAGCCGCTCTGTATACTAAAGAAATGTATTGTAAATTCTTGCTACATGGATAAAATGCAACAACACTGCCCTCTAGATGACACACATTGCATCGTTCCACTGCACCGAGTAAATTTTGAGTTTAGTGTTCCGCTCACATAAAAAAAGGTTTGAATTTTGTGGTCTGCATTCTGACATAATGCGTTTGACTTTTACTTGAAAGAATAACCTTTACATATTTTCGGACATTATGTGAGTTAGCCTAGAATAGCCTAGAATAAGTCGGAGGCTCTGAAAATGAAAAAACAAACAAAAGCTCATCTTGTCCATAAAATACAATCTGATTAAATTGAAATTCATCATATATGCAAAATATGCCTTAAAATTTTATAAAAGTTCCTCAAAAAGATTTAGCTTTTTCCACCTTAATAAAATGTCCAGCTGGCTGCCTGGTGATCAACTGGAGGAAGAGTCTAGAATTCCAGGCCATGTTTTAGAACACTCAGTCATACCTTCAAGTATTTGATCCATATAGAACCTATAAAATTACCAAACACCAAAGAAAATGTTTGAGAGGTAAGAGATGAGGGGTAACTAAGCGTTTAGCACTACGGTATTATAAGTCATCTACTCCTTTACATGGAACTATACATTATCTTTCCTTAGAGTGATTGTGGATTGACTGATTGGTGCAGAGAAAAGCATTATCGAGCAATGGATGGGCAAGGCAAGCACACCTACTGTGCTTGAGTATTCGTATTAGCCGAATAGCCGTTTGCAATGTTAGGGCGCCTCCATGTGGTGTTACCATTTACAAAACACACTTAACACCCTCACGCGGTAATCGACGGACTTTGGCTCAGCAGAACACAATTTAGCTAAATCCGCGAAATCCGAATTCACATTTTCATTATGCCAGTTTAGGAGAGATGTCTGACTTGTACTGGATGGAATTCTCGGACTATTAAAGCTTCATTTTTGTATGTGAAATGTTCATACTAAGTCAATAAGGGCACATGGTCAAACATGGCACATGGTATTATTCAGGAGCAGACCATTATCATGAATGCCGTTTTATGTAAAATATTGTGATTCAGGTCATGGCATCCATGCATCTCTCTAGATAAACAGTCAGTGTCCGAAATGGCTTACTATTTACTATATCGTGTATTATTTCGACCATCAGCAATTTTGGTCTATAGTGTCCGATTTCTCGAAGTAAATTTGGCATACACTTTAGGGCACTAAATATATCCCACAATGCACGGTAATATCTAGTAAGCAACCGTGGGCTGTGTCTGAAATAGCTCACTACTCCCTGATCCCTAATCTAGTGAATGTCCATATATGGCATTAAAAAATCTATAAAATAAACAATGAATTTGGACAGCAGAGGTCTTCTTTTGTCATCATTCGGTGCCTCATTATTTACTATATAATGTACAAAAAATATCCCATAATGCACCTTAATATAAGCTTCATGTATAAACAAAGTTTTTAAAAAAATGCTTAGTAAACAGTTTGCATCACGGTTCACTTCCACCTTTCCAGTGACCACTGTTGCTTACTAGATATTACGGTGCATTGTGGGATGTTTTTAGTGCCCCAAAATGTATGCCAAATTCAGACACTAGACTAAGATGGCTGACAGACAAAATAGTACACTATGAGACCTTTAGCATGTGCAAAACATTTTAGCACACTCAAAATCAATAATATGACCTATGATTTGCCATCGTACTTGTTTTGCACCAATCATTGATTGTGTTATTAGTTTTGCACATGCTGAGTAAATGAGGCCCTACATAGTAAATAGGGAGCCATTTCAGACACAGCCTCGGTTACTAGAAAGATGTGAACCATGATGCTTTGCAAACTGTATGCGCAGCTTCTTCTTTTAAAAAAAACTTTATTATACATGAAGCTTATATTATGGTGCATTGTGGGATATTTTTAGTACACTATATAGTAAATAGGGAGCCACTGAATTATGACAAAAAACAATGTCTGCGGTCTGAATTCATTGGTTATTATAACGTAACATTATTTTTCACCCTATATGGACATTCTCTAGATGGTGAATAGGGATTAGGGAGTAGTGAGTCATATTGGACACAGCCGCAGTCTTCGAAACGTTTCACTGTAGTGTGGGCTTTTCAACAACAGAGGGATCAATTAGACTAAGAATAAGTTTTGCAGAGGCTATATTTCCGGTAGGTCTACTTGGATTATGTGTTCTTGCAAATATTAGCTTCAAGAAACTGTCCAGGTGGAAGAGATTTTACGTGTCCATGCGCAGTAATCCCAGTTTTCCAATTTATATGGACCTTGACCCAAGTGTCCGTTAAAAGTGGATGAGGCTTTTAAGTGATGTTGCAATCTTTTGTAATCTGTGGAGCAGTGTAGCATAATGGTTGGGAAAACAGCTTTGTAATTATAGGAATGTGGGTTCTGTTCTCAGGTGAAGTACTGCAATGTAACCTATTTAATCAGGGTTAATTTAGCTAATTTCCAACCAATGAAAATCGCTCTGCTGAAATGTCATTACCTTGACAGTAGATGGCAGCAGAAAAACAGATGTTGCCCAAGTAATCAAAATGAAAAGGGGATTTGAATTTTAAATATTTGATGTTTGACATTTCTTCGGTTTCATGCAAAGACATAAAAATACCTTGTAACTTCAGTTAAAAGTATGGTAACACTTTAAGTTGCACCTATACCTGTGTAGTTAAATTGTAACCAATGTGGTAACAAGAGGTTATTACTGAGTAACTCCAATGTAGGTAACATGGAACAGCAGTTAGTGGTATACTTAATTACACATGTGAAACAAGGCCAGCCCTGTTACATCTCTCCTGCTAAAATTAAATAATTCCATATCATCAAGACACATGGTGAAATGAACAGGCAAGGTGTATTTGTTGTGTAGCATGAATATGTGGCCTATGAGGTGTAAATAAAATATAAAAAAATATTTACATGTGTAATTACGAATACTGCTAACTGTTGTTCCATGTTACCTATGTTGGAGTTACTCAGTAATTTTGTTAACAAATTAGTTATGATTTAACTACATAGTGCAACTTAATGTAAAGTGTTACCAAAAGTATATAGGCTAAAAAAATGTAGGGCCACTATTAACTAACATTTAAATAAGCCATTTATTTGTCAAAAAAAGTGGATTGCTGATTTGGCACTTTGTGGGACGTATTTCAACAATTTTCCACGAGCGAGTGAGCGAGCGAACACGCACACACGCATGCACGCAGTGCCCTCCGCTATTAGTGCCCTCCCTGGTAAAGATGAGTAAAAAGGGTTATAAAAAATTCACAGTCCCCACCCCCCAATTTCCATGGAGATCCATTCATCCAATTTATTTTTCTCATAATAAATTTACTTCAATCAAAGGTTCGATTTTTCTAATTTTTTCAGTGTGAGATTAAGCTAATTCACCAAACAGTGAATTTTTTATAACCCTTTTTACTAATCTTTACCAGGGGTGCCAATAATAGTGGAGGGCACTGTATATATATATATATATAGATATATATATATATATATATACAAACCCCAATTCCAAAAAAGTTGGGACAGTATGTAAAATGCACATAAAAAGCAGAAAGCATTGATTTGTACAATTCACTTTTAAATACATTTAATTGAAAACAGTACAAAAAAAAAGATATTTAATGTTTTATCTTATCAACTTTATTGATTTTTTTACATTTTTGCTAATTCCAAATTTGATGCCTGCAACACGTTCCAAAAAAGTTGGTATAGGGCAGGGGTAGGCAACCCTGGTCCTAGAGAGCCGCAGGGTCTGCTGGTTTTTGTTGTTACTCACCACTTAATTGGTCAATTAGAGCAGTTGATTACACAGTTAACTCACCTCACCTGGTTTCTTTGGTCTAATTAGTTGCTGTGTTTAAGGTGAAAACAAAAACCAGCAGACCCTGCGGCTCTCTAGGACCAGGGTTGCCTACCCCTCATATAGGGGCAACATAAGACTGGGAAGGTTGTGGAATGTTCAAAAAACACTTTCCACAGGTCAACGGGTGAATAAGTAACAGGTGATGCTATCATGACTGGTAATAAAAAGAGCATCCACGAAGGCTCAGGCGTTTACGAGCAAGGATGGGTCGATCTAATGCAGAGAGATTATCGTATCGCTTGTAAGAGTACCTGAAAATAAGATATCAAGAGTATTTTGGTGTCGTTGGGTACAGAAATGAGGAAGTCATGACATGCAAAGGATATGCAATCAAATATTAAATATGATAACTTTATTAAAGTTTATGTAAATTTGTCCAATTACTTTTGGTCCCCTAAAATGGGGGGACTATGTATAAAAATGGCTACAATTGCTTTACGGTTCACCCAATATGGACGTAAAAACCCTCAAATTAAAGCTGAAAGTCTGCACTTTAACGTCGTAAACACTGTTCCATTTCAAATCCAATGTGCTGGAG